>JAVJGI010000037.1:639636-650749 GCA_035590275.1 Ibycter americanus | reverse complement strand
TCACGATGAATGGCAGAGAGGGTATAGAATACACAGTTCCAGTTACACCTATGCAGTGATAATCTGGTCCCAGCCACTATAACTAGGACACCTTTACTAAGGCATTGTAAATAGAGAAATAGCATCTTTCTAGATAGCAGGCAAGCCTTTGGTGCCACAAAGGTCCCACATGCTTTCCTTGTAAATGACCCATGTTACTGACTGGGTTCTCCACCAACATTATGGAGACATCACAACTTCCACCTGAGCAGATCTTCCTCACACAGTCCAGCCTGCATCAGCTAAAGCACAGTTTTGCTAGATCCATGCCTACACACTGCTAACACAGCTCCCCTGCATCACATATAATGACAGGTCAAACAGCATTCAGATTTTGGAATGGGTTTGTCTAGTTTTTTTGTTTGTTTTTTTGGTTTGTCTTTTTTTTTTTTTAAACATTCTGGACAATACTAGAGAACTAATCAGCTATTTGTCATCTCTTTCAGCTATAATTAATTGTAAGTTTATCAAGGAAAACACTAAGCTGTTTAAAACAACTCAGATTTCTCTTTGTGTTTGAAGCAAAGATAATGCTTTTGAATGTCTCTGGACTATTTCTAAGTTTACTTTTCTGCACTTGCAATGTTTCTCACATATTGCTTTTTTTTTTTTTTTTAAGTCTTCAAAAGGTTAATAATATTACTGACATCTTTTCAGAACAAATTTTCTTCATTAATTTGGGCAGTTTTGGAAGGTGATCAAGGAAATCAGCTATTCTGGATGCTTACAATTAGCCAGACCCATCACAACTTCCTCTTTTGATGGAAAGACTACGTGAGCAGGTAGCCTTCCAGAGGGCTCTTAGTGGGAACATGCCTTGGGGCACACCTCTGCACGGGCAGAGCATACCACAGAAACTCAGCATCCAGCTCTGGTGCTGTCTCTCTCACGGCATCTCAAACTTTTCATCCCTGGCTGCCTCTGTCTTCAAAATTTTAAAGATATCAGACTTTTCAGAAAATATATAAATAATGTCACACTTCGGCCCCCTTTCCACACAGTAGCTGTTAGTAACAACGTACTGCAGCAGTACATTTGGAACAATTGGAACCTATGTTGTTCAACTTCCAGAAACAATAGACAATTATCCATGTGACACACCACCTCAAAAGCAGGATAGAAGTTTATCTACTAGAACAAAAGCATCAAACATAAGCATTGTAACTTATAGGGATGTAAGTTCAAAGTGCACATGCTCCAAGACCCCAAGTGCAAACTTCCTACCCGCCTATTTATATCACTCTGGTGCAGCAGAGCAGCCTCCACCAAGACTGGGGAGGCAGTTGCCCCCAAGCGCCAAGGGAGGTGCGACTGTTTTGCAGTGTCTCCCAGGCTTTTTGCTCTGGGAATGCTTGATCTGGCAGCACCTCAAAAAGGAGCAGAGAGCTGCCTGCGAGCAGGTCTCCTCTTACCAGCATGCAACACAGGAGAAGAATTCGAGGAAATGCTCGGCACAGGGTGTAGCCAGCCTGCAGAAACCCATGTCAGAGGGAGACACGTGCTCCAATCCCACCATGGGTTTGGGAGGCTCAGGCAGTCATCCTCAGACATCAGCTGGATGGGACACCCACAGTCATACACATGGCTGTCTCCCAATCAGGACAGAACTTTTCGTCTTTGCCCGTGAGATCTCAAAATTTCTGTGTAGATGCTTTGGTTATGTACAGCTTGGAACCTATGGTAGGTTTTGGTGTCCTTCACCTGGGAATGCATGCAGTGGGCTCCTGACTGGGCCCCTAATCCCTACTCAGCCCCTAAAGCTGCCCTGCCTTTTGGAAACACGTCCCCTGGCAGGAGGAAGGATGCTTTACCACCAGCAGTGACAAGTACCAACAAGCTAGCAGGAGGCATGGCCACAGCATGACTGTCCTAACGGGCTACAAGTCTGGAGAGGCTTCAGCACTCAAGTGTTCGAGCTGAGAGATGGATGTGCTACCATGTCGTGCAGCCCTGCACTGAGGCTCCTCTCTTGAAAAGAACAAGCCCAGCAGTTCAGTTTTGACATGGGCAATGGCTTGTGAGGTCTACCACTGAGTGACAGTGGAGCCTGCCAGGAGGCAGCTCGATCACTGGCAGACGTTCAGCCTTTCATTTCTCCAGCATAGACAAAAGGTGCTTGGAAAACACTTTTACCTCAGCCCCAAGAGTATCTCCCACAGATGGTCAGGGCTCAGAGCATTTATTTGAAGTAAAAGCATCTAGCCCTAAGTCCACAGCTAAAAAATACTTGTCCCTTCTCAGTCTCTCCTTAAACACGGAAGGCTGGTCCATGGCAAAGAGACCCTCCAGCCACCCCTAAACACCCCTGCATGTTCAGTTTGCCCAACGATTTTGACAAGACCTCTAAGACCTCTTTAAGATCCATGTTTGTTACAATCAAAAACTGTAACAGGGGAAGGAGCAAGCCTTAAGGACGGACTGTAATCAAAAATAGTAAATAAACAAAATCTGCACAGTCTCTGTTCTCTGAAAATCTCATCCAAGTAAACAGAGCAAGAGGGCTTACGTTTCACAGATCTGGTAATATTTCTCATCCTGAATGCCATCTTGAATAGGCACATTCACACTGTAATAGCGACCTTTCCCCAGACCAACATCTGTCACATCACCTGTGCCTGAAAAACAGAAACACCCCATAGTTAATTGGAAGGGAAAGGGAATCAGCAGCAAGAGAAACGTGTGGGATGTCTCAGATGAGAGCAAAGAGCCAGGCACTTTGGCTTGCTTATGGAGAAGTCCACTTGCCACCACCGATAAAGGAGGGTTGGATAGACCTGGTTCTCGCCCTCTGCCCAGTTCTGCCATGCAGCTTTCAAGGGCTGCAGATGGCCACCCAGCAGTGGCTCTGTCCAGAGCTTAGCCGCAGCCAGAAAGGGGGGAAATGCAACCATGTAGTTTCTCCCTCTTTCCTTCTCCTGGGTCAACAGGAGAGGCCCCAATACACCTCTGCTGGAGGGAAGGGATGGGACTTGCCTTTCCTGGGGCCTCATCAGTGATGCGTGAAATGAATTAGCACAAACCTCACAAGTTTAACTTGCCTGGGAAAAATCCTGGCGAAAACTTGTGCAGAGAAACAGTCATGACTTTTGAGGTAAAACTAAAGGCATCTTCAACTCCTATCAGAAAAGGGAAGAGAAAAAAACCTTTCATACATCATCCACACAAATAAGAGTCTAAACACACAAATGAGTCACTCGATAAACACAGGGCAGCAAGCAGAGCAGGAACAAAATGAACAAAGCAGAAAACCAGATGTGGCTCACTTAATCCATCCTCAATCAACAGCGACCTGAATTCAACTGCAGCAAAGGTCACACAGAATTTGGCAGGTCTCATGCCAATCAGTACTGAATGGATCTCACTACCTCAGGTCAACACCCACATTAGCAGACCTCGCCTGCACTGCTTGGCCTGCAAGGCTGGGGGAGGGAGCTGAGCAGGGATGCCTTGGCCAGAGCTTGGCTCTGATTAGAACCAGAGCTATCAGGCTCTCTCACTTTTTCTCAGCGCTGCTGTGGTTCAACATGCCTTTTCTTTTCCTTAAAGATGTATTAAAATAGTGGGGGTGAGGAAGGAAAAAGAAGTGACAGAAAACTTAAACAGAAACCAAATGTGGGGAGAAAACGGAGCAAAATGAAACACACCATAAAATTTAGGAGAGCAGGAAATGTTAAATGGTGTTGAAATAATGTCCCTAAAGGAGAAAGCAGTTTCAGCAAGGCCAGCTCTGGCTTTAGTTTTATAGCATCAAGCCTTCTTTTAAAAGCACTGTTTACTACTAACTGCTTCCCTCTTGCACTAGTGGCATTAAACAATTAAAACACTGTCAGCAGCTGTTCTGCTGGGATGGGAAACAAGGGGCTAGGGGAAGTCTGCTGCAGAGCCACTGGCCAAGGGGATTACTGGAATGGGAACACACGGTTTGTTGCTTTAGGTACAAGACTGCTGCCCAGACCCTCAAGAGAGGTCTGATGAGCTGCACAGGGCAAATCCATAAAGCAGGACAAGGCAGAAAGGGACTGAGGGAACCTGACTGCATAGAAAGGAGGCAAAGCCACGGCTGTTGCAGCAGGTAAAGCCCTAGTGCCGTGACAGGCTTTGACTTCCCCCATTCCTCCCTCTGAGTCTGTAGAGCTGTGCCATTTGCAGCCTGTGCTGGGCCTTACCATCCCCATGATGCAAATCCAAATCGATATAAAGAACACGGTCAAATTTCTGGCGCAGCCGCAGAATCCCCAAGACAGCATCATTCAGGTAACAGAAGCCAGAAGCTTCATCTCTGTGAAAACAACATCGCCAACACAATTGCCACTGACCTCAGTGTTGTCACTTTTACTTTGCCAGTCTCCATCTCACAGGGGCACAGAGGAGGATGAAGAGCCTGGCCAAAGGCCCAACAGCAACCAGGAGATGGGTCAGGAGCAGCTCAAAGCATGGCTGGGAAGCACAGAGAACATGATTGCTTGTGCCTATTGCTTCTCAACCCTGGGCTTGCTGGCAGCTGGTAAAGCATCAGCTGGCTCTGCTGCAGAGAGGCCCTGACCCACGGGGGCTTGGCAGGGTACCGCTGACCATTTCACTGCTGCACAAATAAAATGTTAGCTTTCTGCACCTGAGACATTTTAAAGAAGTTCAGAGTCACTTGACCCAAAACCACTCTCTGCTGTACCTCCTCTCCCTCCGAGGCCAGAGGACGGGCCCCAGGACAGTCCTGCTTGGCCATTTTCCTGCAAGTGACGGACAGGGCCAGGCAGGCAGCCACTCCACCCCTGCTGTCCAGGTCACAGTTCCCAGGAAGGTCCTGACAGTTAAAGGCAGGTTTCAAGGCAGTCACAGCATTCTGCCACTCTGTTCCAAAGTCTTGGGGTATGAAGGTTAAGCCTCTACCCCACTCTCCCTTCCTCCCCATGAAAATGCAAAGAGGATGCCCCACATGCAGACCCTCACAATACAGCTCCTGGGCTCAGCCAGAAGAGAGTCCCAGCAGCTAAACAGATGACAGATGTTGCATTGAAAGATTTATCCCTGACATACATCAGGGGGAAGCTTCTGCACTGCTGGCATCAAAGGAACAAGAAAGTTTCTTCATCCCTGCTCCAGACTCACTTCAATGTCAAGTTCCCATCACCACTTGGCACCAGCCCATATACACTCCTAGGTCAGCCCTGGACAGCAGATTTAAACCAAAGCTTTATACTTTGCAACAGGAGTGTCCAAACCCCTCTTCCCCAGGCTCAAACAACTCCAGGAACTAAGATGTGCCTCTTGGAAATGCTTCTTGACTTTCAGCCACACCACTTGGCTCATTCCCCCCAACACTTCCCTGCTCAGCAAACAGCTGGAAACAGCAAGGAGCAAGCATGGGGTGGCAGAACTGCACTTGTCTCATTCCCTGCAAATGTCACGGAGCACAGATGCTTCCCAGTGATTCCGTTAATTTACAGTGATGCTGAGAACTGGGATGTTAGCAGGTATCCTGGGAACCTTCCTTAACTGTGACTACACACCATACTCCTCCCCGCTTCCCAGTCTGCAAGGAAGCAAAGTGAACTATGCCATGTCGCAGGCACTCTCTCCATGCTGTAACACACAATCTCTTTCAAACTCAAGGCCAAGAGCAGCAGGACACCAGCTCAGAAGCTGACCAGCATCCGAGCTGCAGCTCAGGGCCAGCACTTGGGATTCCCACCCCCTCCAGATCCACGCAGCAGAGCTCGGACTGTCACTGCTGGAAGGCTGGGCAGGGCTGGGTCAGGAAAAGGCACCAAGTCAGCATCTCTCCCTCTGTTCCAAAGGCGTACCAGGGAACTGGGAGCTTCAAAAGCCCCAGGTGACCATGGTTACCATTTCTACCTTTATGACCTTGGAAAGTAACTAAGCCACCAGACAGCAGGTCTTTTTTGACAAAACGATACATATTTGGCTAGGATGCAGGTCCTAGCACCAGGCACGTGCAGCTGGGTGTCAGTCTGGCTGGACCTTCATGCTGGACTGGCACCTACCACAGCTGCTGCCTACCTTGCAGCATCCCACGTCACCTCACTGGAGTGACTGGGAAAGCTTCTTTGGGATCAGTAAATATTAAATGCATTTTTTAAACAAACTGTTTGCTTCCCAGAACAGTGCTAATAGCACAGCTCAGCGGCAGGAACACTGCTAAGATTTCTTCTGTTACAGGCATTTTGCAAACCATGTAATCAAAGACAAAAGAGAACAGAAGGTTTTTTAAAAGCCCTCTCTCCTGCGAAGAGCAAGAGGGCTCAGCTCAGCCAGGCTAAACTATCTCCTTTCTCAGCAAGCCATAGCTGAACCCACACTTAGCAAGTGCTGACAAGGAAAAGGGTCCTGATGAGACGTTTGCCATTGCTGGCATTTGCACACCACTGCCACATCTCCAGTTTCCCTGCCAGATCAGAAAAGCCACTGGAGCAAGAAGAGAAACCTGTGCACTCATGTACAAGTTGTTAGGGCTAGACATGTGGTTCATGCTAATTTCTGGAGCTTCCCAGGGAAACAGAACAGCACTGCAAAGGCCAATTAGCTGGGGCTGGGAAGTGCTTTCTTGTCTGCAGTTGCAGGCAAGTCTCATGTTTTGGGAGATGGGAGACCCAAGTTAAAATAAAAAATACATCCATGGAAAACGGGGAAGCCATGGAAACAAATTATTTTGCCACTACAGAATCACGGGATTCAGGGTGAAATTTTTACTACTTCTCCTCTTGTTCTGGAAGATTGCTACTGACATTACAGTTCAGAGCAAAGAGCCACACACAGAGCATGGAGAAAAGGAGAGGTCAGTCCTGCACTGTTTCAACCCTCTTATCAAGAAACCAGAAGTGCCACACAAAACAATTTGGACAACATGTTACCATATTGCCATTCTCCTCCAAGTTGGGAGCGACACCAATCACTTGCCTCTTCACAGCCCTCCTCTATGGACTTTGCGGTATCAATTCTCACTTGAACTCCCCAAGATAACGAAGTATCAATGGATGGCAGGACACCTCTGAATATGTCTGCCCCAGACCTGCCCTGCAATCCACGACAGCAGCAGGACTGAGCAGTAACCAGCCTACTCTCAGGTCTCTGTCCTACACTCTGCTTCTTTCCTATCTGCCTCCTGCCTTCCCTCACCACTTGCTCTCTCTTCCAGCTGGATCGGCACACCCTGAGGGTTCACAGGGAAGCTGGGAGCTAGGAGGCAGGGTTCAGACACCAGGTGAGAAAACACAAGGGAAGAGATTGTTTTCTTACTTCTTTGCATGATGCCACCCTCCAGGCCAGTTAATTGCTACCTTGCACTTGCCATCCAGCAGGCACTGGGCTGCGGTGATGGTGGCTCCTCCCACAGCTGCTGCATACTCAAAGATCCCTTCAGTAGCTGGACAGTCATAACCTGCGGGTAAGAGTTGGTGTGTCAGACAGAACAGGCCTTTTCCTCTGGGGACAGCACATTCTCTTTGTCTTGAGCTATGTCTCTTTAACCGCTGCTATAACTTTCTGATTCAGGCACAATGAAAAAGCCACAGCACAAAACCCTCACAACAGGCACCACATCTGGACTCACACAGCAGATTCAGGGGGTGTAACTAGGAAAAAAGTTGTATTTGGTTTGCATGGCAAACGAGGGAGGTACAGGGGTGGCTTCTGTGAGAAGACACCAGGAGCTGCCCCCATGTCAGACAGACTCGCCACTGGCCAAGGCTGAGCCCATCAGCAATGCTAGTGGCACCTCTGGGATAACATACTCAAGAGAGGATAAAAAAATCTGCACAGCAGCTAGGAGAAAGAAGTGAGAATATGTGAAACAACTCTGCAGACACCAATGTCAGTGCAGAAGGAGGGGGAAGAGGTGCTCTGGAGCAGTGATTCCCCAGCAGCCAGCCCACGGTGAAAACCATGGGGAGGCAGGCTGTACATCTCAGCCCATGGAGGTGAATGGTGGAGCAGATATCCACCTGCAGCCTGAGAAGGACCCTGTGCCGGAGCAGGGCAATAGTGTGAGGAGGAAGGAGCAGCAGAGACAATGTGTGATGAACTGACCACAACTCCCATTCGCAGCTCAAGGGGGAGGGAGGTAGAAGAGATGGGAGTGAAGTTGAGCCTGGGAAGAAGGGTGGATGAGGGGGACTGTGATTTTAGTTTTGTGTTCAGCTCTCACTATCCTACTCTGTTATTAATTGGCAATAAATTGAATTAATTTCCCTAAGTAGAGTCTGTTTTGCCTGTGGTGAGTGATTTCCCTGTCCTTATCTCGACCCCTGACCTCTTCCATTTTATTTCCTTCCCTACCCTATTGAGAAGGGGGGAGAGTGAGAGAGCATCTCGGTGGGCACCTGTAGGCTAGCCAACGTTTAACACACCACAAAAATCAACAATCAAAACGTTTCCTTGCACTCAAATCATTCACAGATGGGTCTTGAACTACATTCTGATCTGTGTGCCTGGCTCACCCAGCCTATTGGTCCCTCACACCAGTCTTGCAAAAACACCCTCAGCTACTCCACGAGGAAAGCCCTGACACGGTCACTGGTCTATCTCCCCACTAAAAACAGACATCCACAAAGGAGACAGGCCTAGGTACACTGCAGGTCAATAGCTAGAATATGATCTTCACCTACAGCAGCCTGCCTGGAGCTGTTCCCCAGCAAGACATGACCCCAGGGCTGCTCCTCTGCCTGCAGACAGATCAGCTTCAGAAACATAAAGGACAGATCTAGGGGAGACTCATGAGGTCAGCACAGAACCTGCACCATTGTCTCAGTGCTGGGTCACTCCTCTGTTCCCAAGAGTAAAGACCACAACCACAGCCACCTTGCCTGCTTTAACTACTACATCACTCAGGCTGTTGTAAGTCCAGGCAGGCAAGAGCCCTCTGCTCAATATGTAAGCAAAGCCACCAGACAAAGAGCAGCCGCTCTGGTCCCTGGCTGTAGCTTCAGGCCATTGCTCACACACGCTGTCTGCCACAGCAGGCTTGCAGAAGCCAGTCTTAGCTCTGTTCCAAGGGCAGCATGTCAGTGCCTTCTGTCCTGCCAAAGATCCTCAAAGCAGCAGCAAAAGGCACTGGCTCCCACTACACAAGGGACAGGCTGAGCTGCCTGGAGCAGCAGTGTGAGGCCAACAGTACCTGCTGCTGGCAACAGTGAACACGCCAGCCTGACAGGTGACTGCTGGGTGTCGTGGTTCAGCAACACCCCATCAAAGAGTGTTTCCCTCCACAAACAGCCCAGCAGCCCACCTGAGCTCACCCCTCTGTCTAACCTCAGCTCCAGCAAAAAGCATCCGGGACCCAACACTCAATTAATCTCTCACTGAAAATGTGCATCCTTACCCAGTCCGTACTCCACAGACTCCGGATGGTCATCATCGCCCTCCTCACTGACCTTCTGCAGGTGCTGCAGGTAGGCATCCGTGTGGAAGCTCGCCATCTCCTCCATGGAGGCCACTTTTGGCTTGACTATCCTAGGCAGAGAGCAGAAGGGAGCATGTTAGGACAAGAGGCTCCAGAGTTTGGCTGGAACACCCAGATTTAACCTCCTCAGATCAGAAGCTTTCTTTCAGCAGTCACTGTTGAAAAAGCAAACAAAACCCCCTCCTTCTCTTGCACTGAACTGTCACTTTGAGTGAGAAAGCCGCTCAGCTGAGCTGGAGTAGGCCTTTCCCCCAGCTTGGCACTGTCTGCTGAGCCCTTCCCAACAAGGAACACCTGCAGGTGCTGACTACATTAACCTTTCCACTTTGTTTTAAATTTTTTTCCCTTTTCTGCACCCCCAGCAGATCCAACATTCTGGTCACGCACAGACGAAATACCAGAGTGAAAACATCCAGGCCCAGCCCAGTGCTGCGGCAAAACACCAGCCTGCTGGGTCAAGAGCTGAGCAGCACTTCCACATGCTCTTAACTCCACCTGCATTCAAAGCAGAGACCACCTCTGTCCTCACCAACTCGCACACCACCTTTCCCAGGTTTGGGCACTTTGCAATCCGCCTAAATAAATCCTGCAACATACTGAAGCCCTCTCCAAACCTCAGACACCAGGGGTACTGTCAGGCAAGCCAGTACAGCTCCACTGCTACAGGAAGAATGCAGAAGCTCCCAGCTCTAGTTAGCCCAGGTGCTGAGCACTTCTCACCCCATGCCAGGGTGAACAGCAGCCATTTCCCAAGCACACTCTACCAAAATGACCAGAAAGAAAAAATGTCCTTTAAAAGAGAAAAAGTCCCAATAGGACTTTGTGGCCCTGCTGAACTGCAGCATGGGATTTTTTTAAGATTTTATGAGATGCTATGTAAGAGGATTTTTTTAAGATTTTATGAGATGCTATGTAAGAGGTTGATCTAAGCCTTCTCCCCACCCACCCCACCCCCTTCATATCCCCCAGCATCACGGGCCTAATGGGGCAGGAGAGTTCTCACTCTTCCACCTCAAACCTCATCTGGCTGTCCTTTCTGACCAGCGCTGAGACCTCACAAAGAGTGTCCCAAATCAATCGCAACACAGCAAAACAACATAGTCACTCTCAGCATCAGCACTGGCCAGTGGATTCAGAGCAGCACCAACGAGGATAGTTTCTAAGCCACTGCTTTTACTCAGAGCCACGAGAGCACTGGGTGACAGCATGCTCTAAGGAGAATGCACAAGGCAATTTGTACTCCACTGGACCAGGAAGGGTAACCCTAAATTGCACCTGCCATAATTACCACAATCTTGTCCATTTAGCAAAATGAGCAGACTTTCCTTAGGTCCTAGAAATATAGATTGCGTGGGGTCCTATAATCACGCTGCCAGCAGGGACAGTGTAAGACTTGCAGTTGCTCAGTATCTTCCAAACCTTAGCAGAGAAGAAAACATTCTCTTCACGGAAAACGGGAGCACTTACTTCATCTGGTCAAGTAAGGAATATGCTTCAATCAACGAATGTACCATACTGGCCTAAAAAAAGATGAATAAGGCCGTGAGAGCAGCTCTAGGGTAGGAGCCGGAGCACAGCAACCAGGGCTCGAACGACCCGCAGGGGCGGCGGAACCGTGACCCGCCCGGCACCACGGCTGCGCGGGCCCCACCCTCAGCC
>JAVJGI010000037.1:614892-638616 GCA_035590275.1 Ibycter americanus | reverse complement strand
GGCCCCGGAGGCAGGGGGGCACACGGGGCGGCACCCGGCCAGCTCGGGAGGCTAGCTCGGCTGGCGGCCATCAGCCTCTCTGGGGGCGCTTCGCGGCGGCGGCCCCCGGCAGAGCGCCGGTGCTCCGTGCCCAGGGCAGGCGGCCCAGAGGAACCGCTGTGCGAGTGCGGCCAAGCGGACGGTCTGCGCAGCCGGGTGGCGGAGCTGCAGGAGGAACCGGAAAGGTTAAGGAGCATCAGGGAGTCAGAAAGACCTAGACCGGTGGAAATATGCTCCACTCTCCCTGAGGCAGGAACAGCCACCAGAAAAAAGATGACGACCAAGGGGATCCTGTATCCCCTTGCCAGGCCGAAGGCGGTGGCTTAAAGGAAAGGAGCAAACGCAGGCAAGTCCATGCTTGGGGCAGCAGGCAAACTCCCTCCTCGCCCATCTTGCCTTCCCAGGTGCCTCTGTACGACAGGTATGAGGCTCTGGATGTGGAAGGCCAGTTAATGGATGATGCGGATGATGGTCCATCTACACCAGAGGTGTTACCAAGGTCAGAAAGGCCTACCCCTGTATTGTAACCACCTCTCTAAGGAAGAAAAGGTCGGTTATAGTTGTGAGTCCCTTTTGAGGGGTACAGAGGGTCCAACATGCTCAGCAGGCCCTCCTCTTAAGGAAGCCTGCTGCCTCCCTGGGGCCTGGGTTAAGGACAGCACTAGGAAAATTCCTAGCCTGGTACAGCCCTTGGACTGTTACCCATTACTGTTTTTCAATGTGGGTGGCGATGAAGCTGCAACACATAGTCCAAGGGCGATCAAAAGAGGCTTCAGGGCCTTGGGACGGCTGGTGAGGGAATCTGGAGCACAGGTTAGTTTTTCCTCTGCCCTTTCAGTTGTGGGCAGCAACACTGGAAGAAACAAGACAGACCCAGTGTATTAATACATGGCTCTGTGGCTGGCATCACCACCACAGTTTTGGGTTTTTCGATAATGGGATAGCCTGTCCCCCTGTGCCACTTGAGGGGAAGAGGTAGAGAAATCGGGATTAAACTTAAGCCTGGGAAGAAGAGAGAATGGGGAGAAGGTGTTCTTCAGATTTTGTTTTATTTCTCATTACCCTACTCCGTATTTGATTTGTAGTAAGTTTTCCCCAAGTCTGTCTGCCTGTAATGGCAACTGGTGAGCAACCTCCCTTGTCCTTATCTCGACCCACAAGCCTTTTGTTATATTTTCTCTCCCCTGCCCAGCTGAGGAGGGTGAGTGATAGAGTGGCTTTGGTGGGCACCTGGCATCCAGCCAGGGTCAACCCACCACAGCAATCCAGGAGACTCCTGGAATGCACTGAGGATAACTTCTTAAGGCAGGTAATAGACAGCCCTGCCAGAGGGGATGTGACAGTGGATCTGATGGTCACCAGCACAAGTGATCTCATCAGTGACGTCAAGACTGGAGGCAGCCTGGGCTGCAGTGATCATGCACTGGTGGAGTTCACAGTCCTGAGGGATATGGGTCAGGCAAAGTGTAAAGTCAGGACCCTGAATTTTAGGAAAGCAAACTTCCAGCTGTTCAGGGAGTTAGTCAATAGGACCCCCTGGGAAACTGCCCTCAGGTACAAGGGAGCAGGACAGAGCTGGCAGATCTTTAAGGACATTTTCCACAGAGTGCAAGAGCTCTCAGTCCCTGGGTGTAAGAAATCAGGAAAGGAAGGCAAGAGACTGGCATGGATGAGTCAAGACCTGCTGGTCAAACTAAAGGGCAAGAAGGAAATGCACAGGCAGCAGAAGCAAGGACAGGTATCCTGGGAAGAACGTAGGGACACTGCCTGGTTGTGTAGGGATGGGGTCAGGAAGGCCAAGGTGTAGCTGGAGTTGAACTTGACAAGCGACACAAAGAAAGGCTTCTTACAGGTATGTCAGCCAGAAAAGAAAGGTCAAAGAAAGCGTTCCCCCATGATGAACATGACTGGCAAACTGGTAACAGTGGATGAGAAGGCTGAGGTGCTCAACAACATTTTTGCCTCAGTCTTCACTGGCAGCCTCTCTTCCCACACCTTTTTAGTAGACAGACTGCAGGACAGGAACCGGGGGAGCAAAGTCCCTCCCACTGAAAGATACCAGATTTGTGACCACCTGAGGAACCTGAATATAGCCAAGTCTATGGGACCTGATGAGATGCATTCCAGAGTTCTGAGGGCCGATGCAGTTGCCAAGCCACTCTTCATGGTATCTGAAAAGTCACAGCAGGCAGGTGAAGTCCCTGAAGACAGTAAAAAGGGAAACATTGCATCCATTTTTAAAAAGGGTAGAAAGGAGGATGCTAGAAACTACTGGCCCATCAGCCTCACCTCTGTGCCAGGGAAGATCATGGAACAGATCCTCCTAGAAGCTATGCTAAGGCACATGGAGGACAGGAAGGCAATTCAGAACAGCCAGCATGGCTTCGCCAAGGGCAAGTCCTGCCTGACCAACCTACTGGCCTTCTATGATGGAGTGACTGCATCAGTGGACAAGGGAAGAGCTAATGATGTCATCTGTCCAGACTTCTGTAAGGCCTTTGAGACAGTCCCCCACAATATACTTCTCTCAAAATTGGAGATGGATTTGATGGATGGACTGTTCAGTGGATGAGGAATTTTGGCTGGGTGGTTGCATCCAGAAGGTAGCAGTCAACAGCTGAATATCCAGATGGAGACTGGTGACAAGCAGTGTCCCTTGGGGATCCGTACTGGGACCAGTATGTTTAATATGGTTTAATATTATAAAATTCACCAATGACACAGACACCAGGATCAAGCACACCCTCAGCAAGTCTGCAGATGACACCAAGCTGAGTGATACAGTTGGACGCGCTTGAGGGAGGGGATGCCATCCAGAGGGACCAGCACAATCTCAAGAAGCAGGCCCACGTGAACCTCAGGAGGTTTGACAAGGCCAAGTGCAAGGTCCTGCATGGGAGTCAGGGCAAACCTTGGTATCAATACGGGCTGGGGGATGAAGGGATT
This sequence comes from Ibycter americanus, assembly GCA_035590275.1. NCBI lineage: Eukaryota > Metazoa > Chordata > Aves > Falconiformes > Falconidae > Ibycter > Ibycter americanus. The sequence continues at coordinate 635,631 of JAVJGI010000037.1, read as the reverse complement.
GAGAGCAGCCCTGCAGAGGAGGACTTGGGGATACTAGTGGATGAAAAGCTGGACATGAACTGGCAATGTGCACTTGCAGTCCAGAAAGTCAACCATGTCCTGGGCTGCAAAGTATGGCCAGCAGGTTGAGGGAGGGGATTCTGCCCCTCTACTGCACTCTCATGAGACCCCACCTGGAATACTGTGTCCAGCTCTGGGGTTCTCAGCACAAGAAAGACACCGGCCTGTTGGAGCGTGTCCAGAGGAGGCCACAAAAAATAATCAGAGGGATGGAACACCTCTCCTGTGAGGAAAGGCTGAGAGAGTTGGGGTTTTTCAGTCTGGGGAAGGCTCCAGGGAGACCTTATTGCAGCCTTTCAGTACTTAAAGGGGGCTTATAGGAAGGATGGGGACAAACATTTTAGGACCTGTTGTGATAGGACAAGGGGTAATGGCTTTAAACTAAAAGATTCACACTAGATACAAGGAAGAAATTTTTTACAATAAGGGTGGTAAAACACTGGCACAAGTTGCCCAGAGTGTTGACAGATGCCCTATCCCTGGAAACGTTCAAGGTCAGGTTGGATGGGGCTCTGAGCAACCTGATCTAGTTGAAGATGTCCACGCTCACTGCAGGGGGGTGGACTAGATGACCTTTAAAGGTCCCTTCCAACCCAAACTATTCCATGATTGTATAACCCTACTCCCCCCACCACTTTGTGCTGTGTGCACCTCATCCCCACCAGTCCAACCACAGGTTTGACCTGCAGGATAGTGCGGAGCTGGGACTCCCTTCTAAAGTCACCACCCTTCTCTTGTGCAAGGCTGTGGAAGCTGGGGCGGAGGCCAGAGCTGAGCATTAACAGCACATCAGTGATGGCACAGCTAACGCTGAGCCAAGCAGCCAGCTAAATGGTGCTTCACAGGGCACATACGAACTCAGAAACCTGTGACTTAGCCATTAGCAACACTGCCAGGCACAGAGCAGATGGCATGGAGGTGCTGCCATCAGCATCCCCCAGCCAGCCAGAAGCCCTGTCCTTGTAGCTTAGTGGTAACAGGGATCTGTTACTACCTTGGGATGTGCCTGGCTCCCACAGCCTCCCCAGCCCTGCACACAGGACCCCTGAGGGGGGGCATGATGGGCTGCCTGCTTCCAAGCAGCACAGCTGTAGCTGGGTTGGACTGTTTTGATTTTGGGTGTGCTGGGAGAAAGGCTCAGGCAGCAACCCCTTTTCCTCTAATAAAGCTTTTCCATCAGCAGCAGGAAGAGCAAGAGCTCCAGTCTACACTAGTATTAACCCTGCAGATTTGGAATAAAAAGCAGCACAGAACAGGTTAAAAACCTCAAATCTGCTGGAGGCAGGGAGAGTGTGAGCTGGCCAGGGAGCACTGCAGTGCTGAGCACACAAGCCTGGTGAGGGGGGCCCTTTCCATCTCCCTCAAACCCAGGCCCCTCTGGAGGTGATGGCCCAGGAGAAGCCGTGCAGGCAGACACTTAGTACACAAGCAGGCTTCAAAGCTCAGCCTTTCCCTGCCAGTCCTTGCTCCACAGTCTGCACACAGGCACAGGTCAGCTTTGCATGCATGCCTCCTGTGGAGCTTCTGTGGAGAGCCATTCACCCACCAGCAGCCAGGACTGAGAGGAGAGATGGCCACGCAGGCTGCCTGCAAACTAGCCTAATGCCTGTCTTTAAAAGCTGTGTGAAACAACCATCCCGTGGCATCTGCAGCCTGGGGAGAGGAGCTGTGAGAGCTACTGCATGGAGCAGCCATCGGTGGGCAGGAAGTCATACACGTACATGGCCACCGACTTGGACAGGTAGGTCATGGTGCCGAACCGACCACTTGGTGCACTGTCGTACAGCAGGCTGCAGATACCCGTCGTGGGATCCCTCTCCAGCATGTGGTCGTCAGCACCCAGGGCTTTCTGGATTTTGGACAGGGAAGGAGAAAGGCAGCATTAGGAATAAGGGCAGCCCCCTCACCAGCTTCCACCCCAAGCATCCTCCATTGCAATCGCAGTGTGACACATCAACAGTGAGCAGCGGGAGGAGAACACTGCATCTTTGCTGTGTCCCATAAACACAATGCGGGCAACAGGCAGGACCCTCCAGGTGCGTGAATCCTGTGCAGCTGTAGGGAACACAGACAGCAGCCCTGGGTGAGGCCTGGCCCCTACCTGCTCCTCATAGAAGAGGTCGTTGGCTGTGTGCAAGATCTTTTCCACAGCTATGATACCGCCGATGGTGTGCACTTCCATGTCCACCAGCATGGTGAGAACTAAGATAGCCTCCACCAGCAGCTGCCTGTACTCTGGCTGGGGCACACGGTTGAGAACAGTCTCAACATGCACAGCAAACTTCATTTCCCCTGGGGTCATCTGTGAGGAGTGAGAAACAAACGCACCTAGAAGGCCATATCATCAGCACAAGTCCTGAGCTATGCTGGGCATTCACTCAGGGCAACCTAGCACCCACCACCAACCCACCCGCCCTGTCTCCCCTTCACATAAACCTTCCTACCTCTCTCGTTGTTGAAGAGGGAAGAACAAAGCCCTCCACGGAAAGGCCATGGCACTGCAGGACAAGGAGAGATGGCGATTATGGCCTGGAAAAGCACCACACTAAGACACATAGGCACAGTCCATCAACCCACTTGAGCATTGGTGCATGCTGCCCACATGCTTCACCTCCACCCCCACGGACTCTTTGCACAGCAGCACTCCTTCCTCATCAGTTCCACAGCAGCTGGAGCCCTCCTGCACACAGCACAGGGCTCTGCTCCCTGGCTTACCATGCTGAGGACAAGCCATGGCCAGAGCTGCTTCAGCTGAGGCTCCAGCACTGCACCTGCCTGGCAAATGCATAAGGAACCTGAGCAGACCTAGCCCTGCTCTGCAAGGGTCAGCACAGTATGAGGTAGGTCCTGCATACCTACAAAGCAGCTCCAGGTCTTCCCCAGCTTTCCATGGCCAGCTGCAGGCCTTGTGCACGAAGCATGTATCTACACAACACTGAGGACCAGCCCCAGGTGCCTAAGCCCCTCAGCAAGGCTAGTGCGTAAGCAGATTTACATGCATAGAGAGGAGCCAGCCAGACGTTTAGCTCACCTTCTGCAGGACCTTCCAGACATTCTGGTAGAAGCCCACAGGGACGCGGTTGAGGGCCCCATCCAGCCGCCGTCTCCGCTGCCACTGGCCCTGGCGGCTGTCCTTACTGCCCTGGTCTTCTAGCACGCTTGAAAAGGAGCCCTTGCCCAGCAGCTCTGAGTGCCCATCAGACTGGGCAGAAAAAACAAGGACCACAGAGACTGCTGAAAAGTTAAATATCCCACAAGAATGCAGCCTGCTTCTGCCCAAGGGTTTGTGCTCACCCAGCCTGGCTCCCAGGGCAAAGCTGCAACCCCCTGCCCCCAGCAAAGCCCCACCCTGCAGCTCTTGCGCCCTGTGGCACCCCCTGGAGCACAGCTCCTTTCTGCAGCCACAAACAGGACAGACCCCATGCATACAGCCAACAAACATAGGTTACCAGAGAGGACTTCAGGTCGGTGTCCCCAGGCTGCAAACTGAGGGGCTGAAGGAGAAAAGGAGAAACAAAAATCATACTGTACCAGAGCAAGGCAGCCATCATGGCAAGCAGAGCAGCAGCAGCACAGACCAAGCTCAGGTCATGGGGCAGTTATCCCAGAGGCTGCAGTTTGCTGGAGACTGAGGGGTAGTTTTGACAGGTGAGCTGCAGAAAGTCTCATGTTAGCATCAGAAGGGAAGGACTGTGCTAGTGCATGGAGCAGCTGTGGGCCCCCAACACGTTGGTGCTGCAGCAACAGCCGGCTTCTGCTGGCTGGCACACAGCAGTAGGACTGCTACTGCTCTGTTGGCTGCTGGCATAGGCAGCTATTTTAGTCTCAGGCAGACTGGAGGGCCAGCAGCAAGGTGACTGCCTGCAGATGACCCTCCTCACCCCATACATGGTCCCTCTGCAATGCCAGGTTTCACACTGCAGCAGGCTGGCCATAAACCTGCTCCATCACCCTGGTCCCTGCAGGCCCCCTCTCTTTGAGGACAGGACCCCTCCTGGACAAATGCCAGACACCAGAGGAGGTCCTTGTTATTTGTAGCTGGGCAGGAGCCTCTGCCCCCAGAGAAAAATTGCTGGGGAGGCTACAGGCAGGATCCAGCGATCACCAGTGAACACCAGCGGCAGAGCCACTGCTGGTCACAGCACTGGAAACATCATGCCATCCTGCTCGGCAGTTTTTTGTGGGTATAATGGAATCTATTCAGCCATAGAAAATATGGAGCACAGCTCCCAGCTGGTTGTAATGCCAAATACACCCACAGCTTAGAAGGGCCTTCCTCCCTGCCAGTCCAAACACAGCAGGCCCCACTCAAAGGGGAGCTCCCCAAAGGCTGGGGGACAGTGCCAGCCCTGGGCCCCCACAGCACATTAAGCCATGACAACCTCTTCCCAAGGAGCCAGCCTCCCTCCCTGTCCCGAATAGAGCAACCTTGGGCCTGCCAAGAGGGGAAGCCAGCTCTTTGCTGCAGCAGCTTGCTTAGCGGGTTTGTTTAGGAAAGCTCATTAACTCATGCATGCTCAGAAACTGCCCTGGTGTGTGACATGAGGGATAAAAGCAGAGGCTGCAGGAAGACCAGGATGGCTTCACCTTACTCCCAGACAGAGACTGCCTACGTTTATCCAATTGCTGCAAGAGAAGAAGGAAATGAAAGTTTCCGTTGCTGGAAGAGGCCCACAAGCCACCCCTGGGACACTGCATGGTCCCCTCACCCCCACACCTTCTCACGCACCCCTGTGCTCCCCCTGTACTGCACTGCCAGAGCAACCCCCACTAACAGATTTACCCCAGCTCTCCCCCCAGGGCAGGACTGGAGCCCAAAGCAGCTCCTGGAAGCAGCTATAAGCTCTCTGAAGCCCAGGAGCAAGCAAGCTTCTGCTCTCCCATCAATCCTGCCTGTGCTGCAGATACTTGTCACCCACAAAACCTGGCAGAAGCAGCCTGCACCACCTGCCCTCACCTGTTTGATCTCACTTTTCAGCCTGACGATGCCAGCACGCTCAGGCTTGGTGGCCCCAACAGCCCCCACTTCACAGATGGAGATAGCGGTGGTGAACGCCGAGTCGACCGATCGCACTGGAGGGGAATAGAGATCTAGAGTGGGTCCCACAGCTCAAGGGTACAGACATGCCTCATTGCTGCTCAAGCACTGGTACTCTGCACACCCTTGCCCTCTACCACAACCAGCACCACAAATCCACAAGCACAGCACAGAACCGCTTCAATTCAGGCCCAACCAGGCCAAGCACCAAACTAAGCAAAGCCCCAGTAGCCACAGGACTCGGGCTCAAACCCTGGAAATAAGCTCAGCACCACCCTGCCGAAGAGCATGGCTTCCTGCTGGACTACTGCAGTGCATAAACAGCTGTGCTGAACACGCAGGGAAGACGGGGACATCCCCCAAAGGCAGGAACCCCCAGAGCTGGCCATGCGCCACACCAGGACCCAGTTTTGCCCAGAGAGTCACAGCCCTGCTGAAAGACTCACCGCTCCTTTCCACCCCAAACTCCTTGCCAGACAGAATGTGGTAGAGAAGGCTCTTCATGTCTGATGGGCTGAGATTCATCAGGTTCTCAGTGGCTTCTCCAGCTGGAGAGAACAGAGTTGGGTTGTTGTACCCCACGTCACAGCCCTCCTAGGACATTCCTACCCTGCACCCCATTGTTAGCAGGGGAAGCAGTGGTATAGGAGCTCATCCTCAGAGGATGTACACTAACCCCATGTGTTGCCCACAACAGGGACTCTTCCTCATGCCAGCCCAACACATGCCCGAATAGAGATGGTGGTGAAATGACCCACCTGTGCTGCCTGAGAACGGTCCCAGCTGCAGACCCTGGCACTTTCATGCAGGGTCTCATGCTGGCCCTGAGCTGCCCGTTTTTAACAGCGCTTTTACTTCCTAGCTGACAGGGCCCCAGGCACTGCAGCACCCACCCCAGCCGGAGTGCCATCCATGCCACATATACCTGAGCAGCGCAGAGAGTGCGCCAGTTCTGTTGCCATCACCTGGATGATGAGCCCAATGCGGATACGGAACATCTCAGCAAAGAGTGTGGGCTGTGTGCGCATGTACATGGCCAAGTACACCATGATCTCCTGGAGGGGAAGAGGCAAATCACCCCACTGCTGCTCCCCAGGGCAGATACTCAGCTGTGGGGTCCCCAGCTGCCCCAGCCCCTCACCTGGGTGAGGATGGACACACTGAGGTTCTTCTCACTGGCTTCATCAATAAGGCGAACAAGCTCCTCATAGGGGATCGGGCTGGGGAGGGAACGAACAGCAGAGCAGGTGAGAGGCAGCAGAGTGAGCCCTGCATCCCTCCTGGTCTGTACAGCCCAGAGAGGAGAGATACAGGCTTCGTAAAGCCACCCAGAGCTGCTCCTGCCCTTGGACTCCAGATCAGCGGTCTCACATCCAGCCCCAGCACAGCACACGTGGGGCAGGACAGGTGCCACACTCACGCAGAGATCGTCTTCTCGCGTGGCTCCGGGGGCAGCCCCACCGTCAACTGCTTCTGGTGAGACAGGAGGTCAGTGCAGGCCTGGGGACAGAAAGTGTCACACCAGGCATCACCAACAGCTCAGGACTGGGGGCCTCAGCACAAAGCAGAGGGAGACAGAGCTGATGCAGCCACAGTTCGCCTGCTCAGTTGGCTGCTTCCTCCCTGACAGACCTCAGTCTGCTAAAGGCCGGCTACACAGTCGTTACCTCGTCCAGAGCTTCCACCTTCTTCTTGAGTATGCCAGAGATGTAGCGGATCAGGGCCCACTGGCGCGTGTCCCCCACACGCACGTACAGCTCAGTGAGGAGCTCCTTGACGGTGGGGCCAGGCTGGCTATCAAGCCCCGTGTGCCACTCGGGCCCCCTGCAGTAAAGGAGATGCCAGGTTACAGCCAGCGATTTGTCCTGCAGCAGCTCCCTGGCAGCCCCCAGGCTTTGTGGGCTGGGACACGTGCACAGCTGTGCTGGCTCTCTGCTCAGCGAGCCAGCAAGACTTGGAGCTTATTGTACTTGAGAATGTGGAGCAGGTAGAGGATGTCCGCTTGCTCCTGTGGTGTGGGGCAGACACGCAGCTGGTCCACCAGAGCCTTGCAGTTCACATTGCCATCCTCATCACGGGGCAGGTTCATCTCTGCATAGACTGCATGGCTCTGGGGGAAGGGAGACCCACGCTCCTGGTTAGCACCCCAGCACCCCGCACCAAGTGCGGTCTGGTTATGGAACCATTTCACCCATGGATATTCCCCCTTGCCAAACACCAAGCCTTCCCCGTACAGCCCTGCAAAGGCCCTCTGGCTCCAGCTGAAAGGATGGCACTGCTCAGCCAGCCCAGGAGGGACAGGGCTCACCTTGCCATCCGTGTCATGCTGGTGGGGTGAGCTCAGCAGCTTGACCGACTGCTGGGACGCCTGGAAGATCTTGCTGGGGACATACATCCCAACATCTAAAAGAAAGCTAAGGTTGGCGTAGACACTTCTCAACCCCAACTACCACTGCTGTGCCCCAAACCACCTCTCATCTGACACCCTGCTCCCCTGGCAGCCCCTGCCCACCCAGTTAAGAGGAATGCCATGGGGAGCTGCCATCCCTTATCATTCAACAGTTTTCATGAGGACTGCACATACCAACTCCAAGATACTCCATGGCCAGGACTAGCATGGTGGACATAACGTGCCTTCGCCCAGGCAAAGGCTAGGTTGCTCTGTAGTCCATGGGGTCACCAGCATCGCACAGCTGGGAAAGCTCTGAAAGCACCTCAGCCTCACCCCCGGGCTTGAGCAAAGGTGCTGGAGTTACTCACTCTGGACATGAAGGTCCTTGGCCTTGGACGCCAGGGACATGAGGTCGCGGGTGGTATGGACAGCAGCTCGGAAGCGGGTCAGCCCTCCCTGCTGGGCAGTGGGAGGGAGGTTTGACTGGGGAACTGTGCGCTGCAGCAGGTGGTCCAAGTACTGAGCAACCTCATCATACGTGTCCGCTGGAAGGGGAGGCAGAAGAGGTGGGCACTGAGTTGCTTTGTACTGGGGCGCCCCCAGAGCCCAGAGAGCTCCCCAGCAGTGCCTCAGCCAGGGTAAAGCTTTGCTGGCTGCACAAAGTGACAATGTGGGGCTAGTGCTGGCAGCCAGCCAGCCAGCACCAGCAGCTGGGCTCACAAAGCACGGCAGCCACAGCACCCCTGCTCCTGCACTGCTCTGCTGCCTGGGATGCTGGCTGCCAGCCAGGGCCAAACAGGTTCCCTCCAAGTCCCACCTGGACGAGAGAAGCAATGGGGCTGCAGCACATGTCTGTCCAAGCCTGCACAAGGACAGCAGGGTCTGCTCAAATCCCATGGTGAAATGCTTGTGCTCTTTCCCTCCAGGGAAGAAGGGGAGGCTGTCAGGGACAGCCTGTCCAAGCAGAGACCACTTAGGAGCACCCCAGCACAGCAAAGGCCTCTTCCAAGCAGGACTCCAGCATGAGAGCAAGGCAGGATGGGTTTTGCCACAGTTATTTCTAATTAGAAGCTACCAGTTATTTCTGATTAGGAGTTAGAGGAGGAGTTACAGCTCCTGCCCTGTTCTTTGTCCAGCCTTCAGCAGCTTCCACTGCTCCCAATGCCACATCAGGAGCGCCTGAGCCACCACTCGCTAACTGCGGCATGGAGGGTGCTGAGAGGCCACACCTCTGCTCAGCCAGGAAATAACAGCACTGCCCAGCAGCGAGGGGGATGCCTTGGCAGAGAGATGCCCCATGCCAAGGTAATGCAATACAACACAGAACTGTTGATGCACTTCCAGCCAGTGGGCCAGGGCAAAGCCTTGCTGCTCTCCAGCTGGCAGACAAGCTCCATGGCGAGCTGCAGACCGCATCTGAGGTCAATTGCACAGCATCCCCTTTCCACAGCCAGTGGGGATGCCTCGTGCCAGTGCCTGAAGGCTCGGATGGAGTCGCACAGACATCAGGCTTGAGAACATCATCCTGCCTGGCTGCAGCACCTGACCACAGGAAAAACTTAAAACTGAGCGTCTTCTAGCTGCTGTGGAAAGGCCAGGCAGTCCCTGTCTCCCATTGTGGCTGCAGAGGAAGCAGACACTTTGGAGAAGCCTGGGTGCAGCCTGCAAGCAGACCATAGGCGAAGCAAGAAGAGGGCAAGAGAAATAAGTATTCAGAGTCACATGAGCACAAACATTGGCTACAGGAGCAGCAGAGGCAGAGCAGACTGATGGGAAGGCTGGGAAGATGGCCAACACTAGGTCAGGCAGGAGGAGGATGTAATCAGGCCTGCTTGCAAGGGGAGCAGCAAAACTTGCAGCCCACCATGGCCTCAGGACAAGGTGGGTACATCACCCTGAGATGGGCCAAGGCCCTCTTGGGCTCCCTGTCCACAGCAGCAAGGCCTCAATTTAGCACCCACTGGAGCAGCTCTGCCCAGGCAGGGTCAAAGGCTACAGGAAAACAAAACTCCATTTGCTTGAGGACATGGTGGCTCTTCCCTACTGTCTGGGGCACTGTACCATCACTTTCTGCACCATCACTCGTGCACCAAAGATTCTCAGCCAAATCTCCTAAGCAGAGACAGGTTTGCCAACCCTTTAGCTCTTCCCCATGCAATAGCCTATGAAGGTCCAAGTGGCTTGTTCCAGAGTGTCCTCCATGCTGTCCACAACCGTGTGCACCAGTGTCAGCCCTGTCTGGCTGGGAAACCCCTCTGGCGAGGGGGCTACAACAGCTGCATCAATCCACCCAGTCCCACCCCACTGGTGTCACCATGAGTGTCACCCAAAAAAGGTTAATTGATAGAGGGTCAGATGGAAACAGAAACATGGTGAAAACCCAAGTGTACGAAGAACACAGTGGTGGATGCTGGCAGGGAGTTTGGGTGTTATTGGTGAGTTTGGCATTCACCACACCACAGCAGCTACTGGCCTGTTCCCCCTTACCATCCTCTGCTACCTGCAAGCCATGCAGCCACTTCTCGGTGTCTAGCTCCTCAAAGCTGTCAATGCTGAGCTCGTAACTCTTGGCAAAGACCTTACCCTCTGGCCCAGGGTCCATAAAGCTGAGGTGCGTTCGGCATGATGTTGTCAGGAACTCCGACAACTTACCCGTCTGGGTCCTGGGCAAGAGGAGGGGAGGTCACACAGTAAGGAAGGGAGAGGCAATACCCTTGGCTTTGCCACCCAGATCCAAGGCAGGCCCTTCAGCAGGAAGAGACGCAATTGCCCAGGAGCATACACATACCCCAGTGCCTGCAACTCCTCCAGCCACAACTGGGCATGGCAGGGCTGCCCAAAAGCTATCAGAGGGATCCTGCAGCCATGGTTTAATGGCGTGAAGAGATACATCCTCTCTCACATCTCCTCTGTTGGGACTGTAGCCCCAGGGTGCACTTACAGCCTAACACGCCCCAGTGTATCCTCCCCAACAGCCAGGGCTCAGGCACAGCATAACCAGGCTCTCGGAGGCCACCAGCCCACTCCCCTCCTGCACCCCAGGAAGCTGCGCTCACCTTGCACCACCGAAATACCCATCCTGCAGCTTCCGCAGCGTTGCCAGTACCGTGGGATGCACAGTGCTGCCAGTTTCATCTGTTGGGTACAGACATAGGTAGTCAGGCTCATCCACTCAAACAGGCTCCCAGAAGGTAACACAGAGCCAGGTGGACATTCAGACACACAAAGCACCATGGCATTGGCCAGACCCTTGCTTTGGGGTGCACAGCCAGGCTGTGGCACAAAATGCCCCATCCAAAAAAGGAAATTCAGGACTGTCCAGACTGGATTCCAGGAAAGCCAGGCCAAAGACACACTCCAGGCTTCAGGGATTTCACCTCTGGCTGAAGCTGACAGTACCAGACAGCAGCACCCAAACAGCCCCCTGCTCTGTCCTGGGCTTTCACACAAGGCAGCGGAAGGGGGTGCTGCTATCAGGGGCAGAAGACACCACAGCTAAGGGCACATCCAAGACACCAAGGGGATTTCAAGTACACAAGGAGAGCCAAAAAGGCCTGAAAGCAGAACAGAGTCCCTTCCCTGCACCAGGCTCATGGGAAAGCTCAGAGTTGCTCCAGAGAAGCCAGTTTTGCTCTGCACCATCACACAGCTCTTTGCTCCTTCTGGTTTGCTGTTTTCCCCCTCCCTGTTGTCGAGGAAAGCCTTTAGCAGGTAGTTAGTGAAGAGTCAAGGTGCAGGAAGAGCCCCAAGAACGGTTTTACAGGGGGATTCCTTTTTTTTGTCTTGCTTCCAAAAGACCTCCCAACAAGCCCAGCTGCCTAGTGGCTGAATGCCTCCATGCCAGCAAACATTCCTTGAGCTGCAGGCACTAGTACTTGGCAGGCAGCCCTGCTAGCTGCCAGGACAGCTGCCAACTCAGTGTGGCTCCTTTGAGTGGTAAGCTCTTTACAGGACGCTACTGGCTGTTACAGCCCCACCATGTCCTCATCACCAAGATGGTCCCACATCTGCCCACCCCCTTCCTCCCACAGAGAATGCTTCCTGGGGCTGCTCTAGCCAAATGCCTTGCAAGGCCAGAGGATCTATACCGAGCATGGTGCGGGAGATGAGAAAGGTGACGGTCGGACGCCCAGTCATCCTCCAGCGGCTGCAGAGGTACGAGAGGTCCGTCCTCAGCATCTCCACAATCATCTTGTTGTCAAGAGCCAGGTAGAACTGCTGCTGGTCTATGAACTGTGAGGACAGTAGGAGACATGAGTGGCCCTTCCCACAGCCACCAGGTCCCTTTGATGCCACCCATGTTCTCCCACAGGCGCTCAGCCAGGCCCACCACACAGTGCACCCAGGGGACATGATCCTTTGCACTGACAGCTCATCCCACCTTACCTACTAGGTGCCACTACAGTCTAGCAAGGGACCCTCAACCCCTAGGGCAGCTACTGGCTGCTAACAACTATAAGGAGGTAACACCACAGCTCAGCAGCAGCATCACCCAGGCCCCACACAGTGGGTCTGTGGTGTGCTTATCCCAAGTGAATATAGACTTCCCACAGTACCAGGCTTGCGACCCTGCTTGTCCCCACACCGTGCTGGACACAGGGGACAGAACAGTCCCAGTTCTGCCATCAGCCTCCTCCTGGTGTCCTTGTCAGGGTGAGCAAAGAGATTTTCACCCAACACTGATCATAAGAAGGTTGAAACAATCTCCTCCCAGCAAGCACACAGCCAGGACCACCAACTCTGCTGCTTCACACCAAGGAGCTCAGGTTGCTCCACCCTCCTAGGCTTTTCAGAGGGTGTTGGGCCACCCCTGAGAATAACTCAAGCATGAAGCCAGTGGAGAAACCTCCTGCCCAGTTCCAGGTCACATAACAGCTGGGAATGAGCCTGTGCAAAGCCACCCACCTGTGGGGTAAAGGTAAAGATGTTCTTCCTGATTTTGTAGAGCTTGGAGGTCCCAAGAACGCCCATGTGCCGGTAGGGCCGTCCCGTCAGGCACATCTGCTTGTTGCAACCTAGGGGGGTCACAAGGCGGAGTTTTTAGTGCAAGCCTCCTCACAAAAACAGGATGCAGCAGCAAACAAAGACAGGCCTCTCTGCTACTAGACAGCGGGAGAAGGCTGGTTTGTGGTTGGGGTACCCCAGGACCCTGCGTCGAGCTGGCATAGCTCTAGGGGACAGTGATACTCTGTCCTCCAGCCCTGCTCAGGGGGCTAGGTAGACCCAGGCCATCCCCACAGACTGTTACTGAAACAGGGAGGGACATACAGCCTCTCCTGACCTTCACAACAAGCTGCACCTCCAGGTCTTTGGGGATGTCAGAAGCTGGGGCAGGGCCAGGGGCTCCCCCCTGCACAGGGCTGGCCCCCAAAAGCTGACAGCTCTGTCAACATTCCCACTGCTCCTGGATTACTCCCAGAGCCCAGGATGGTGCAGTAGCAGCATTGCCCCTTGGTCATGTCAGCCCTGGCAGCTGCTAGGCTGCTCCCCGCCCCCTTTGCCCATGTCACACTTGACCTTTTGGTGGCTTAAATTAGCCAGCATGTGCAGCCTACAGCGGATCAGGTTTCTCCTTTGGCCCAGGCTGGGTCTCCAGCTCCTGCATAACAAGCTCCATGCCAGAGCGGCTGCAGCCTCAGGAAAGGAACACGCAGAGCTCTGAGCACACCCAAACCCTCCCCTCACACTCAGCCCTGCTGACCCTCCAACAACAGCTGTCCCACCTGAGCTACAGGTTCTCTCAGCCAGAGACTGCCAGGGGACCCTTCTCTGGGGTCTGGCTTGCCTCCTCCATTGAGATCTGGGTACAGGAACAAAAGGTGGCTCCTGGCTACACCAGATCCATTCCTACATGGATCAGAGCCTCTGTTTGTCCCTGGAGAAACCGTGCAACTGCAATGCCAAAGCTTTATCCCTTTCAGAATCACCCTGAATAGCGCTGCCTGCCCACCCCAGCTCCCCTTGGGCAGGAGTAGCTTCTCCGGGCCCAGGAATGGGTGTCAGAGCCCTCATCAGCCAGGCAGACAGCAGCAGGGCAGGGCATCAGTATCCATGAGCAGGAGTGCCAGGGGATGGGACAGACCCTTCTGCAACCCTTTTGCTGCAGGAGCATGGAGCCCAGCTCACCCAGCCGGGCGTAGATGTGGCTAAGGATGCGAGCAGGCTGCACTCTGATGGGGTAGACGTCCGCCACAGTCTCCACGTCAATGTCTTCCTTCCTCAGGACAGCCTTGATCTCCTCCGTCTCTGCCAGGATGCACACTGCAGAGGGAGGAGGACAGGCTCAGTGCAGCAGGGGCACAGGGGTGCAACAGCACTGTCCCTGGCCTTTGGGGACACATACAAGGTGTCACACCACATAGAAGCAGCTGCCTGGGGTCCCTTTAGGAACCACTTCCACCGCAGAGGTCTGCCTTGCTCCTCCTAACACTCTTTACACCCAAGCCTTCCCTGCTGAGCAGCAGGAGGGCAGGACAGTTTTCAATCTCTCTGCAGGGGAGGCTGTAGCAGGTCATATTTCCCTGGGGCAATGCAGGATGGGTGGAAGGACTTGCACCTCATCCTATAACCATCTTGCCAGGGTTGAGATCCGGCTGCACCAGCAGCCACCCAGCAAGCAGAGCCACCCCAGAACCACCCCTGTGAATTCCGCAAGGGCAGAGTCCCCAGGCCTGCCAGGCACAGGGGTTTGGGACCAGTCCCTTTCCCTCACCTTGGACCACCACATCAGGCTTGGGGACAGTTGCAAACCGGCGGTTGAGGGGATCTATTTCACCGGGAGCTAGAAACCCCTGAGGAAAAAGAGGTATGAAGAGATGAACATCTCATGGGCAGGACAGAAAAGGTGATGCCTATAGACAACCCACATTTAGGAGGTTGTGGGAGATGGAGGTCACAACTTCCTCATGGTAGGTGGCTCAGGGTGGCAGCATCTGCTCTTTCAGAGCTCAGAGCCTGGCCCTACAGCCCTCCCCAGCACCAGGGGTGACCATACCTCAGCCATCAGGCAGCCCAGGATGTAGAGGGACTGCCCCCACATGAGCGGAAGCTTGCCCATGGGTATCCTGTCCACAGTGTGGGGGTTCCTGTACTCCTCGTCTACCTGGAGGACAAACCAGGAGTTTAGGGAGGGATCCAGACACAGGATGCTGAAGGAAGCATCACCACTGCATTTTGAAGCCCAGCAGTTTAAGGCTTAAAACAAGAGCCTATGAAAGCATTTGCCACAAAAGGTCCAAACCATCCTGGCTACATTCCTCCCATCTTCTTCCACTCTTTTGTGTGATTGCCCCAGGCATCCGCATCAGACAACAGATCAGCTGCTCAGACCTTGTTTGGGTTCCCCCAACACAGGTCATCTCACTGGAACAACTGATGCGCTGACTGACATCCCCTAGGAGCATCAGGGTGATGTTCTTGGATGCTGGCAAGGAAAGCATCTCTCCTGTACCACCTGGGCACCAGGAGGCCGTTGCTCTCAGCCCAGGCCCACACAAACACCCTCAGCACTGAACAGGACCTCAGCACAACCTCCTTAGCCTAGGTCCATATGTTCTGAGCTATCAGATGACTCCAGGCTAGCAGACTGTCAGCAAAGCACCCTTGTGTACTAGGGCAAGAAATGCTTTGGGGAAAAAAAGCACTTTATTTATCCAACATGGATTTATAACAGCTCCAAGCCACACTTTTTTTACATGGGGTTTCCATACACTACATGTGCTGCTTTACCAAGGATTTGGATTAATAAGCAATTAAAACCTAATTATCTGGCAATAAGACATTCCCACTCCCACTGTAGCTCAGGACTACTTACTTTATCTGGCGGGACACTGTACAGCTCTGGCATCAGGCACACCCCATTCTTCCCCTTGATGAGAACCCCCTCAAGAGCTTCCCGGTACTCCTGCACCTGAGAAAAGAGGAGAGGGGATCTGCCCCTGGTCATGGCTCCCTGCATCCTTCCCCCACATGCCTCCCTGCCAGGGACTTCTTTCCACCAGCCTGTCAATGCCTACCTCCCTTACCTGCTCCATGTTTCCACTGAAAATCCCATCGATGATCAAGTACGCCCAGAAGAGAGGCCACTCACACTCGATGTTCTCAAACAGCTTCAGCTCAGCAGGCTCATAGTAGAGGCGGCTGGGGTCCTGCAGGGAGGGCACAACAGCCAGGGAGGTAGTGAGTGGCAGAATCCCCTCAAACTGACAGGACTCCTACTCCCCCTGAAACCACAGCCTCAAATGCCCTCCCAGTCCTCCTCTGCAGATGATGACTGAGACAGAGCCAAAAAGCAGTTTCACTTCCAGGCTGTGTCCTTGCCATCAGACATCCCCTCCCAAGCCCCCTGCACTGACACCAAGGGAACTCACCCTTCCTGGGCAAAGAAAGCCTACCCAAGCCCAGAAGAGCACCCCAGACCCTTGTACAACAGCACAACATCCCCCTTGCGCTGGGGACACCTGCATTGCCATTGCCTCGCCTGCTCTGCCCCAGCATCACCAGGCTGGGTCAGCTGGGTGTGAGGGCTTGGGCTGGTCACACAGGGCCAGACAGCAGGGTCCCTCTTGCCATTTGATGCGGCTGCAAGCCTGACACAAGGGAAGTGGTCAGGACAGAAAGCCACCTTCCCCGAATCCTCCCACCCCAGATGTACATGGTGTTGTGCCCCAAAGGACCTATGCTCGACACTCCCTGCTAACTACTTTTAACTCTGTTTGCTACACAAAATGGGGAGCACTGGCCTTAGCAGACCATCAGGCAAAGAGGAGAGCAGGGACAGAGGGAGCAGATGTTTTCTGTAGTGCCTGCACATGGGCCACAAGCTCCCAAACTCCCATCTGACTCCAGCCAATTGCAGTGCCTCGGCAGGCAATGCTGGCCTTCCCACACCTCGCAGCTCCCCGGAAGTAATCCACAGCTTTGCAAGCTGGCAAAGCTCATGGGTGATGGGAGTCAGACTGGAGATGCTGCTCTGACTCTGGAGAGATGCAGCCACACATGCTGCCTACTATGGTCAAGTCTGAAGAGGCACAGGAGAGCAGCATTTAGAGGCACCAGGTTATTCTACCAACAGCTGATGATGATTTAAGAGCCTCCAAGTACCACTTCCTGGTCCTGTGGTTATCAAATGCAACAGCTGCTTACAAAATTTTCCTGTTTTCCCTCCCCAGAGCAGCAGAAGAAAGTCTCCACTCACTCCAATGAGAGCCAAGTGTGGCAGCACACAAGCTGCATGCTGTCCCAGGAGAGGCAGAAGCAGCTTTGTGGCCTCCAGTGCTGCCACAAAGCCAAGGCCATCAGGGAGAAGCACTGCAGAGTCACCTCCACAGACTTCCACCCTTCGCTCAGGGCTTGTGCAGCCCCGGGAGAGCCAGGGAAAGAGCCCACCTTGGCAGGACTCCCATACAGGGCGGTGGTCCCATCTTTCCACAGCCTAATTGCTATGGGCATGGGTGGGATGTACCACCTCTGCAATGGGCTCTGGCATTTTAGGAAACCTTGCCCAGACCCATGACACTGCCTGGGGCTACTCAGGGCTCTCATCTTCCCAGTCCTCCCCACTACAGCCTTTGTGCTGCAAACGGGCTAGCCAGGGCAGCTGCTGCTTGGCACTCAAGTTCTGGCAAGTGGCAGGGCTGGGGACACTTACCTCTTTGGGGGTCCTGTATCCATCCCGGAGAAAGCGGCAGCAGCCATAGCGCCCCTGGAAGGGAGGGAAAGAGGTACTGAGCAGGAGACACAGGGTGAGATACCTTGTACCTTCAATGCAGAAGCAGGGCAAGGGTCTCCCCCAGCCAAATATCCCCTCACTCGCTCACCTAGTGCTCAGGCACCATGATCACTGTCTAGGGCCACAGCACACAAGACAGTTTCTTTGCTCACCCCTGCCACAGGTCATGAAGACTGGGAGAGGACATGCCCCAGCAACGCCCTCCCCAAGCATGTTTTTGGGGAGAAAAGGGCAACAGTTTGGACCACAACTGTCTCCTGGGCAAGGCAAGACAAAGGCAGAGCCGCTCACCTGCAGCTTCGTGATGATCTCTTGCTTGGTGATTTCCACCAGCTCGCCATCCTCCACAGCGAACGCCGGGTAGGAGATGACAGAGAGCACGCTGGCATCCACCTCCTTGGATGTGGAGGCTCTGGGCAGCATCGAGTGGAGGATGGACTGGGTGAAGGGGAAGGAAGGCTGGTTAGGTTGCCAGACCAGGCATCATTCACACTGCAACCCCAGTGCATCACAGTTCATCCTGCAACAGTGTAAAGCCTGCGTGGGCCTCACCTGACAGTGCTGCACCTCATCTGACAGCACCCGTATCACTGACTGCGGGCCTCCCTTTGCTCCAAAGAGATCCAGCTCATCCAGTGCCTCCAGGGCAGCCTGCAAGCAGGGCAAGACCCAAAGCAGCAAGCACTTCACCATGCTGCTCATCTGCAAGAGCTCTTGCCCCATGCCAGCCACTCTGTGTAACACACTGCCAAAATTTAAGCAAAATTTAATCCCTGCTGTGGCAGAGCACCCTTGTTCAGAATGTGACATCTCCAAAGCCATAGGTAGCCAGACATCAAGAGGGCCCTGAACATTTCTGCCATACACTCCAATTAATTTCTCACTCCCAGATCAAGCAAAACTCAGGCAAGAGGGGCAGTTTTATCCCAGCACACAAGGAGAAAGGTCTTACCCCCCAGGAACCTGTCACTGCATGGGGCACTGAGCCTCAGTACCTCAACATGCCCAGTCTTCCCCGTAAAAAAGCAGCATGGGGCCACCGGTGCTCTCCGGCACTTGCCCAGCACTTCTCCCTGGCTCACCTTGGCCATGCCGACGGAGCTAGCATTCAACTCTGTGATGCCCTGGTTCGTCTTGTCCCCACGCTCCCATATCCCGAAGTCCTGCACAGAGGGCAGCAGCACATTGCAGCAGGCAGCGTTTCACAGCATGACCAGAAAGGCTTTGAACCCCACCCATCAGTGGTGCTCCCAGCAGGTGCCATGGGACTCCGGGACCCACTGGGGCTTCAGGAGGGACCAACAGCTGCCCCTAAACACCAGCCCACTCGCCTACACCCCCGGGGCATGCTCCCCTTCCCCAGCATGGGCTACCCACCGCAGTTTTGTAGGCTGCTTCAATGTAGAACACGAGGTTCTGGATAAAGTTGACTTCATCCAGGCTGTGAATTATGTGGAGGCCTGAAGCAGGGGAAGGAATTCACATTAGTCGCTCCAAGCCCACAGGCATCCCTAGGAATGGGCTGCAGTAACCCAGGCCAGACACCTCTCCTCACCTCATGCCTGCCCCACAGGAGCCATGTCCTGGCTGGCTCCCGTCCCCGCTCCCACCCCACTACGGCAGCTCTGGGGCTTCAGGCAAATGGGGGCTTTTAGAGGGACAGATATCGAGGGGCCCACGTCCACCTCAGGTACTGTGAGCGTAAGAAAACAGTGAGGTCAGGAAGGTCATCGCAGCAGCTGGGCACCCAGGAAGCTGCACCCAAACTGAGAACATGGAGAGCCCTGCAGACTAGCACACTCAAAGCTGCAATGGCGTCCCCCAGCAGCATCACCTGAGGCAGTCATCTGTGCCAACATAAGCAGGTAGAGAGAGGTGGCATCCATCTGTAGGTGACCCCACTCATGGTCCCCCACCACAGTGGCACAGGTGCGGGTGTTGTACTTGGCATGCAGGCAGTCCTTGGTGCTCTGGTTGTACTTGAACGCCTCCACCTTGTCCACCTTGAGAACAGCAAGGAGATGCAGGTGTTTATCAAACCCTGTCTCCAGGGAGGTCTGGTAGCACCAGAGCCAAAGGCTGCCCTATGCCATCAGCCCAGAATATGGAACCATGCCCGGCAGGGCAGGAATCCTACATTCCCCAGGCTGAACCCCTCCACACACCAAGGTGGTGAGTACAGGTTCACGTGCCACCCTAGCACAGGGCTGCAGCTGTGGGGGGCCCATAGACACAGCTGCACCACGTGGAGAGAAAAAGGTCACTACAAATGCCCTCAGGCAGATCTGCAGAGTCCCAGCACCAGCCAGGCCACAAGACAGGGAAGGGAGCACCTGGAAAAGGCTCCACTGGCCACCAGTCCACAGCACTGGGACTTCCATCACACCAGGGACCGATGCCAAATTGAAGCGTATTTCAGACTTGCTGGAAGGGGACTTCCCTTGCTCTCAAGGAAGGCTAGCAAGAGCTGGCACAGCTGGGACCGACACTGTGGCAGAGCTAGGCTCTGAGGAGACTGCTTGACTCTCGGAGGCGCTCCCCAGCCCCTACCTGTCTCATCATGCACTGGAGCAGCCCCCGCATCAGCTTCACCACACTCTGCAGGAACAAGGAAAACAACCTCGTTAATACCCACGCAGCCAGGAGAATCCCTGACTCAGGATCAGCTGGCCGCTGACCTTTGCGGAGCCCCTGCTCACATTTCCATGGCCCCGGCCCTGAGGTGACAGCAGAGGGAAGTGAGATTTCTCAGCCTGCCAGCATAGCCAAGCTGCTGTGCTACACAGGGGGAGAGAGGGCACAGCTGCAGGATGCAGCTTCCCAGCCCCTGGGGCCTCCCTGCATCGCCCGACTGCCCCAGACCCAGAGGGCTGGACCCCCGGGTGGGCTCTTGCGTGCTCTGGGAAGAGTGGACTCTGACATCCCTTCCTATTGCCCCCAGCGCCTGGGGCCAGCCCTGTCCCCGTGCCCACCGCGCGGCCTCCCGCTGCCTTTTGGCCCCAGGGCTGGCCCGTGCCGTAAGTCCACCAGCCGGGAGGTGGCTGCCGGCGGCACGACGGCCAACGCGGGCCCTCCCTCTCACCGGCTCCCGCTACCTGCTCCAGCTCGTAGGCTTTGGCCTTGTCCTCGTCGCGGTCGGCATTCTTGCGGTAGGCCAGGCCCAGCCCCCAGACGGCCAGGATGCTGTACACGTTATCCCGGACCCAGGCGTCCCGGTGGTCGGCGCTGGCCGGGAGCAGGCCAGTCACCGCGTCCTGCGGAGGGGACACAGCGGGGGGCCGCGGCCCTCCTTCCCAGTTAACTCCGCCTGATCCGGCCTGCGGGGCCAGGCGGCCCCCCAGGCCCAGCCCCCCTGTCCCCCTGGGTCGGGGGGGAACAAACTGGCAGGTCTCAGTGTGAGCAGCGTCCTGGTGTCCTGCGGCACCTGCAGCTGCGGCGGCGGGGGCGAGGTGCTGCCCCTGTGCCGAGAGAAGCTGGGACTGAGTCCCGGGGCTGTGGGGCGGCGGGGGGCTCGGCGGG
>JAVJGI010000037.1:589225-602915 GCA_035590275.1 Ibycter americanus | reverse complement strand
GGGCGGGACGGGGGCGGGCCGCCGCCACCGCGTGTTCTCTGCAGACACAGGGGGCTTGTTCCAGCGCTCTGTGCAGTCAGGGGAGGGTCCCCCGGGGCGCCCACTCCGCTGCCGCGGCCGGCTGGCCCGTGTGGGGAGGGCGCGGCCCCCACCGGCGGCACAGGGGCCCCCGCGCCAAACAGGGGAAAGGGGTCCCGGCGCTAAGTGGGGCAATTTGGCCCCTGAGCCCGCTGCGGGCGGGATCCCTTCCTGCGGCAAGTCCCACGGCACCCTGGACTCTCTGTGGAGCTGCCAAGTGTCCCCCAGCACAGGCCCCCCCCGGCACTTTGGGGGCAAGGAGGGAGTTCTGTGTAGGGCAGGGTGGGCACAGCTCAGGCACTGCCGTGGCTGCTGTGCTTTCTAATACAAGTCTCTCCTGGGGCAGGCAGATAATCCTGTGAGCCAGCCAGTGGCCACCATTAGGGCCCAGAGTGAACACCAGGGGTGGTGTCAGGGAAGTGCCCAGGGCTGGCCCAGCCAGGCAGGGCAGCAGGCAGCAGGGTTTGGCTGCCAATGCTGAGTTCAGTGGTGGTGAATGCAGAACAAGGGGCTGTTTGTGCCAGATTTAGCTCTTGGTGAGCAATTCCAGGGCTGAGCTGTATCTGTCTGTCCCGGCGCATGTGGTGACCCAGACATGGGTGCAGCCCCAGCGGTGTCCTGCACTGGGGGGGGGGGACTTGTCACAGCTGACTCAACCCCGTGGCTGCGGCAGGTGGGACTGGGTGGGCACTTGGCTGGGCAAAGGGCTGGGGTGAAGGTACAGCCTGCCCTGCCAGCCCGCACTGCTGGGGCAGCCCAGTGGTGGGCAGCAGCATGGCAGGGGTTAAGCCCAGGTGCTCCAGCCAGTGCATGGTGGGACTGGGAGCCCTTGCAGGCAGCTGTGGACCCAGTGCCCAGGAAGGCAGCCCCACAGCTGATTCTGGAGTGGGAGGGCAGCTGCCTGCACACGTAGGCATGTCGGGCTGTGCCCAGCCTGGGCATGGCATTGCAGTCCCCAGGTCCCTGAAAAAATGGGAGAGCTGTGGGGTACTGGGCGCAGCTGTGCCAGGCAGAGCCATGGGGCAGTGCCACACTGGGCAGGACTGGGTGCCATGTTGCCCATGGGCAGTGGGTTGCTCCTTGAGCACCAGGGCTGGGAAGGGGTGCCCGGGGCCATGTGCCTGGTGGCCAGCCTACTGGGAAGGCGCAGGTGCCACCCTGCAGCAGGGCCTGGCTGCCGCAATGGCACTGCGGGCACTGTAGGCAGAACGTGTTTCTCTGCTGGGCTGGGAGCGACAGGGCAGGGTGAGGAGCTCTGGCACGGGGCCAGGCCAGCTCTGCCCATCACCTTGCAGGCAGCTGTAGGGTCCGGCCAGGTCAAGCTCCACATCCACACTGGGCATGGGGACTTGAGGCACCCCAGGTCCTGCCCCATGCACCTGCATGCCCCATGCGACTGTCACCATGCAGCCCAGCAGCTGGGCTTGTTTGCCCGCCTTACAGTGCGAGGGCCTAGGCACGGCGACACCTGGCCATTGAGAGTGGCAGGATGGGCAGAAATTTGTGCCAGTGCCAGACGCTCTGCCTGTTCCAGCTGGGCACTGCTCATCCCAGGACTGCCCACACTGCACCTGCCTGCTGGGGCAGAGGCGACTGGCTGGGACCCCCCAGTGCTGGCAGCACTGTGTCATCCATGCTGCGGCAGTATGGGGTACTAGGCTTATTTTGGCTCTGGGTGCCAGGATGGGGTAGGCATGTGCCAGGGCTGGGCACAGCTTGGCACTTCCCCTGCTGTTGGCTTCACTGCGTGCACGCGGCGTGATGACATCCTTCAGGCATAGAAATAACTGCGGGTGCCCAGGCAGGGCCAACGTGGGGCTGGGAGCAGCGGTGGGGGGCTGGCACCTGTGCTGGACAAAGAGCCCTTGTGCTGCCCGAGCCTGCGGGGGAATCTGCTGGGACAGGACATTTTTCTTCTCCCCCCGCTCCCTGGTGCCCTTTCCTTGCTTGGAAATTCATGTGACTGGGGCAGGGGGGGAGCCTGGTGCTGCAGATCCCTCCACAGTGCCTGGAGCGCGGGCACCCCCTTTCTGAAGCCTCTTTCTCCCCTGGCACCTGGTGGCAGTGGCATCACCACCCCTAGGGTGTTCTGGGGGCTGTGCCCCCCCCCCACCAACACCCCTCTCTGTTGCCCAGGTGGAGGACGGGGGCAAGGCTGCTCTATCCCACCGGCTGCAGCCAGGTGACGAGCTGGTGAACATCAGCGGGACGCCGCTGTATGGGTCCCGCCAGGAGGCCCTGATCCTCATCAAGGGCTCCTACCGCACCCTGAAGATGATCGTCCGCAGGTTGGCAGCGCTGCGCGCTGGGGGGGGGCGGAGCATGGTGCCAAGGCCCGGGAGGCATCACCTGCCTGGGGCGCTGGTAGGAGTCTGACAGTGCCCCTGTCCCCAGCCTGGAGGTGCCCTGTGCTGCGACAGGGTAGGGGGCAGCCCCACCATGGCTGCCAGCACCCCTTGGCGGGCAGGGCACCAGCCCAGGGTGCTGCCAGCAGAGCCAGGGCAGTGCGGCAGACTCGCCACCCCCTTACTAGGCGGTATCCTCAGAGTGTGGCCGCTCCTCTCCCTTCCTGCCTGCCTGCCTGCTGCCTGCCTGGGAAAGGAAGGAGAGGCAGGGCTGGGCTGTGCAGTTGTCCGTCCACCCCCCTGCTGACCCGCATCCACTCCCTTGGCTGCATCCCGACGGGCTCCAGCTCCAGCGGCCCCCGGGGGCTGGGGTGGCGCAGGGCACTGCCCACGGGACAAGGGGTGCCATGGGGCTGTGCTGGGGCTCAGCATCATCCATGGTGAGTCTGGGGGCTCTGGGCAGGGGGTGGGACCACTGTGCTGACCCCACTGCTCCCCCCTGGCACCCAGCAGCTGTTGGGGCAGCGCTGGGCACTTGGCAGGTACAGGAGGTGGCATCTGCCCGTGTGTCTGTGCGGTGGCACTGGACATCGCTGCTTGCGTGCACTGGGGTGGCTGGAGACCCCCACGGCTGCTTGACACAGGGGATGGGATGGGGCCTGGCACCCAGGGACACCTCCCCGGGGACACAATGTGGCCAGATTGCTGCAGATGCTGAGGGACCGAGGAACAAGGGGGAAGGTCAGGCTTGCGGTGGGGACACAGATATGGCCCCAGGGTCCTTGGCATGGCTGCAGAGCCAGTCCGGTCCCAGCAGGGACCCTCGCCCTGCCGTGGCATTGCCTCTGGGTTGTGCTGGGGCCATGTCCTCGGTCAGCTGCTGATGCTGGCAGTGGAGCTGCTGCAGGCAGGGGAGCCCCATCAGTGGTGGGGGGGAACCGTGGGATCCCTCTGCCCAGCACTGGGTGCTGGCAGGGCTAGACCCTCCTTGCTGCTGTCCTCATCGGGTGCGCGCTGGCCTGGGGGGGACAGGAAGCCCCGTAGGAAGTGACTTCAGCCCCGGTTCCTCGGCCCGGCTTCCTCCCCATTCTTGTCCTCTCCCGCTGTTGCTCTTGGCAGGAGGAGTGTGCCCGTCCTCCGGCCCCATTCCTGGCATGTAGCCAAGCTCACCGAAAGCCGCCCCGACACCCCCGCCATGCACTGCCCTGCTGACGCCTTCAGCCTCTCCTGGCCCTCGGGGTGTGATGTCAGGTGAGACCCCCTGATCAGCCCCTAGGGGCACCCATGGGACCGCACAAGGGGAGGGAGCTGGCAGGGCACCCACTTGGGTCAGGGCAGGAGGGGTGTGGGGTGTGCGCTTGCTTGCTTGCCCCGCACTGCTGTCAGGCATCACCCTGCGTCCTGCGCCTATGCTGCCCTTTCCCCTGCCTGTTTACTCGCTGGCTCCCGGCAGGAAGGGGCGGTGGCTCCGTCGGAGTTGGCAAGGAGCTGCCGAGTCCCTGTGCCTCTGCTGCCGGTGTGGGCAAGGCCTGAGTGGCCAGAGCCGCGCACACACTGTGCCCCTGCGCCCATTCCCCTTGCCAGCACTG
The DNA here is from genome assembly GCA_035590275.1 of Ibycter americanus. Taxonomy (NCBI): domain Eukaryota; kingdom Metazoa; phylum Chordata; class Aves; order Falconiformes; family Falconidae; genus Ibycter; species Ibycter americanus. The sequence goes on along the minus strand of JAVJGI010000037.1, from coordinate 598,903 downwards.
GGGCAGCCTTGGTGCTGCCCCCAAGCCCGGGGATGAAGGGCAGGTGAGGGCTGCACTGGCCTGTGCCCTCCCCATCCTGGGAGGTGTCTGTGGTGGGAGGGCGTTGGCTCCCTGGGATCTCTTGCCCACCGGAGGGGCTGGCGGGGAACGAGGCAGGGGGTGGCGGGCACCCCTAACACCGGCATGGGGCCGGGTGGCAGTGAGCTGTCCCTGCAGTGGAACCCACTGTCCCGGAACTGCAGCACCGACCGGAGCAGCTCCATCGGGAGCATGGAGAGCCTGGACCAGCCTGGCCAGGCCTACTATGAAGGGGACCCCTCACCCGTTGACCAGGGCATGTACCACAGCAAGCGAGACTCGGCCTACAGCTCATTCTCTGCCAGCTCCATCACCTCTGACTGCACTCTCTCCCTCCGCCCTGAGGAGGCCACCTCTGTCGACTCCAGCCTCCAAGGCTCCTGCAAGCCCTCCAGCGGGCGCTACCTGACCACAGGGGCAGAGCCACCCGCCAGCCAACACCCTGAGGCCTGGCGGGCGCCTGTGCCCCCCCAGCCCCCTGTCAGGAGGGACAGCCTGAGGGCAGCCCCAGCCGGCAGAGGGGACAGGCGCTGGGTGTCAGTGTCGGTGGACATGCTGCATGCCAAGGGCCGGTGGATCTCTGACACCTTCCTCTGCCAGAGGGACAGGGAGGCAGAGGCAGCAGGCGGGAGGACGCCGGTGCCATACCCCATGAAGGACCGCTTCTCTGCCGACCAATATTACATGCTGAGCTCCCACCCCAACCGATGCCTGGCGGAGCCACGCCAGGGGGAGGGCGTGGAGCCTGGTGACCAGCTGTACCCAGATGGCGGCGTGCACCGAGTGCTGGATGCCACGGCTGCAGGTGACAACCTGCTGCTGTCCCCCCTCAAGGGCCACGCGCCGCACCGGCACAGTGCTCCTGAGCAGCTGCTGGCCTCCCAGCTCCGCTCCCTCCAGGTGGGCTCCAGCAGCGGGCGAGCCTCACCGGCCCCGGATGGGCACCGCTGGACCCTCTCCCCACTGCACCCTGAGGGCAGCCGGCCAGGGACTGTGGTGGCTGCCCAGGACCCCCAGCTCTGCCCAGAGCCATGCTGCCGCCTGCCGCCCTGCCGCTGCTGCCCTGAGCTGCAGCGAGCCTGTGGGCAGGACGGGCAGGCGGCCAGCCCGGTGCGTGGTACTGAGGGGCCGACAGAGGAAGAGAGCCGGTCAGGGGGCCGGCGGGCTGGGGGCCCACCCCACCGCTCTGCTCAGATGCGCCGCCGCAGCGACCGCTTCGCCACCAGCCTGCGCAACGAGATCCAGCGGCGCAAGGCCCAGCTGCAGAAGAGCCGGGGTGCCCCACCGCCTGGTGAGGAGCCGGTGGAGGAGGCAGAGGAGTCCCCCGAGGGCAGCGTGCCAGTGGAGGGAGCCCGCGCCCCAGCCGACCGCCTCAGCCCTGCGCCAAGCGAGGATGGCAGGAACCCCAGCCACTTGGGGGACCTGGGCATCCCCACCCCTGACCCACTGCCAGTTCCCAAAGGACCCTCATCCCCGGAGCGGGTGGTGCGGATGGGCCGGGGCCACTGGCGCTGGTCCCCAGAGCACAAGCTGCAGTCGCAGCGCTCGCCCAGCCCTGGTGAGCTGGAGGGCTACAGTCAGGGGCCAGCGGCCCCCAGCTCCCCGCCACGGGGCAGCGATGAGGCTGTCCTCCTGCCCTTCGCCGACCGCCGTCGGTTCTTCGAGGAGAGCAGCCGGCCGGCACCGCCCCGGCACAGCAAGCCCTCGGCGGGTGATCCTGGTGCCTTCCAGCCCCCCGGCCCTGAGCGCCGGGACATCCGCCGCCTCTCCATGGACCAGCCCTATGGCCCCCCATCACCCAGCCACCCAGCCTCAACCGGCCTCTACACTGAGTGCTGCCGGGAGCAGCCCCCCTGCTACAAGCCACTGGGGAGACCGGGCGAGCTGGAGTACCTGCGGGGCTTCTCCTACCCCTACGGGGTTCCCCTGTGCCCTGAGTCCTGCCGCTACTGTGGCGGGGACCTGTGCACCCTGCCACTGCCCCACGGCCATGCCTGTCGCTGCCACCCCCAGCCCTGGGCACGCTGCCCTGACTGCTGCTGCCCCACCCCCCGCCCTGGGCGGGAGGAGAGTGACGCCTGGCCCCCGCGGAGAGCTTTTGCCACGGTGAGTGAGCCCCCCAGTACTGTGCTGGGGAGCAGCACTGGCACTACCCTGCACTCCCAGAGCATGACTCTGGGTTGGGGTGGGGGGTACTGTGACCACAGGGCGCCCTGCAGACCGCATGCATGCCTACTGCACCTGGATGGGGATGGGTGGAGGGTTGCTGGAGAGGGGAATTCTGACCCCGCTGTCACACTCCCTTTCCTTCCACCATGCAGGAGTTTCCTCCGGATGAGTGGCAGCCACCGGCGATAACCAGGAAAGCCAGCCAGTCCATCAGGTGAGCTCATGCCAACTGCCAGGATATGCATGCCACTTGGTGGGAACATCTGCCAGTGAGGCATAGGGACCACTGTGATTATGGGTGACGATGTACAAAGTGCCTCCCTTAATGCCCCGGCCATAGCTGCGCTGTACCCTGCAAAGTGGGGGCACATGCCACCACGGGCAAGCAGGGCCCCGGGGGTGCGAGGAGGTGCCCATGGCAGGGGAGTCCCTCTTACCTGTCCCCAGGGGGCTAGGAGTGTCTGTCGGGGGCTGTGTCCAGCACAGGGGCACTGGGAGAACCCAGTCTCTCCCCACCAGTGGGGCTGGGTGACTCCAGCTGGCGAAACTGCAGCAGGGGTGGGCATAAGCTGCTGGGGGTGGGGAGTGACTATCCAGGGGGGATGGGTGCCCCTTTCTCTCCCCAGTGAGCTCTCCCACTACCAACCGGGCTTCCCAAGGCTTGGCCCCTTCCACCCCTGCTTTGAGAGCACCGAGCCGAAGTGGACACCCTGCTACCGCGCCACATCCACGCACGACCTCTCATGGGATGGTGACCACCTGACCTGCTCCCCTGAGAGTCCCCTGGACCCCCTGCACCGCCCGCTGCGGGGCAGAGCCTTCTCTGAGAGCCACCTCAACCTGGAGCCTGCCAGCCCCCGGGGTCGTGACCGGAGGGACCTTCTCCGTGCCAAGCTGGACCCCTCTGGCATCCCCAAAAAGAAGGGCCCCCCACCTCCCCGCCCACCTCCCCCCAACTGGGAGAAGTACAGGCAACGCCGGATGTCCCAGCGCCTGCCAGATGGTTCTGGGCATGGCTCTGCCTTCACCGCTGCCTCTGTGCCAACCCGCAGCGTTGCTGAGGCTGTATGTGAGCGGTCCCAGAGCCTCACTGGGGAGCAGGGGGGCCGGTCCTGGGGGCACACCACTCGCCCCCCTGCCCCACCGGGTGCCTGGCCCCGACCTGAGCCCCCCAGGTCACTCCACAGGATGCCTGAGCCTGATGCTGGCAGTGCCGAGATTTGCAGGCAAGTGCCGCCGTGGCGTGGGGGTGGGAGCGGGACTGCGGGCACAGCCTGGGCATGGGGTAGCTTTTGGGGCCACGTGGCCCTTTGAACCCTATGTTGGAGCATCCTAACCCACCCCTTGGGGCAAGCTATGGGGTTTTTTGGGGGTGGGGGTGTCCTTGGCCTCCTTCCCTGGGGTGGGCATGGCCCTACATGTCCCCCATGGGTGGGCAGGGGAGCTGATGTGGGTCCCCCGTATGGGTGTTGGCAGGGTGGCAGGGGCTGGGGAGGAGCGGCCGAAGGCAAAGCACCCCTGGGAGACAGAGGAGCAGCCCCAAAGGCTCAGCCAGAACCAGGAGCAGGGCTGGGCTGGCCCCCGTGGGGTGGGTGAGTGCTCCCTGCCCCTGCATGGTGGCCCCATCCCTGCCACCCCAGAGGCACCCAAGCCTGGCCCTGGCAAAGCAGAGGGGGTGAGCTGCCAGGGGGGCCAGCCCCAGCCCCGCCATGTGGACTCGGAGGAACTGCTGTGGGATGTGGCAGGCAGGGACTGCTCCCTAGCTGGTCTCCTGGCCCCCTCGGCCCCCCTTGGCACTGCCACCAAGGTGATGGGCGAGCTGCTGGTGGCGGGGGAGTGGCAGGCCTGGCGGGAGCATTTCCAGCAGGACTGGCGCCTGGAGGCCCTGGCGCAGGACAGGTAGGGCTGGCGTGGTACCGGGCACTGTGCCGAGGACAACCTGCACCCCACTGCCACAGCACTGAGCCCCTGTCCCTGCAGGCAGGGCTTTGAGCCCATCTCGCCGCCCCCTGGAAGCACTGCCAGCTCTACCTCCTACCCAGCATATTACGGTGTGGCAGCAGGCAAAACCGAGCCGCTCAGCAAGGTGAAGGAGCTGCCGGAGGTGGCAGAAAGGAGCTCGGAGGATGAGGAGGAAGAGGTGGACCATGAGCTGGTGGAAAAGAAGGTAAAGTGGGCACTGCTGGGGATGATGCCCTCAGGGTTTCCCACTGCAGTCGCTGGGTGCTTTGCGGTCGAGGGGCATTGCTGGATGCTCACAGGGAGCGGGGCGTCGTTGCTTCCTTGCGGGAACTAGGAGCATCACCAGATCCTCAGGGGGACCAAGGATGTTGCTGGGTGCTTGCAGGGACCAGAAGTGCTGCTGGATGCTCACAGGGGCTGGGACATTGCCAGATGCTTGCGAAGACCAGGGGCGTTGGGTGCTTCTGGGGCCTGGGAGCATCACCAGCTGCTGCTGAGGACCAGGAGCATCAGCTCACGGGAACTGGGGGCATTGCCAGATGCTCACAGGGACAAGGGGCATTGCTCAGTGTTTGCAGGGACTGGGACATTCCTGGGTGCTCAGAGGGACCGGGAACAGGGCTGGGTGCTTGCGGGGAATGGGGACATTGCTGTATGCTCACAGGGTCTGAGACATTGCCAGGCACTCGCAGGGGCCGGGGACATGGCCAGATGCTTGTGGGGCCCAGTGCAGCGCGGCACCCCTGCACCCACCTGGTGCAGGACCACCCTGGTCCCAACAGAGGGTGGCCCCAGTTGCCGCTGACCCCTTCCCTCTGGCAGCTGCAGCTGATTGAGAGCCTGAGCCGCAAGCTGGCAGTGCTGCGGGAGGCACAGCGGGGGCTGCAGGAGGACATCAGTGCCAATGGGGCACTGGGTGAAGATGTGGCTGCCCGCCTGCAAGCCCTCTGCACCCCAGGGGAGTTCGACAAGTACCGCCTCTTTGTGGGTGACCTGGATAAGGTGGTCAATCTCCTGCTCTCCCTCTCGGGGCGCTTGGCCCGGGTGGAGGCCGCCCTGGGCAGGCTGGGGCCGCATGCCCCCGCTGAGGACAAGGTGAGCATGGGGCAGGGGGGCACCCGTGGGGTGTCGGGGTGTGGGACCCCGTGCCATTGCTGCCCGTCTCGCCCACAGGTGGCCCTGCGAGAGAAGCAGAGGCTGCTGGTGGCACAGCTGGAGGATGCCAAGGAGCTGAAGGAGCATGTGGGGCGGCGGGAGGAGGCGGTGGGTGCCATGGTGGCGCGATACCTGCCTGCTGAGCACCTCCAGGACTACCAGCACTTCGTCAAGATGAAGTCAGCCCTCATCGCTGAGCAGCGGGAGTTGGAGGAGAAGATCAAGCTGGGCCAGGAGCAGCTCCGGTGCCTGCGTGAGAGCCTCGGCCAGGCCCCCAAGGGCTGCTAGCTCCCTGACCAGCCTCCCCCCGGGACCCTGACCATGGCCCCAGCTTGCTACCAAAGCGGATCTGGGCCCTCAAGGGCTCTCCCTGCATCTGTCTGTCTGTCCAGCCCCTGTCTTTTATTTATTTTTCCAGTTTACTGAGCAGGGAAGGGGATGGTGCCCGTCCAGGCACAGGCTGGGGGTGGTCGTGACACAGAGCTGCCCTGGGCTCTTAACAGCCACCCAGCACCCTGTGGCCCAGGAGGACCAGATGGATGGATCTTGTGTGTCCCCCCGCCGGGTCTTTCTGTGCCTGCAGGGGTCCCTCCACCTTGTCCTGGACACCAGTGGCTATCCCGCAGCTGGTGCTACACCGAGTGCCTTAAACACCCCCTGGCTGCCCCAGGGCATCCCCATGCAGTGCCTGGAAGGGTTAAACCATCCTCGCACTCCATTATGTCTTATTTGTCCATCATGTCTATTTGTCCAGTTCTGTCCGTCTGTCCGATGGGAGCTGAAAGAATTTCGGCCCCGGGCATCCTCTTCCTCTCCATTGTGTCTGAAACAATGGCCCTGGCCAGCAGGTCTTTAACCCACTCCCGGCCGGGTGAGGCACTGCAGGGCTCCATTGCGGGTGCTGGGGGGTGCTGTGCACCCCTCTACCGGGGGACACTGTGGTGCCCCGGAATGGTGCCTTTCCAGAGGAGGGGGTGCTGGGAGCAGTAGACCAGGGGCTGTGGGTGCCCCTGCCACCAGTGCTGTGGGCACAGGGACCACCGGGCCTCATCTAGCCCTTGCCTCCAGCCTCTGCCCCAGCGCTGGGAAGGATTAATAGAGGAAAAACCACCCTAAGGATGAAATGGAGTACCTGTCCCCTTCCTCTGTGCTGCAACAGCCCCAAATAGCACTTAGACCTCACACCGGGTCAGCCCGCCTGCCCTGTCACTGTCTGTATCTCCCCATGGGCTGGGCAGGTGCCTTGATGCTGATTTTCCACAGGGGTTTCATGCAACTGGCAGCAGCTTGGGGTGGGTCAGGGGGAAGCATTCTGGGGAGATGGGGTGGGCCCCAACCCCTTTGGGGGTGGCCACAGCTGGGCAGCCCAGCCCCAGGGTGCAGGCAGCACCCATGCCTGCCCACTTGGCACTGCAGCAGCCCCCCCTGTGTGGCTGCCCACCCCCCTGAGCCCGTTGAACACTATGCCCCACACCTACCTGGCCCTGCTCTGGGACAGTGCCTGGCAGGAATGGGGTCCCCCGCGTGCCCCCCATCTCAGCCACCCCCTGTGCCTGCCCAGGGACACTGCTAGGACCAAAGACTGCACCCAGTGGTGGATATGCTGCTCTTGGGGGGACTGGCAGCCCTTAGCAGGTCACTGTGCCGGTGTCCATGCCTTGCCGCGTGCCGCTGTGCCTCTCTCACACTAAAGGAGCAGCAGCAGCTGCACAGCTGTCCCAAGTTGTGTCTCGTGTGGTTTGTCTGTGCAGCCCCAGCCAGTGGCACTGGGGCTGGCCAGTGACTGCCGGAGGGGCAGATGTCCCAGCCAGGCTGAGCCAAGTCCTGGCAAACGCTTGGAACCCAAATGCTCCCGTGGTACTGCAGTGGCACTGCAGGCACCAGGGATTCAGCCATGGGCAGGGGGGTCCTCTGCACCCAGTGCCACCAGGTTGGGTCAGGGCATGGGGCAGTGCCTGGACCCCTCCCCAGGGGCACGTGGAGGAGGCACAGTGCTTGAGTGACAGTTGTAGCATTGTCCCTGGCACACACAGCGACGGCGTCACCTCCAGAACGTTTGGGGTGGCATCAGGGCGCAGGGGGGGGCTCTAGTAGGGGTGGCAGTGCCCCGCGGTGTGGCACGGTGCTGCTGCTGCTGAGCTGGCTCCGGGGTGCCCCAGTTCACCCCAGCACAGCAGGGCAGCATGGGTGGGCACGGCCGCCGTCCCCTTGCTGAACAAGCACCTTCCCCGGGGCCTCGGTGTGCCAGCCGGGCACCAGGGAGCGGGGCCTGGCACCCCATCCCCGTGCCAGGGCAGCGCTGGCCCCTGCCCACGCGTGGCAGCCCCACGACCCCGGGCAGAGCAGGGGGAGCCGCGGTCCGGGGGCAGCGTCGGCCGCTGGGTGGCACCAGCACGCGCGTTTGAGCGCGCGCGCGCGGGGTGGGCACGTGTGTACGCACACACACACGCGGATGCATGAGAGCAGGTGTGTGTGAGCAGAGTGCGTGTGGGTGGGCACGGGCACGCAACGGTGGGTGACATGTTGGAGCATATGCACATGCATGTTGGCATGGAAACACCAGGAGTGTGCTTGTGTGTGAGCCCATGCATGTGCTGGTGAGCACATGTGCACAGGGGTGAGTGTGTGCGAACACATGTGAGCACTGATATAGCACACACCAGGGTAAGTGCATGCACACACTCAGGAGCATGTAGGTGTGTGACTGAAAGCATGCTGATTGTGAGCACACGGCTGCATGGGGGAATACAGGCACATGTGTGTCAGTGCACACAGGTGAACACATGCGCGAGCACAGGTGAATGCATGCACACGTGAGCACACAGCTGAACATGCACACACACACAGGTCAATGCAGGCACACACATCTGAACACACATGCACAGACAGATGGGTACACACCATGCATGAGAGCACACATGCGCTGAGAGGAGCACAGCCCCATGCCAGGGAGCACAAGCACCAGTGGCGAGTGACTGCACATGTGGGTGAACACACACGGGTGAATGTGTCCATGTATGTGTGTTGTGCACGTATGAATGCATGCACATGTGTGTGTGCACACAGGTGAGCAAATACACAGGCAGGTAAGTGCACACTTGGTGAATGCATGCATGTGTAGGTATGTATGTGTGTGTGGGCAGGGCCGCCTGTGCAAGTCCATGCATATGGGTAACTGCAGGCATATGGGGAGGGGGATGCATGTATCTGTGCCCCATGGCCTCCATTCGAGACCTGCTTGCCCCTCCATGCAGCTCCCACTGCTGCCAGGCAGGACCATGGACCCAGGGCATGCGACACAACCAGGCTGCTGGGTACCAAGACCCTCAGTGCCTGCGCTGGATGCAGCCATGGGTTGGGGGTCCTGGGGATTCCTGTGTGGGACCCCAGGGGAGCTGCAGGCCAGCAGGCTCACTGTAGCATGCAGGGCTCCTGGGTCTCCCAGAGGTGCAGAGAGAACCCAGACACACTGGGGTAGCCCCTGGCCATGCTGTCTGTCTCCCCATCACTGTAACTGCTCCATTTTACAGTTCCCTAGTCCATCTCCCTGTATCCCCCACCCCGGTCCTGAGGGACCAGGAGCTTGGGGAGGATGAGGACATGGGGGGGTAGTGATGCTCCAGTGTGAGCCAAGCCCCCCGCCCCCCCCAACCCCCCACCCCACGTGGGAACTAGGGAGTCCCAAAATGTGGAGGTCCAAACCCCACAGCAGGTCGCCCTGCCCCCCTTGCTTGTTACAACCCAAAGGGCAAAGCCACACACAAGGTGGGGGACGAGGGAGACCCAGGCCCCCTGCCCCTGGGCGTGGCCCTTGGGGGGTGGGGGGGTGGGCTGCAGTCTGGGGGGATGTGGGACTCTTGTCCAGGCCTGGCCATCTGCCAGCATGGGGGTCACAGGGCAGCAGTGGGTGAGGGCTGGCCACCAGGGGCCATGGGTCCCCACACTGTGAGGCCAGGGCCATGTGCATGCTGTGGGGTGGAAAGAGGAGGGCCAGACCCTCTCTCCCTCCCCATGGTATGTTTGGGGGCACACCCACATGTGTGCACACATGCATGTGAGCTCCATACACACACCCTGGAGCATGTTCCTATACAAATACATCTTTGCAGAAGTGTCTGCATGCATGTGCACCACGGAATCACAGAAGGGTTTGGGCTGGGAGGGACCTTTGAAGACCATCTAGTTCAACTCTCCTGCCATGGGCAGGGACATCTCGCACCAGATGAAGTTGCTCAACCCCCCCCCAGCCTGACCTTCAGCACTCCCAGGGATGGGGCATCCACAGCTTCTCTGGGCAACCTGCTCCAGTCCCTC
>JAVJGI010000037.1:552485-579036 GCA_035590275.1 Ibycter americanus | reverse complement strand
CTGCCCCCCCCCCCCCCCCCCCCCCCTCCACAGGACTGCAGGTGTTGCAAAACTCTAATGGGTGTTGTGGTGGAGGTGGTGGGGGCTCTGCCTTAACCTGGGGCTGGGGCAGTGCTGGCAGCTGTGTTTCCTTCCCTGGAATGGCCGGGATTGACATCCTGGAGCTGGGCAATGCCTTGTTGCCTCTGGCTGCCAGAAGAAATTGCTGCAGTGGTGCAGCTGGGGGCATTTCAGCTCTGGCCCCCTTGCAGGAGGGGATGCTGTTCCTCTGGGCAGCCTTCCTGTCTGCATCCTGCCACTTGCATGGCCCTGGAACCAGGTAGAACTGAGTGCTCATGCCTCGCTGCAGCATTGGCTCCAGCACCTGCTGTGACAGCACCGAGCCACCGTCACAGACTTGTCTCTTCTTCCTTTTTGTTGTGATATTCTCCTGCTCCTCACCACCATGGGCTCCCCTACGGCACTCCTTGCCATCACATGCTGTCTGTCCTTTGTGGCAAAAGCAATGATTGCAGCAAACGCAGAGCTGGTGGCTGCATCTGCTGCATGCAAACAAGTGTGGTGGAATTGGCGCTTGTGGCTGGATCCCAGCTGGCCATGGCAGGACCCTGCCCTGTCTCCTCGTCATGTGGGGCAGGGACTGCTAGGGTGCATGGTTTGTATGTGCATTTGGGGCTTACAGCTGGACCCCCCTGACAGGCCTAGCTTCCCTTGCTGGCTGTGTTGCAGCCTGGGCTCAGGGCACCTCTGGGTTCACCATCTCCTCTGTATGCTCTCACAGCCAAGACGCTGAGGAGGGGACGCGGTGGGTCCTTGGGTGCTGGCACTGGGGACACCAGAGCTGTTTGAACCTGCACCGACACTCACAGGCAGCATGGGGACCATCCACAGTCAAACCCTGCACCAGTCCCAGGGGGCCAAAGCATTGACAGGCAGCGACAAAGTGGTAAAATGTCCCTCTCCGAACTTGGGGCTGCAAGCCGAAAGAGAGCTGGGGACATCCCAGTGTGTGCCCCTGGTGGGCTCAGGGAGGGGGTCAGGCACAGGGGGGAACTGAGGCTTGGGGAGCATCCCAGGTGGTGTTTTGGCTGCTTTGTGATCTTGGAGGCTCCTGCTACTCCTGGTGCTCTGGCCATTTTGTTTGGAGCAGTGGGGCAGTGGGTTAATGCCAAGGCCAGGGGCTGGTGTGTTTACAGGCTGGTGGATGCCTGGGTGCCCTCTTGCAGCATGTGCACTGGGCATGGGAGTGTGGAGCCCCGGGGCTGCAGTTGTCTTGTGATGCCCTCGGTGCCCAGTGCTAATTTGCCGTTAAATGTGCCTTGTTGTCATGTGCTGGGATCTGATACAACCGCTGTTGCAGCTAATTGCAGAGGAGCAGCTGAATGGGGCTGCCGGCGGTGTTTAAAGAAGATACAATCAAAGATTAGGCAGTGCCAGAGCATCTCTGCCACCCCACTTGGCACAGGCTCGTAGCCGCATTGCAAACACTAATTAATTGAGCCTTGTAAACACCACTGTGAGGAGGGTAAATATTGGCAGGTGCTGCGGATCAGGGAGGGCAGAGGACGGGCAGCCAGGCTGCAGGGATGTGCTGCGCTGCAAGGGGATGCTCTGCCTGCCATGGGCAGCCCTCGGCCCCAGGTTGTGCCCTCTGCATCCCAGCCATCTGCTCCCCAGCCCAGAAAAGCGGCTGGGGCCACAGTGCCTGGGTAATGCCACCTCCAGGACACAGTCCTGGGGGCTCTGGGGCATTGGTGTCCCCTCCAAGGGAGCTCTCCTGGCCGCAGCTCTGCCCTTGGCTTCCAGGGAGCTGCAGCATGTCAAGGCTGTCCCGGGTGCTGCTCTGGGAATGGGGTTAGGCGATGGGCAGCGGTGGCTCTGTGCTGCTGGAGACCCCCAACCGCCAGCAGCTGCACCCAGCAGCGTCCTCCCAAATCACATAAAGTGCCAGTGCCCAGGGTATAGTGGGTGATGGACATCATCTACTCTGCTACATCCAGCACAGTGTGAACCCCAGAATGTCCCATCTGTGCTCTGGGCACTGCTTAGCTCCTGGGGACCTAGGGGTTGGCATCACGGGGGGGTCCTGGGGGCTGCGGGAGCTCACAACCCTGTGGTCTCTGCAGAAGAGCGTGAAGGAGGGGCTGTTGCTGAAGCAGACGAGCTCCTTCCAAAGGTGGAAGAGGCGATACTTCAAGCTGCGGGGCAGGACACTCTATTATGCCAAGGATGCCAAGGTAGGCTGGGATGGGGGGGCTTCTAGCATGCTCAGCTGGGGTGCTTGAGACTGCAAGCCCGGGGAGGAGCCTGAAATCCCTGTGCAGTGACTGGGGCTCTGGTTTCTTCCCCGCAGTCCCTGATCTTTGATGAGGTGGACCTGTCAGATGCCAGCGTGGCTGAGACCAGCACCAAGAACATCAACAACAGTTTCACGGTGAGGGAGATGTGGGGCTTACCGCTGTGCCCCCAACCTTGGCACCTTGTGTGAAGGCACTGCAGACACCCCCTCCCCACCGATCCATGGGGCACCTGCAGCCTGGCCTCGTGCTGCTGGGGGTGGCACTGGTGGCAGTGCACCGGGTTTGCTGGGGGCTGCTCTCGTGGGGGCTGGCTGCGACGTGGACTCACAAGGGGACACGGGGACGGTGGCTGTTGCAGGTGATCACACCATTCCGGAAGCTCATCCTGTGTGCGGAGAACCGGAAGGAGATGGAGGACTGGATTGGTGCCCTGAAATCTGTCCAGAAGTGGGAGATCCATGAGGTGACATGGGCTGGGGGCTGCTTGTCTGCAAGTGGGTACCCCTCAGGAGCCAGGGGTGCCTTGGGCTGCTGGACAGGAGCTGCTGCCCTTGGCACAGCCCCGTGGGGAGTACAGGAGCTGGGAGTGGGGCTGGGGGGACTGAGGGGTCTGGGAGGGAGTGAGGGAGTGCCAGCTGGGGGTCCCAGGGGTCTGACGGGGCAGGGCTGTGCCCCCCAGCAGGCCACACAGTTCAACATGGAGCACTTCTCGGGCATGCACAACTGGTACGCCTGCTCCCATGCCCGCCCCACCTTCTGCAACGTGTGCCGCGAAGCCCTCCCAGGGGTCACCTCCCACGGCCTCTCCTGCGAAGGTCAGCATTGGGGTCCTGCTGGGCAGTGGGCTGGGGCCAGGACCAGGGCAGGGGACCCTCTCCGAGGCTGGCCTGGAGCGTGTGGGGTGATGCCCACCGTCTGCTGTCACCAGCCGCGGAGGGGTCGAGGACCAGGGCTGCACATCCCCTGGGGACCATCCCTGCTCCTCACCTGCTCCCCCTCGCCCCCCCCCTCCCCCCCCCAGTCTGCAAGTTCAAGGCGCACAAGCGCTGTGCTGTCAGAGCCAACAACAACTGCAAGTGGACAACCCTGGCCTCCATTGGCACTGAAATCATCGAGGATGAGGATGGGGTAAGCAGGGGAGTCCCTGCGGGTGACCCTGGCGGGGCAGAGCCACCAGCAAAGCTGGCCTTGCTGTGCCCACATTGGGAGCAGGGGGGACCCTGGCACCTGGCTGTCCACTGCACTCTGGCTTCTGGGCTTGGCTCTGCAGGGACATGGCCTGGGGACACCTCCTCCCTCACCCAGCATCAGGATCCCTTATTGCTTTCCAAGTTGGGCCACCCCCAGACATTTTCTGGGGACACCCCTGCCCTGCCCCGCATGCTGGCAGGCAGGCAGGGACAAGAGGGCATGGAAGGGGTCCCAGGGCTTCCTTGCCCTGCTGTGGGGCATCATCCCCTGTCCACCTCTTCCATGGTGCCTGGGGAAGGGGGTGACCCATGTCACTGTCTCTCAAGTGTGCGGGGGCAGCAGGGGTGTTGTGCTGTTGGTGACTGCCCCTCTCCGCAGGTGGCCATGCCCCACCAGTGGCTGGAGGGGAACCTGCCCGTCAGCGCACGCTGTGCTGTCTGTGACCGGACCTGCGGAAGCGTCCGGAGACTGCAGGACTGGCGGTGTCTCTGGTGCAAGGCCATCGTAAGGATGTGTCTGTCCTTGTCATCCCCCCACATGGCACGGACAACGTTGCCCCTCCTGGGTGCATCGCTGGTGAAACAGGCTGGGGGCTTTGGTGCTGCATCCCTGAGCTTTGCTTATGCACGTGTCCCTGTGTCCCCAGGTTCACAGTGCCTGCAAGGAGCTCTTTGGCAAGAGGTGCCCCCTGGGCCAGTACAAACTGTCCATCATCCCACCTACCGCCTTGAACAGCATCGATTCAGATGGTGAGTCATGGAAAGGACAGGGCTGGACTGCGGGTGGGAGGGACAGGCTGTTTGTGGACAGGGCTCTGAGCTCCTCTGCAGGCTTTGACTTGTGGCACTGTGTGTGCTTTCCTGTGGGGTACCAGGAACACCACCATCAGTAGGCTCCAGAGTCAACACCCCTCCCTGCCACAGGCTTGGCTGAAGGCTGCTTGTTTCCTTGTGCTCTGCCCCAGGGCTGCAGTGGTGCCATGCTTTGGCACTTCTTCCCCACATGTGGCTTCAGTTGCTCCTGCCAGGCTGCCCCTTGCGGTGGCCCTGGTCATGGTCCCCTCAGTGCTAGGGTCAGTGGTGACAGCCCTGAGCCCCTGACATGGGGTGCCTCCTGTTGCACCCCAATGGTTCAGCACCTTGCAGGGCAGGATGAGGCCCTTGTTTGGGTTATCTCTCAGTGTCTGAAACTCAGCCGGTTTTTGGTAGTGCAAAGCACAGCTTCCCCCTGGTGTGGGTGACTGCAGGGTGCTGGGGGGAGAAGCAATGCGTGGCCTGAGGGGACACCCCCACCCACCCCCCACCATCTCCCTCGCCCTCTCCGGAGGGGCCCAGATGGCCTCCGCTGAGCAAAATATGTTCTTCTCCTCTGGATATTTCTTTCCTCTTTAATGATTTTCACCACTCAGCTCAGCCAGTGGCTCATCTGCTTCTTGTTACTCATCAGGATGCTGTCAGGGTAACCATCACGAGGCTTCTCCTCTGGCTTCAGAGCCGTGGCTGCTAGCGGCTGGCTCCCCTGTAGCGGCTCTGCCCTGTCCTCTCACGGCAGCCCTGTCAACCGATGCCAGCATGGCTACGGGGCTGGCAGCTGTGACTGATGCCAAGCCTGACTGGGCTCTGCTACTGTGGGAAGCAGCCTGGCAAGGCCTCAGCCCTGCTCCTCCTGTGGTGCTGTCCCCTCCCTGGCATATGGGTGCTGCTGGCAGAGGGCCTTTCCACACAGCCCACGCTCTGACTCAGCGGCCCCTGGTGTTTTGCTTTGCCGCTCTGCTCTGCTCAGCCAGGTGGGGAGCGGAGATGGAGTGATGCCTGCGTCGGGCGGCAGCGAGCTGCGGGGATGCTGCTCTCTGTGCAATGGAGGCACTGGGGCTCCTGGTTGCACTCTGCGGGGCTCTGTGTGCAATGGCTGTGGGGCTGATGCCAGTGGCAGGGAGGGCTGATGCTTTCCCTGCCACAGCATTGCTGATCTGCCGAGGGAAGGAGCCAGCAGCGGGCACCAGCCTGTGGCCCATGGCCTTCGATGGCCAAGATGTGCCTGAGGCGGGTGCAGGCTGTGGGCCAGCTATTGATTCTCCTCTGCCTCGGGCACATTTCGTTCCCCATCTCATTTCTTTAAAAGCATGGTGCTGGCTGCCAAGCCTTCCGAGGGTTCTTTGTCATTTGCACCCACCCCGCCAGAGCTCTGGTACAAGCAGGTGGCAGAGCTGGGGGTGACAGTACAGCCCCCCAGGGCTGTGGCTGGTCCCTGTGGTCATGCTGGCTGCCAGTGCCACCCCTGGGGAGCACCCCTAGGTGGGAGCGTGCCCTGTTCCCGTCTGGTTTTTCTGGGCCATTCCTGGCTGGGCTGTTGGCACAGTGAGGAACTGATCCTCCTGTGTGCTCACCACTGCTGCCCCTTTTGGAGTGGGAGGCCAGGCACACGAGTCAGCTCAGTGACACACTTTGTGCCTGCATGGACAGTGATGGAGCAGGAACCTAGCTTGGATCTGCCCTAGCGCTAACCTTGCCCACCCCCATCCCCATCCCACCGCACTATATTCCCATACCCATTGCCATCTCTTACTCTTCCTCCCACCCCTCACCATCCCCTGGACACCCTGATTGCTGTCCCTCCTGCCTGGCCCCAGCACCCTGCGGACTGGGCACAGCACGGTCAGCATGTCCACATGGCCTCTGCTCTCCTAAGGTGTCTCTGTCAGTGTCCTTGTGGGGTGGGAGCCAGGGCCGAGGGCTCACATGCTTGGGCTCGCCGCAGGTTTCTGGAAGGCCACCTGCCCCTCGACCTGCTCCAGCCCTCTCCTGGCCTTTGTCAACTCCAAGAGCGGGGACAACCAGGGCGTCAAGTTTCTGCGCAAGTTCAAGCAGTTCCTCAACCCGGCCCAAGTCTTCGACCTCATGAACGGGGGTCCACACCTGGGGTACGCACTGGCCTGGGGGCCCTGGGGTGGCTCAGTGGGTGCCCAGCACAGCCCTCAGCCCCTCTCTCCTGTCCTCCCCACAGACTGCGCCTCTTCCAGAAGTTCTCCACCTTCCGGATCCTGGTGTGTGGGGGAGATGGCAGCGTGGGCTGGGTGCTCTCTGAGATTGACGCCCTTGGCCTCCACAAGCAAGTGAGCGGGAGTGCCTGGTGTTGCTGGTGCAGGCTGGTACCATCCCCAGTGCTGGCACCCACTGTGGCTGGGAGCCCCTCTGTGTGCCCCTGCATGCTGCGAGTGATGGGGATGGCAGGGCTGGGGGTGTCACAGGTGCCCTTGGGAGCTGCTCTGAGCCCCCCAACCCTGTCCGTATCCTGCAGTGCCAACTGGGTGTCCTGCCCCTGGGGACCGGCAATGACCTGGCACGGGTGCTGGGCTGGGGCAGCCTGTGTGACGATGACACTCAGCTGCTGCAGATCCTGGAGAAGCTGGAAAGAGCCACTACCAAAATGCTGGACCGGTGAGCATGGCATGGGGCATGCCTCTCTGCTTCCCCTCAGCCTCAGCACCTCTTGGGCAGCCTGTCCTTGTCCCTTGCCCATGTGTCCCTGTGCTGGGGTGCCAGGAGGTGGCAGGCAGTCTGTGGGCTCTGCTTGGCAGGTGGAGTGTGCTGACCTATGAGGCTCCCAAGCAGTCCCCCCTGGCCCTGAAGGAAGAGGAGAACGGGGACTCCAACATTCAGGTGGGCACCATTGGGGATTGAGGGCTTAAGATGGGGGAGCGCAGGCAAGGGGGCAGGTTCCTGTTCACCCCATCAGCCGGCTGGGGGGCATGCAGAGTGGGATTGCACAGGGAAAGGACAGGCTGGAGGTCCCTGGGGACTGGGGTTGTGAGGGGGCTGGCAGCCAGCCGCGTGTGATGAAATGAGTCTGGTAGGTCTCAGCCTGACATGTGCCCTTGGAACAGGCAGCAGGGTGAGGCAGAGCTGGCCTGCTACAAGCAGGCTATTTTGGACTCTTCTGTGTGCTCCCCCTCAAACCCTTGCCTCAGTTTTCCTCCTGCTGTGGCTGAGCATCCCCTCTGTCTGGCGGTGTGGGCATGGCTGCCCTCAGGGCTCAGGGAGTGGGCCGAGGAGGGCTGTTCATCACTGGTCCAGGGCTGATTCGGCAAGACTCCATCCTGGAGTGGGGCACTTGGCAGAGTGTCATGACTCCAGATGTTGTCCCCTGTGCCCCCCAGGCCCAGATCTCCCACTATGCTGACTCTGTTGCCTTCCACCTGGCCAAGATTCTGGAGTCGGACAAGCACTCGGTGGTGATCTCCTCTGCAAAGTAAGGGGGGGGCCAGTGATGGGGTCCTGGAGCCCCCCACGCCAGACTGGGCGCATGTTCTCAGGGGTGCTGAGCCCTGCCCAGGCCAGGCTGTCCCCTGTCTGGCCACCAGTGGCTGCTGGCTGTGCTGGTACCCAGTGAATAATGCTGCCCCTCTGGAGCCCCAGCAGTCCCCTTCCAGCTGGCATCTGTGCCCAGCTCGCCATGCTGTGCCCCCCTCCACCTGCCTGCTGCTTCCTTCGGCAGGTTTCTCTGTGGCACCATCAATGACTTCGTGGCCGAAGTTGGCCGGGCTTACAAGAGGGCAACGGAGAACAAACAGGAGGCGGAACTGATGGCACGGAAGGTGGGTTGTTGGAGAGCTGGAGGGCTGGGGTGTGCTAGATGGCACAGACACAGCCCCCGGGCAGTGGAGGGGCTGGCAGGGTCTGCTTCAGTGGCCTGTGCCCTTGCTGTGCATGTGTCGGGGTGCCCAGGCAAGCATGGGGTGCCCAGGCACTCAGGGTCCCCAGCCAAGCATGGAGTGCCCAGGCAAAGACTGGGTGCCCTTGTGCTTGGGATGCCCAGGTGCTACGAGTGCCCAGGGAAGCACAGGGAGTTCAGGGAAGCACCCGGCACTGGTGGGGAGCAGTGGTTTGTGCCAGCGTGCTGTGTGATGGGTGTCCTGCAGTGCGCCATGCTGAATGAGAAGCTGGACTCACTGGTGCGGGAGCTGAATGAGGAGGCTCAGGCCATCGTGGTCCCCGAGGGGCTGGTGCAGGCCACCCCTGCCGACACCAAGGACCAGGAGAAAGGTGGCAGCTTCAACCCCAGCCCCATGCCTCGCATCTTCAAATCGAAGGAGCAGCTCATGCTGCGGGCGAACAGCCTGAAGAAAGCCCTGCGGCAAATCATTGAGCAGGCGGAGAAAGGTGAGGGGGTGGTGGGGGCTGGCAGCTCGCATGGCACTGTAGCAGCGTGGCACGGGCTGCGCAGCCACCGCAGGTTGGTGCTGGACCCGTGCCATGGTTCCCCTGTCTGGATCCTTGGGGTAGCAGCAGTGCTGTGCAGTCTAAGGGCATCAGCCCTTCTCTGATGCTTGGCCCAGCAGAGGGAGGTCCCCAGCGTGGGGCAGAGGTGCCACCCTGGGTCCTGCCTGGCACGAGCCCACAGGGCTGACACAGGGACGGGGCACAGGGCTGTGCACAGACTCTCTTATGCCCCTCTTTGCATCCAGCTGTGGATGAGCAGAACAAGCAGACCCAAGCCTACAGGGGCAGCGTGGGCCCCAGCAAGGACAGCTCGGAGGAGCTCAACAAGGAGGAGGAGAAGCTCAGTAAGATGCCAATGGGGCACGTGGGTTTTTGGGAGGGCATGGGGGTGAGCTGTGGCTCAGGGTAAGAGCCAGTTCAGCAGCTGCCTCTCCCCACCGGCCAGGCTCCCAGCAGGAGGTGGTGACCTCCACGTCTTCCTCCATCATCCTAGACCGGCCGGACACCTTCAGCAGTTTGCAGTTCCCTGAAGACTCCAGTGCCCTGTGAGTCTGGGGTCCTGCCCACCCCAGGGACCCTGACTCACCTTTGTTGCCCATCATGGAGTGGAGCAGGGCTAGGACCATGCTGCCTCTTGGACACAGCCACTGGGGCATCCTCTGCTCACCAGTGTGGCAGCCCTGGTGCCCAGACCTCCCTGGCCCAGTGGTGTCTGTGCTGGGGAAGCCAGCGTGTGTCCAGTGCAGGATCTCTTGCTGCCAGCCCCTTGGCCAGCACAGTGCTCGTGCTGGGAGCTGGGGGCACCCCCCGCCCAGTGCAGGCAGGTCCTGGGTGTGCCATGGGTGTACCACCATGGAGACTGAGGGGGTCCAGCCATCCCTGCTTCCCAGTGCCAACCCCTCCAGGAGCTCACACTGCAGCTTTAACGGGTTTTATACCCTGTCCCCTGGTGCCAGTGCAGTGACTGCCTGTGTGCAGCAGCCTACCAACCCACCTGCCCTGTTTGCTGCTTTCAGCCACTTCTCGGAGAAATGCGTCATGAATAACTACTTTGGCATTGGCCTGGATGCGAAAATCTCCCTGGAGTTCAACAACAAACGGGATGAGCACCCCAAGAAGTGCAGGTTGGCTGAAACCCCCCAGATTCCCCCAGGAAAAACATGTACACCCCCCTCTGCCCCGGCTCTCTGGTGCCTGCAACAGGAGGGACCATCAGGATGCTGAGAGCCATGGGTTTGGCTCACGACTGCCATGCCTGGCTGGGGATCCCTTCCTGTGGCAGGTTTTCCACCTGCACCCAGTGCCACAGTGCTGGAGTGAGCACCTCTGGGTGGGCAGCAGATTGCAAACACCCCCGGGAAAGGGGAGGAGGGCTGCTGCGAGGCTCTAGCTGCTGATGCCAGGTGTGTGAACCGGCACAGGAGGACTTGGTGGGATTTAACCACTCTGCACCCAGCTAGAGGAGACACTGCCGTGCTGGTGTGGAAGGCTGTGCGTCTGGGTGCCATGTGCTACAGCCTCTCATGGAGGCAGCGGGCAGCTCCCCTGTTCTGGGAGTGTGGAAACAGAGGCAGACGCAGGGCCAGCAGTGCAGGCCCAGTGCCTTGGGGAGGGCGCAGAGCCTGTGGCAGGCAGGGGAAAGCTCACAACCCTTCTCACCTGTCCTGCTTTGCTCTGCAGCAGCCGCACCAAGAACATGATGTGGTATGGGGTGCTGGGTACAAAGGAGCTCCTGCAGCGCACCTATAAGAACCTGGAACAGCGAGTGCAGCTGGAGGTAGGGGGCCAGGGGGAACAGGGATGGGGGGGGAACAGCGCAGTGGCGCCCCCCAGGCTCAGTCCTCTCTTGCAGTGTGACGGGGTGCCCATCTCACTGCCCAGCCTGCAAGGCATCGCTGTCCTCAACATCCCCAGCTATGCTGGGGGCATCAACTTCTGGGGAGGCACCAAGGAGGACAATGTAAGTGCCAGCGCTATGGGGTGGGGAGGGGGGCATGACGACTTCCCAATGTCCCAGGGAATCTGGGAGCCCTCAGACAGGGGCCTGGGGTGTCCCTGCCTTGGGCACACACAGGGGAAAAAGCTGGGTCCCAAAACGAGCCCAGTTTGGGGCTCACTTGTACTGGTCCTCTACAGAACTTTGGAGCTCCATCCTTTGATGACAAGAAGCTGGAGGTGGTAGCTGTCTTTGGCAGCATCCAGATGGCTGTGTCACGGGTCATCAATCTCCAGCACCATCGCATTGCACAGGTAGGGGCAAGGGACTGCAGGACCTTGTGAGGTACTGGAAAGCTTTTGAGGCACCAGCAGAGCCTGGGGTGATGCGTCTCAGCTGCACTTCTAGCTGGCACTGACATGGTGCTGGGAGGCTTTTCAGCCCCAGCAGGGTGGCTGAAGCCAGTGACGCAGTGCCAGCTGTGGTGCCAACACTGGGCTGGCTGTCCCACAGTGCCGAGTGGTGAAGATCACCATCCGGGGGGACGAGGGCGTCCCCGTGCAGGTAGATGGAGAAGCCTGGATCCAGCCACCTGGCATCATCAAGATCCAGCACAAGAACCGAGCTCAGATGCTGACGAGGGACCGGGTGAGCTTGGGGTTGCACAGGCTGTGCGGTGGGGCCATCAGCCTCAGCCACAGGCTGAGGGGGCCACCACTGTCCTTCACAGGCATTTGAAAGCACCCTCAAGTCCTGGGAGGACAAGCAGAAGGGGGAGAGCTACCGAGCAGCCGCTCGGCCACGGCTCAGCTCCCAGCAGTCCATGGAGTACCTGACCGAGGAGGAGAGCAGCCTCTTGCAGCAGGTCTTGCAGGTTGCCGAGACCCTCCTTGCCAGGTCGGGCTGCGGGATGTGGTGGGCATGGTGTGGGGGGAGCTTCACTGTGGCCACCCAGAGTTACAGGGGTCTCCTAGTCCCAGCTCCATCCGCTCTCACCCACAGGATCCACGAGGCAGCCAAGGCTCACAAAGCCGTGGAGCAGGAGCTGGCGCATGCTGTCAACACCAGCTCCCTAGCGCTGAGTGAAGCCCTCTCCAACAAAGCCACAGGCACCTCAGAGGTGAGCTGGGGCTGGGGGTGCAAGGCAGCCTTCACCCAGCTGCCCCAGGGCCCTGCCGCTCAAGGCATCACCCCTCCATGCCCCCCAGTTTCTCAGCAGGAATGTGGCTGTGGAGGTGGTGCTGAGCATCAAGGAGCTGTATGCTGAGACCAGGGCATTCCTGGAAGGGAAGGTGGTGAGTAGGGGGCTCGGGGTGCTCTCCAGCCCCCCAACAGAGGTGTCCGTGCCCTTGGCCAGCACCTCCTGTGGTGGCAGCAGAGCTGGGGATGGTCCTTGTCCCCCCCAGCTGGACTCACCCCAGGAGGAGGAGGCACTGCACAGCCCCCTGAGTGTGCTGGGCCAAGAGCTGCAGAGGCTGCTGGACATCCACTGGCTGGGGCCCATTGCTCACCCTGCTGAGGAGGTAGGTGCACAGGGAGTCGGGGAGGGAGCGGGGGGGCATGTGCATAGCCTACTGGGTGGACCCCAGTGAGGCTGTAGCACCCTGCTTAGCCTGGCTTCTTGCAGGAAAGCACTGGCAGCACCAACAAGGGCAGCTTCAAGCTTCGCCTCAACATCCCCAAGCCCAGGAAGGACAAGGTGCAAAAGCAGAAGACCAACAGTGTGCTCCCAGGTAAAGCAGGCGGCACACTGGGGAGGGGGCAGGCACAGCCCACACTGGAAGGGACCCCCCACATGCTGACCTATCCATTGACCTCATGTCCTGGGCATGCTGTGGAGGGACAGGGGAACAGGGTATGTCCTGGCTGCCTGGAGTTGTCACCTTTATCACTAACAGCCCCTTAGAGGCTTAATCTTTCTGCTAACGGACATGCAGAGCCCCCTGGCCCTGTAACTCCACCACCACTTGAAGGGGGAGAAGGGGGCTATGGTACAGCTCAGCCCTTCAGGTAAGTCCCTGCCCCAGGGCTGGGCATCTTGTTGAGAGGCACAAGCTTGGATGCTCCGTAAGTAAGCTAAGGAGAGGAGAAACCTCTCCAGCCTCAGCCTGCTGTGTCCTCTGGCCCTGCCAGAGCTGGGGGTGGGAGCGGAGATGCTGGCTGCAGCTTGCCGCCACCACTGCCCTCAGCTGTCTGCTCTGCTGTGTCCAGCTGCCTCTGTGGGGCTCAGTCCACCTCTGTGGTTTTCCTCCCTGCTAGCGGACAAGTGGGGCTCCGAGGAGGTGGCAGCTTGGCTGGAAGCGCTTGGTTTAGGGGAGTACAGAGACATTTTTGTCCGGCATGACATCCAGGGCTCTGAGTTGATACTGCTGGAGAGGAGAGACCTGAAGGTACAACTCCCCGCTTGTGCCCCCTGAGGGACCCCCAGCCCTGGGGAGCACAGTGTCCTCCATCCCTCCTGTCCCCACCCCTCATGCAAGGAGGGGAAGGCAGGTGCTGACCCTATACCCATCCCCACAGGGCTGAGCTTGCACCACTTGCTTGGCTTGCACACAGAGGCTGGAAGCAGGGGAGGGGGTTGGTCCTGGCCCTCCAGCTTGCACTGTTAACATCTGCCCAAAGTGGGATCAACAGCACTATGCCCCCTCCTGCATCCAGGCAGGGGGACATGCTTGCAAGCGGACAGAGGGCTCCTAGCAAGGACCATGTTCTGGCAGGGCTTTGCAGCCTCATCCTCCACCCTGCGGCTACGCTGCCAGCAAGAGCCAAGGGCCGGCCCCCTACAAGCATGTCAGCTCCCTTCTCTCTTTCCTACAGGACCTGGGGATCACCAAAGTGGGCCACATGAAGAGAATCCTCCAGGCCATTAAGGAGCTCAGCAACCCACCCTAGGCCAGTAGTGGGGCAGCAGCCTAGCCCAGGTGCTGCCCCTAGGGACCGGGGTTGGGCAGGGAGGCTCCAGGTCCCCGCCATGCCCCATGTGTGTGGAGCCCCCCTGATTGCCTCGCTTTGTCTGTTCATCCCCGGTATCCCTGGAGCCACTGCTTCTCCCCAAGCCCACGGGACTGGAAACACTAAAGTGGAGGTCTAGCCCTGCAGGCAGGGGGGCATGACCCCCCAGTCCAGCCCATGGCAGGGTCACTACAGTAGCTTGGGCTGCCATATGTGTGCCCAAGCTAGGGCCAAAGCAAAGATCCCCCTTCCCCGTGTGGGTATTTAAGCTGTGTAAATATTTGGAGAAAAGATACTCATTGCTGCTGCTTGTGCAGTGTCATTACTTAGGGGAAGGTGAGGGGTGTGGGGAGAGTGATGGGGACATGACCCCTTCCAGCTTTCACCCCTCAGCTTCCAGCTCTCACCCCTTCCTGCTCCCTGCCATTGCATCCCCTGCTTGCCCTCTGCTCCAACACACCAAGGGGAACCTCAGCTCAGAGGCTCAGCTTAGTCTCCTGTCCCAGCAGCCACCACCAGCACATAAGACAAACAGCATTTTATTGACAGCTCCACATAACTTTTTTTCTCCCCTCCCTCCCCGCCATCCCTCTTCAGTTAAAACTGCTATTATTTATGTACATAGTGCTCCCCTGCCAGAGAACACCCCGCTATTTACAGGCTATTTACAGAGACAAGGCTAGCAGCTCTTCAGTACCTCCTCCAGCTTGAGCATGTCCATGGGGGTGACTTTAGCAACCTCAAAGAAGACCCTGGAAGGAATTGCATTGGCTTGGAGCTCAGCCACGGCCCTGACACCCAGGCAGCCGGGCCCCCCCCCCCCTCCAGGTTCTCTGCAGCACCTAAGTGTGCATGCTGGTGGTGTGACCCTCCTGCAGAGGGGGCAGGCACGAGGCAGAACCCCATGATACTCACCTGTGTGAGTACTTGGTGCGCACAGCCTTCAGCTTGTCGTGGGGCTGGTATGTGAGCAGGAAATTCAGCCTCTTCACCAGGGGATGCAGATCCTGGGAGCGGTACCCACTGTAGTATTCCAATGTGGGGGTCTGCAATGGGACAGTGGGGTTGAGCTGGGTCCTCTTGGTGGCAGTATGGTCATCATCTTAACTCTCCAGCCCCTCAAATCTGAGCATAGCCCCAAGAGCATCACCCCTGCACACCAGCCCATCCACTCCCGCACCCCCGTGCTGCCTCCCAGGATGCTGCAGCGGGGACACGGCAAGTTGGGCAGGCACTTACCCAGCCACCAAGGTTCTTCATGGTGAGTGCCAGCAGCAGGCAGCTGGCAGCCAGCTTTGAGGGGCTCTCCTGGGCGTAGTCATACTCCTGGAGGGTCATCTCACAGAGGAAGCGGGCCAGTGTCAGCGTCTCCATGGTGGCACGGGCACACTACAGCCGGACAGGCAGGGAAAGGCTCAGCCTTTTGAGCAATGCTGCGCCACTCCCGCCCCCACAACTTCTTTGGGATCTAGAGTACTGCCCCTGGAGCACAGAATGCAGATCCCACACCCCCAGCCTGCCACAAACCACACAGACCAGCAACCTAGCCCTCAACTCTGTTGCGGGGATGGGGCTGGCCAAACCCTGCTTGCTGCCAGCTGGGTGCCCAGGGCCCCAGGGGTGTGCTCCACCACCCCAGGGAGCCAGCATAAGGGGTGCCTGGAGGCACCTCAACACCAGCCTGCCCTCCTGCTGCACCCACCTTGGCAAAGCGTCGCAGGAACCGGTATGGGATGGGGATGTTGATGTCGAACTTGAGGGTGCTGAGGATGCTCATCTCCATAGCAATGAGCTCTTCCCGCTTGTAGGCATCATCACAGATGTAGAGGAAGTCATCCACGCATGGTGGGCACCGCTCCTGCTGGGGCACAACTGCTCAGCACCCTGATGGGGGCTCATCCTGACAGCACTCAGGAAATCCTACCAGTCTGCAGACCCTGTTAGGGCTTGTGCCCTGCCAGACCCTGAAAGGACTGTTAAAACATCTAGTGGAGCTTTGTGTTGTCATGTTTTCTGCCCCAGCCCTGGGCTCTTAACTCTAAGCCTTGCTTGCATGAGGTGAACTCAGGTGGCCTGGTGGTCTCTGCAGAGCAGAGAGGAGCCAGGTCTCCTGTGACCACCAGCATCCAGCCCACCGGGACTGCATTCACAGCCCTTGGGATAGGAAGGGTTAACATGAGGACAGACATGCCACCTCAGCCAGCTCTCAGGGCAGTGGCCAGGCACCTGGCCTTCTCCAGTAACCCATGGGGACAAGATGACATAGCCCTCTCTACCCCATCACCCCAACACAGCGCACAAGGAGTCACCTCAAATTTGGAGGCAATGAGGATGGCAGTGGAGCCGATGAGCTGCAGCTTGTCCCTCATGCTCACCACCTCCACCAGGTAGTGGTCCACCAGCTTCACAGCCAGGTACAGTGTCTCATGGTTCAGCTCAAAGTTCTCCTGCAAGGACATGGGCAGGGGCGGGCAGAAGAGGATATCAGGCAGAAGCTAGGCCCTCCTGCCCTCCCCCCTCTCCCGGTTCCCTCACAGGGGCCAGAGGTGCCCCCAGGGCCACGCTCAGATGGATGGGATGCGGGCTTATCCCCAGCCTGGGAAGGGCAAAGATCAGGTCTACACTGACACTTGCAGGAGCCTCTGCCAGCGTACTGAGGTCCCACACACAGGGTGGGGACTGCTCTGCAGAAGGCCATGCCCCCATACCTGCACCTCCACCATCCAGTCCACCAGGATGGCACGCATGTCCCTGCTGATGTCTGGCTGCTTCTCCATGTAGTCAGGGAGCATGAATTTCTCCTGCCAAGGTACCAGCTGTCAGGAACTTACCAGGCATCACTGCCCTCAAATGAGCCCCCTCCCACCACGTGCAGGCCCCTACCAGGTGCTCAGAGCCTCTGGGCACTGTGTAGCCCTGCCTGCACAGCCACACATTCCCTGGCCAGACATCACCCACCTCTCTTCCCCGCATGTATTCAAAGATATCCTTAGCGTACTCTGCATTGGCATAGGGGTCACCCAGCTGTTCTTTGTCTATGTCCTCCACTGCTGGTACCTGGTGGGATGGAGGCAGTGGTAAGGGGGAGGCCCTGTCCTCTGTGGGTTCTGTTCACCTCTTCAGGGCAAGGCTGCTGCACCTCAGCTCCCCATCTGCCCCCCATCACCCTGCAGCCCCCACCGCACTACTTCCCACAGGAGATCTTTTGAAGGAAGAAGATGGGAGGGTTTACCCCCCTCCCCAGCTTCCCATCACACTGGCCCAAGTACCTCCAAGGACCAAAGCACTGCCTGGTGCCCTGGTATCACCAGCAGCAGCCATAGACCAGTACCATCAGGATGAGATGGGGAGGCCAGACTACAGCTCAGGTTCCCCACCTTCTCCTCAGAGGGCTTTGGTACCTGCGCAGACACTGTCTCTGCTGGCATATGGTCTGTCTTGGGCTCTGTGGGGGTCTCTGTTGGGGGGGTTTTCTTCAGTGACCTGGACAGGACAAGAGCATAAATCATTGCTGGGAGGAAGCCACATCTCCTGGATGAAAGGGGTTCTCCAGAGCCCATTGCTGCTTCAGAAAGGGACTAAACCACCCCTAAAATATGCCCATAGAGACTCTTAGAATCATTTAGGTTGGAAAAGACCTTTAAGATAGAGTCCAACCCCTAACCCAGTACTGCCAAGCCCACCACTAAACCATGTCCCTAAGTGCTGCATCTACACGTCTTTTAAATCCTGCCAGGGATGGTGACTCCACCACTTCCCTGAGCAGCCTGTTCCAGTGCTTGACAACCCTTTTGATGAAGTTTTTCCTAATATCCAATCTAGGCCTCCCCTGATGCAACTTGAGGCCATTTTATCTACTGTCTGCCCTCCCCACCTGGCTCACGATCTCCATCACCCAAAGGAAGCCTCTACCACTGCTTGTTCTTCCCCATGGGACAGGTTTGCAGGTGCTGGCCCTGCAGTATCCTGCCTGCCCCAGTCCCTGTCCCCATATCCCTTGGCTACTCACTTTTTCAGGTTGATCTCATTGTTCTTGGCCACCCCCAGGGCAGCATGGGCCCTCTGTGCCTTGTGCGGTGCCACTTTCACAGCCTCCTTCTTCCCTGCCACCACCTGGTTCTTGTGAGCCTGTTTGGGACAGAACAGCGGTATGCAGAGGGGTGCAGAGAGGGAAGCGAGGTATACCCCATGGGGAGACATTTCCTCCTGTGGACAGGGCATGGGACACCCCCTGCTCTGTATGCTGGAGGGGACACCCAGCCCCGTTCTCACAGCGGGCTTGCAGGAAGCACCCAAACCCCCACCCCACCAGAAGCACTCACATTGGTGATGTCCCCAAATGCCGACCTCTTCTTGGGCCCACCCTGGGGTGAAGACGGAGACCTCTTGGCTTGACAGCTCTCCTCCTGCAATAAAGGTGGTTAGAAGGTGGAGGCCCAGCTCCCCCACAGGAGCCCCCCACACCCCTTGCCTAGCTTGGGGCTCACCTTCTCAGGGTTGGCATTCTCTGCAGCAGAGCCTACCTTGCCTGTGCAGGGCTGCTTGGTGGTCACCATCTTGGCATTGCGTGGCAACGGCATCCTCTCCCTTGGCCTCTGTCAGCAACCTGGGAGCAGAGCAGGGCTTGATGCAGGCAGCTGCCTGCCCCCAGGGACAGCCTCAAGGGCTGGGGGAGGACAGGGCAGTTGTCCCTCCTAGGGAGGGGAGTGCAGCAGGGACAGACCCCAAGCCCCTCCCTGAGGCAGCCCCGGGGAGGGTGCGGGGAAGGGCGGATGCACTCCTCCTCGGGGAGGGGGGAACATGGAGCCCCACCACCCTCACCAAAAGCACCCTGCTGGGAGGCAGGGGGGGCAGCTCCCAGCTCCCTGCCTCCTGGAGAAGGATGTAAGGGTTCCCACTCCCTTACCCTCCCAATACCGGGGGGAAATTAGGCTCAGGGACACCTCTGCGCCCCAGAAGAGCAAGGGGCTCCCAGGACAGGGGTCTCCACACACACACCCCTCTACCCGGGACCCCGCGGAACGAGCGTGGGGGGGGACAACGGGATGATACCGAGCTTGGGGAGGTGGCGGGGGGTGATATGATCTCGGCCCTATAAGGAGGCCGACACCCCCGGGTGAGGAAGAGGCTAAGTCCCCCGCAGCGCCCCCCGCAGCGCCCCGCTCACCTGCGCCGCTGCCCGCAGCCGGCTCCGGCTCTTTTGAAAGTAGCAGGACGGTAGCGGCCGGCCAGCACTGGCCGAACGTTGCCCAATCAGAGAGCGTGGCAGTGCCGGACGACGGCCAATCGGCGAGAGGGTAAGATGCAGTTGCTAAGGTGAGGGCGGCAAGATTTAAAATTCGGCCTCGGCGACCAATAGAAGGGCAGGCTTGGGAAGGCGGCGGGGCGGGGCGGCCGGCCGAGGCGGGCGGTGATTGGTGGGGCAGGTTGCCGTTTAAATCTGTCTCGCGGGGTGCCTGCGGGGTGTCATGGCAGCCGGTGGGGCGGGCCGGGCCGGGCCGGGCGGTGGTCCAGGGGTGGTCGTTCCCCCGCCACCCCTGCAGTGTCCTGGTGGGGCCCGGCGCTCCGGGGGGCTAGCCCTGGCTCTCCCGCCTGTCTTGGTGGGGACGGAGTGGCCTCCGCAGGGGCCTCCACGCCGTCCTGCTGCCTGCAGCCTGAAGCCGTGGCTGGGGTCACCCCCCTTCCCCGCGGGGCACCGGGGCTGCCCTCTCACCGGGGCGGGGGTCCTGGTTCGGGGGATGTGCCCTGGGCTAGCCATGCTGCTCCTATGACCCAGTGTCACGAGCCGGCGATTTAGATCGTTTAAAGAACACTGCCTGAGGTATTGGCAAAAGTGGTTTTAACGTGATGTTGTAAAAGCGCGATTTAACAAAGCTCGATGTTTGCTCTGTTAGGGTACCGTGCGGTCATTGTAACCGTGACTCAAAACTACCCAGGCAGCGTCAAAGTTACCAAGACAAAAAGTTACCAAGGCACGCACCCGAGTTAATGCACTATGATGTTCTGCGTGGTACCAGTTGCTAACCAAAGATCTGCTGTTGGGGAAAGGTCTCTGCCCCAAGGAGCAGTCTTGAGGGCATCCCAGCTCAAGGGGAAGATCGCTGCCCTGCAGCCAGCCTGCTTAGCACAGAAGGCTCAAAGAAGGCTCACTCAGGTCGTCATATTTATGGGATAAAGCGGTTGGCTGGTAGTCAAATTGCATGCAACAGGAAAGGTAAGCATGAGACTCCTTGAACCCGCAGCTGTCTTTGTTCCTTGATAAATGAATCTTGGAAAAGCCACCCACTTTTCATGTGTTAATCACATGATCAATGTTCCGGGCTCATGTGCGTCGATGCTCGCGGTGTCACTCTGGGTTTCCAGAGAACAGATTGGATCTAGAGAAGTTCTTGGCTCGGGTGCAGCTTAGGCCTTTACCTCTTTTAGAGCCTGAACCAAACAACCGCAAGTTTGGTTACGGGGTCAAGTGCATCTGTCACACCCAGCCAGCCAGGAATGGCACCAGCAGCCACCACTTCATCCCTGTTGGTTGATCTCTGAGGTCTACAACCTTCTGCTGCAGACACAGCCTCCAATGGGGCATGAGTGGGTGCTGTTTAATATGTTGGCCAGGGAGAAAGCCCCTTGCCCCAAAAAACCCTTGCAACATGGCTGAGGAAAAGGATCCGTTCCTCTTGCCTCCTTCCCTGCCCTCTGCCCCTGCCTGCTGGGCTTGGGGGACCCAGGAGGGTCCATCTTGGGCATTTCCACCAGCTCAATTGCTCTCAGATGGTCCATCTGCTTCTCATCCCCTGTCAAGGTCAGAAAAAGGGGGGTTGACCTCCCCAGTAAGGAGCCCCCAGCCAGTCACCCCCTCCCTCCCCAGTGTCCTGTTTTCTGGAAGGAGGATGGAGGCGTTGGGTAACATCCATGTTACAGCTGGCCATAACAAGTACCTGGGGGAGCAGGAGTGGCAGCAGCTGCTGGGAGGGCAGAGGTAACCCCTCCCTGCAGCCCCGGGGTGGGAGGCACCCACCCCATGCCCATTGCTTGAGCTTAACAGGGGGACACTGAGCTGGGCTGGTGGCAGCAAAAGGTGGCTCCGAGGGCAGCAGCTGCCCTGCTTGTGCGGGGTGGTTGTCACTGGGCAGCCCCTGACCCACCTCCACACTGGCTGAGCTACTCCTGTGGTCCCAAAGGCTTTGGGGAATGCTCTGACCTGATCCCCATTCCCTTGGGGATTGGGATGTGGGTGGCACATGTGCAACCCCTTGTGCAGAGGTCCCTTCCCCTCTCCAGTTCTTGGGGGCTTTTAGCACCGCGCCAGTCTTCAGGCTCAAAGGAAACCCCCAGTCGAGGTAAGCTCGGCAGAGCTCAGCGCTGCAGCAGAGGAGAGCTTCCCTCAGCTGGCAGTTTCCCAGCAAGACCTTTCAGATTCCTAAGTTTAACCCAAGGAAATCCTTTCGGATAATCCCCCATCCATGTGCTGCGGTTGCCGGTGGATGAACCCCTTGCTAGGGAAACATCCCAGTGCCAGCATCTGAGGGGACTTAAATCTGCTGCCCAGGGCCCATGCAGGCAGGATCAGTCCTTTCTCCTTGCTGACAGGCAGGGTGGCTCTGCCATGGCTCGAGCAGAAAGACCTGGGGACATCAACAGCCAGGAGCAGTGGAATGGCTTTAGGGTGTGGCATGGCTGAGGGGTGCTTGCAGGGCTGGTGGGAGTTTAAATTTGGGTCCCAACAGATCTCAGGTACCTTTGGTCCCCAAAAGGGATCAGGGCTGCTGTGGCTCCAGCCCATCTCATTTCCTCTTTGGCCACTTGTCCTCCCCAATCCCAACTCCCCTTGTGCCACCACTGCTGTCCCCAACTTGGGAGCTCCCCCAGGTTTGCTCACCATCAGTCTGGGAT
Source organism: Ibycter americanus (assembly GCA_035590275.1). NCBI lineage: Eukaryota > Metazoa > Chordata > Aves > Falconiformes > Falconidae > Ibycter > Ibycter americanus. Next base: position 557,548 of record JAVJGI010000037.1, on the reverse strand, counting down.
CCTTGTGGGATCCAGGTGCCTGCCTCTCCTTGTGCGTGTTGGGGCAGTGCGTACTCCAGCCAAAAATAGGAGTCAGGCACACACTTACCAGGCAGAGCTGGGACACATCCCATTGCTGATGGAAACACAGTGCATCAGCCTGTGGGATAAGATCCTCAGCCAAAAAAATCCCATCCAAGTCTGCCTGCAGCTCTGTGGGGGCTTGGGCGAAATGCCCACTTTGGGATGGGTTTGTGTCTGCGCGTCCTGCCCAGGCTTGGCGGGGGAAGCCAGCTTTTCCAGTCCCGATGGCACTGCCGTGCTGGTGCTCCTCGTGAGGCTCTTGGGAAGCACAGCCCTGCTGCAGGGCCTGCAGCTCGCACCACACATGCTGAAATCCCATCCAGCCATCAGGGCGGGGGACTGGAGGAAAGATGGGGGGAGCAAGAAGTGGACCCTGCAAGGTCAACACCGTGGGTCTGCAGCAGGAGCTGTGCCAGCTGTCCAAGCACGGAGGCAATTCTGTGGTCTCAGTCCTGCCCATCATCTAAGGATGCTCAGGGACAGTTTGAGGTGAGAGCCCCCCAAAATCTCCTTGGGCTCTAGCATCCCTCAGCAGACCCCCAACTCAAGGCAGGATGCCAGCCCCCTCATTGGAGCAGGAGCACAAGGCTGCTGCATTGCCACGGCACTTGGCTCTGCACCAAGAGAGTATCCACTGCGGAGCACAGCACGGCTTTGGCCACAGAAATGGGGCCAGTGCCTCTCTGGCCCCCAGCAGACCACCAACGCCAGCTGGGTTAAGGGGTGCACTGATGTCCCCCACAGCCCTCTCTTGCTGAAGTCAGCCCAGGCATGTCATGTATGGTGGTGGATGGAAAAACAGACACTGCTCTGTGCTACCTCAAGAGCATCGGTGCCTGGAGCATCCCTATCATGAGAAGAGCTGGGTCGCTACTTCCACCCAGCCGCTTCCCACAGCACTACAGAGCCCGCGCTGCCTTTCAGAGCTGGAGCAACCCCCAGAGCTGGCCCGGCTCCCTGGCACTGTGGGGCTGCCGAGAAGACCCTCTGCATGGCATCTGGGAGTGTTCACTCCAGGATTGCTTACCAGACAGCCTTAGGCTCAAGAGAATCAAGGGCAGGGAAGCATTGTTCATGTGATCCACATGGACTGCTTTTCCCGCCTTTCCCTTCCCCAGGCTAAAACCTTATCCTTTCCCATGCTAAAACAGGCCCGACTTGTTGCTCCCCATGGCTCAGTGCCAGAAACACCAGTGGGAGGCAAGGCGCTGATCCACGTGGGGAGGGCTGAGCTTTGCCGCTTCCATTTTCCTCCCTTTTCACTGTTAATGGCAGTGGTCAGGGAGGGACATTGTGTCTATGAGCTGTTGCATTTATTTACTGGAAAAGCCCCAGCAAGTTAACCCCAGGGCTCTTGGGCCAGTGAGGGAAGCATGAAAGAAAGCACAGAGCAACTCAGGGTGACAGAGCTCCCGAATGCCCGCAGGGAGGTGAGAGCCAGCATTGTGCCAAGATGCTGGCTGCCCCGAACCTGGTGTGCAGCTCCCATGGGGATACCAGGGCTGCAAGGCATGTGATGTGGTAGGGCTGTGCTGGGTGATGCTCACGGCGCTTTCCCACCCGCTCCGCCTGCAGCCTCCCCACATCCTGGCCATTTCTGCATCTCCACTGCTGGCACACTGCCCGAGTACTGCGGGGTGTTTGCAGCATCAGGGTGGAAGCCAGCACCTGAGGAGAAACAGGAGCAAGCAGCCTGGAAAGGCTCAGGGTGGGCTCAGTGTGGCTGAGCAGGGTTAAGTACTAGAGCCAGCCGATGCGAGCTGAGAATGGGGAGGTTAGCTTAGGGTTAGCGGCGGTGTGACTATGGCAAAGGAGCCAGTGGCTCCACAAACCATCCCACAGCCCCTCATCACACCCAGGGACTGTGTCTTACCCTGGGGTTAGAGGTTTCCAAGCTGGTGGAGCCAGCTGGTGGGTTGATGGCCACACTGGAGCTGTTGTGACCCTGCTGTCACTCAGAATGCTTGCTCACCCCGAGGAGCCCAAACTCTGCTGTCGGATGCTACTTAGCCTCCACCTCCTGCTGCTCTCCAGCCATTTTCTTCCAATTCTTATTTGGTGGCCGATTTGATCTTGTGGATGGCATATGGGCTTGACTCCTTGGGCATCCAGATCTCCTCCCCGCCACAGCCCTGGTGCTCCACTGCTCCCTCCATGGCTGCCGTCAGCTCTGGGCTGAAGATGCTGTCGGTGGCCCGGTAGGTGCGGGTGAGGCGGCGGAACGAGGAGTCTGAGGAGCTGTCATCAGGAAGGTCTTCATCCTGCTCGTCCCGCAGCTTGGTCCTGCTCAGCTCCAAGCTGCTCCCCAGCTCTGGGTCTTTGAGAGCCTCCCCCACCTCCTGGAGGAAGGTCCTTTTGGGGCTGATGATACACAGCAGGACCATGAGGCCTCCTGAGACCCCACAAAGAAAGTAGAGGCCAACTTTCTCTGGGATGCCTGGGGGGCAAAGAGGAAAGAGAGACATCAGAGTACAAACCACCTCTGTGCAGTACCAGTGCCTGGAAAACCCCTTCTGCCCAGCACATGGGAGGAAGAGGAAGGGAGCAGGGATGCCCTCAGCACCCAGGCTGCAGAGGCAGGACAGACCCTGCCCCAGGGATCATGGCAGCATCACCCAGAGCCTCATCAGTACCCACCAGTGTCCTGAAATGCCCCTTTTCCCAAAGGAAACCATCCCTTTGGGATGTGGGGTAGGGAGGGCAGGGGGAGGAATCATCTTGCTAAAGAGTAATTTCCCCTGTCATGGGAAGTTTTTGCCCACAGAGAGGTGCTCTCCATTAGTGCCCCTGCAGGCAGGGCAGGAAAGAAGAAGACCCAGTGGGTGACTCAGCCCGTTGGAGAAGCAAGGTCTGGTCCGTGGGCAGGACTGGAGCAACATCGTGACCACTGATGCTGCAGTACCTCGGGGCTCATTCAACCACTAAGCTCCCACCCGATGTGGCTAGTCCCCCAAACCCAGCATGGGTGCTTGGTGCCCTCCTCCCTCACATGCCGGCTGACCCTGCTGGAGGGGTCTGGGGTCTGGCTGCCTCTGAGCCGAGCCCTGGGCTGAGAGGGGGCCATCACAGGACTCGAGCCATCCTCCCAAGCCTGTTCTGCTTCCCTGGGTGCTGCGTGAGAACTGGGGAGGGCACGTACCCCAAAGGTGGGCAAAAGCTGCCAGAGAGCTAGTAAAAATCATCCGGTCTTCCCGGAGCCTGGAGAACCTGGGCCCTTTGTACCAGCCACCTGCAGCGAACAAGGGGATGCGGGCTGAGGCACGAGGTGCTCCCCAGTGACCCGCTGCCTGCCTGCCGGCCCCTGCCTGCCTCCTTCCTTGTGCCACACTCCCTCCTTCCTGCACAAGCACTCCTCTGCCTGCGGGGATGCTCCCCTGCAGGTCCTCCTCTCCCCTGCTCCCTGCGGACCACAACTCTCCAGCCCCTCAGACATGGGCACCGACCAATGGGTGGCTTCAGCCACAGGACAGCGATGCTGGGATGGAGCTGCAGGGCTGGTGCCAGCAGTGGGTATCACGGATGCAGACAGGCCATGGAAGGGGTGGTTCATCCAGGTGCAGACATGATGCCACACCGCTTTTGGCATAGCCTCCCCCCAGCATTACCATGCATGTAGTCCGAAAGCAGGAAGGGGTCTGAGGTGTCAGGGCCCGCCTCCTCCAGCAGCTGCTTGGGCACTGCAAGGAGAGCACACACTGAGCATCACCACCCCACTCCTCCCCAGCAGCCCTCTGCCTCCCCAGGGAGCCCTGCACCCCTGCCTGCATGGCACAGAGTGGGCAGAGCGGGGACTCAGCCAGTGGCCCTCATGCCCTCAGCCCTGCAGGTGGCTCTCACCACATGTATAGGAGACTCGCAGCTGTTTCTTCATGCCAGGGAGGCACGGGTCCCCAAAGGTGGCCTGGTCAGCAGCCACAGTGCAGTTCCCCTTGCGGTGGCACTTCTTGGAGACCCTCCGCAGGGCATCTGGAGCCAAGCACTCTGCAAAGACATGGACCTGCAGGCAGACCTGCCTGCCCCTGCCTGCTGGGCACCAGCTAGCTAGGGTCAAAGGGCACAGGTGCAGCTTGATGGCATACTTGTGCCACGGTCTCTGCATGGCTTCTGGACCCATTTCTGGCCCAAACCATTCCAGCATACCTATATGGGGTCCCCCAGTGTTCAAGGCATCACACTCTGGTTTGCCCCGCAGGAATCGTCCGTAATTTGCTGAATAAATGGCCAGGATGGATTTTGGTCGGCACTGCAGCCTCAGCTTGTCATTCTCACACACGGTCTTGACCCGATGGTTCCCTGGGGAGTGACACTGCAGAGCGTCCCAATGCATCCCAAATCACCTGCAGCCCCCTCCTCCCTTAGCTCAGACAAGGGTCTGAGACCTGCCACGGGCAGGGCTGGAGGAGGGCTGCAAGATACAGGAGCAGCTTGGTTCCCCTCTCTGCCCCTTTCTGAGCAGCTGAGGCAGGGGAAGAGCCCATACAGCGCTGCCCAGACCCCGCTCCACCTCACCTGGCCGGCACTTGTAGGAAGCGATGAGGTACTTATGTGTCCCAGGGCACGGGTCCGGGCCAAAGACTTGGCTGTGCACCAAGAACTGGCACCACTGCTGGTCCTGGCACTCAGCCAGCAGCTTCTGGAGAGCAAAGCAGGGCAGATGTGAAGATGTGTGAGGAGTCCTGAGTGTGTTCTCACCTCCTCTTCCGCGGTGCCGTCACCACACTGAGGGAGATGTACTCTCATCTCCGCAGTCACCCTGCTTCATGTGTCAGTTCCTGAATCCGTCCCTCCCCTGCACCCACACAGAGCGGCGTGCCAGTACCTGTGCCGGCACTCAGCCACGCCACGCGTCTGCAACACCCGCGCGGGCGCGCACGCTGACACGGCTCCGCGCGCTCGGGCCCGCGCCAGCAGGCTCCCTGCAATGCCGCAGGCGGCCGCAAGATGGGGACGAGGCCTCACACCACCGGCCCGCTCGGGCCGCGTCCTCGCGGGAACCGGGG
>JAVJGI010000037.1:521634-552112 GCA_035590275.1 Ibycter americanus | reverse complement strand
CGGGGCTCCCGGCCCCCAGCGCGCCCCGGGATGCTGGGCATGCTGCAAGCCCCAGCAGCAGCAGGCCACGGACCGAGCAGAGGCTGCCGGCGGCCGGGGGGGAGCGGGGCCGCGGCTGGTTCCCGAACCTCGCTGCTACCGCGCTGGGAAACTGCCCTGCGACTTGGGCCCTGGGATCCCACCACCTGAGATGATGGAGCCCCTTTTCGTCTCTCCTTCCTCTCCTCTGTCCCTGTCCCACCCAGCCCGGGACTGAGCCTCCTCTTGGTCTTCACTGGCTGGCAGAAGTTCAATTTGAGGAGGAAATGCAATTAATTCCTCTCCCTGGGGTTTGCCCTAAACAGAGCTGACCCACAGCAGCAGCCTTGCTCTCTGCTCTCCAGACATCCCTTCTCCAACGGCAGCCTCCAGGCAGTGGGGAACCCAGCCCTGTGCAATCACAGTCCCGCAGCTGGAGTGGCTCCATCTCGCTGCAAACCTGAGCCACACAAATCCTCCTCACAGACCTGTCCTTCAGTCGCCGTGCATCTGTGCTGGGCCATATCCTCCGTTCTGTGCTGGACACAGACACTCTGGGAACCCTGACTGTGTGTGCAGGGTGGTTTGTGGGGCTGGCTTGGTGCCATGCCAGCAGTCTGGCTCGATGCTTGCAGAGCTCTGGGGAGGTGTGGGTTGCTGGGAGGGGATATGCAGCTGGAGCAGGACCAGGCAGCAAAGCCTCATGAGCTCCCAGAGCAAGGGACTGCCCCTCAGCTCTTGTTCCTCTTCTCCAGCTCCATGTTCCCCTTCCCCATAGCTGGCTACAAGCAGCTGGGTTTGCTGTGGTTTTGCCCCAACCCTAGCAAGGAGCTGGAATAGAAAAGTAGCACAGGAAACCATGTCCCCATCGAGGGACCCTCCTGCCAGCCCACTACATGTTCTGGCTGCCCTGGGTTTGTCAGAGCCCTGTGACTCCTTTCATTAATCTGCTTCTTGGGAGCTGCCAGCATGGATGGGTGCTTCTTCTGGCTGGGGAAGAGCCAAGCTCTGTGCTAAGCCCAGGGGATGCACCTGCAGGGCTGAGTGCAGCACCCCAGCATTCCTTGTGGGCCCCTTCCCGCGCCTGGCACCCTGGCTGCTGCAACAACCCTCTCCTGGCACCCAGCCCCAGCTGCCAGGGCTTCCTGCAAGCCTGCTGCATCCTGCAGGATTACTCCAAAAACCAGCTCAGGATGCAGCAGTGACTCCTGCCAGGCTCCTCTAGCAGGGCTGCCCCACCCTGGGACCCACCACAGAAGGTCTCATCCACCCTTGTCTCACAAATATGCTCCAGAAAAAGGACCCCAAGGGTGAATCCCGATGCTGATGGCTGCAGCCTCCCTCAGGGCACAGGGAGGCTGCGGTGCCTGCAGCCACCCAGGCCAAGCAGGCAGTCCAGTGACCTGGGGAAGGAGGGGTGTGCCTCCTGGTCCCTTGGGACACCCTGCCCTTACCAGGTGCGCGGTGGTGGATGTGCACTCCGTGCTCTCCTGGGAGGCATTGCCAGGACTGGGGCAGAGGTTGGGGCTGGGCACACGACGCCCATAGAAAGCACCAAGGATGCTGATGGTGGTCTTGTGAGGGCAGACGATGAGGAGCTGCTCCCCGTCGCAGGTGTGGGCAGTGTGGTTCCTCAGCACTTTGCGCAGGTACCCTGGAAGGGGACAGCATGGCAGGCACTGGCTAGAGGAGACACCGGGACCATGGTGGTGGTGGTTCTGGGGCTCCCAACAGCTGGTAGCAGTGAGGATGTCCTGGGTTGGGCACTTATGGGGTGAACAGGATCAGAGTGGGGCTGTGGCAGAGAAGGTGGGCTTGCAGTAAATCTTATACCTAGTGTTGCAGCCAAGAGGCTGGAAAGCAGCATGGAGTAGGTGAGCTGGTTAGCAAATGGAATTGAAAGCTGGAGGTAGGACGACAGGTCAGAAGAAACACATACAGAAGAATCCCATGAGGGGTTTAGAGAAAATGAGGCTTGTTATGGAGACATGGGGAAAAGAGAGCAAGGGTGAGCCAGAGATGATGAGCCAGAGATGATCACTGGTGTCGGAGGAGGATGTATTCTGTCACATGGTTCCGAGCCATGAGCTGGAGGAGAGAAGGGTCCAGTGGCTGCTGCAAGCTCCCATGGTTGGCTGGGTCAGTGGGAGAGCCAATGGATGAGTGTGAGCCACCAAGTCGTCATCTGAGCCCAGCTGACCCTGGGTCTCTCTGTGGGAGAAGCTCAGTCCATCAGTGCGAGCCATTCCCAGCCCATGGCCTTTCTGGTGGGCAATGGCCCTTCTCTCCCTGACTTCCTGGCATAGGATATTTCTCTCTTTTAATCCTGCCTAGTTTGTGTCCCAAACTACTTACCCTGTTGTTTTCCCTACAAGGAACAGTAAGGTGGGTCTGTCCTGCCCAGCCTTTAAGAGTGTTTATCATGCAGCTATCATCTCTGACTGGTGTCAGCCGTGCTGGATGCTGGGTGAGTGAGGAAGCTGTTTTAATAAAATCTCTGCAAGCTTCCATGTGTGCTCTGAGCACGCACTGGTTGCTGGAGCAGGCTGAGGAAGCAGGAAAACCTGACAAAAAATGATGCATAGGGCCCTGGACAGAGCAGTTTCCCTCAGGCCTTTGAATAAAACAAAAGCAAATGGGAAGCATGATTTTGAGGCTGGGAGGTGGGGACAGGGCAACCCGGTACCTGCCAGGCAGGACCCTGGGCTGCTGAGTGGCTCACAGACCTCCATCCCCAGCTGTGGGGTCCCTGGAGGGACTGGCACCCCAGCCCCAGCCCAGTGCTGGGGTTTGGGGCAGGACACGCACCCTGTACCCCAGCCCCCAGTGTGTCAAACTCCCCCAAAGCAATACAAGAAGGTGGGAGCGCCAGCTCTGAGCCCCGTGCTTGTCCCTCTGTGCCTCTGCAAACTGGTACCAGGCTCAGCTGCACAAAGGGCCCCTTTCACCTTCCCTGCTGCCACTAACCCTTTGGCATCTGTGGCTAGCATCCCTTCCTGGAAGAAGTCAGTGCATGTGGCTGGGAGCTGTCCCTGCGCAGAGTTAATCCTTCCCTTGAACATGGGCAGCTGTTAGTATTTCTCTTTTCGAAAGTGGAATGAGCTAGTGGGAGGGCCACAGCCCTGTGCAAGCAAGCCCTTGCTTGCTTTTCTGTGCACTGGAGGAGAGAGGGAAGGAGAGGCAGAGGAGGGTGGATGGAAGCAGACACGCTGTTTTAGCCAGGTCAAAGCTCCAGCGAGATGCAAAGATGCTCCTTGGAGGGCACAGAGATGGATCAGCCCCCTGGGGTGCAGTGCCTGCAAAGAGGGGGGCAGGACAAGCCCCATCCTGCCCCTCTCCTCTGATTGCCCCATATCACTGGATGCTGGGGGCCGTGAGCAGCACAGGACCCTGCCCAGGCTACTGGCCCCCACCTCCTTCCTCTCCATGCCTGTGGCAGCAGCCAGGCTCTTGTGCAGGCTCCACAGCTGCCTGGGGTTGACTTCTGGCATCGACTCCAAACCTACCTGCCCATCCCTGAGAGGGCTGACAGTGGGGCTGCCCAAACCCCCTGCTGCTGGGCCAGCCCTCAGCACAGAGAGATAAGCCAAATCCTGGGGGTGGTGGGGGATGCAGGGAAGGAATAGGGGGAGAAATGGGTTTCCCCAAATCCAGCCTGTCATGCAGCAGACACCCTCCTCTGCTGCCATGCTGGCTACAGCACTGGCAGTTTGTATTTTAAAACTGAGGCTCAAACAGTGCCACAGGGACAGAGGTTTCTCCATCACTCCATTTTGGGGCAGGGAGCAGTTGTGAAGATGGGGTTTTTTTGGGTGAAACCATGGCAAGGAGGCTGCAGGCAGATTTTGTAAGTGGTTCTTGTCACCTGCCGGTGCTGCTGACTCAGTCCCTGATGTTGTGGTTGTGCTGTTAGCTCTGCCCAGATTAAATCACATCCTTTCCACCACAGCACGCCCTGCAGCGCTTGGCAGCATCATGCCAGGCTCTCGCACTGCCCAGGCCCAGCAAAAGCAGAGGGGAAGGTGTGCATGGCTGTTTCTAGACAATCCCTCAGAGGAAAGAACGGCAGCATTCAGGTGCTCAGCCTGCCTGCACCCATTCTGGCTGTCCCAAGCACTGGGATCATGAATTTCTGCCTTGGCTACATCTATAAGGCTCACTGGTGCTGCCTGCAGAGAGAGGATCTGGCCCTTGCTGTGCCTTGGGGCAGTGTGGCCTGTGGCCCCCCCCTACTCACAGGTGGCTCTGGCTGGGGACCACAGCCACTGGCTCTGGTCAGGGACTCAGTAGAGCTTCAGCCCATCTCTTCCCTCACCTTCTCAGAGCAGCAAAGGCTTGCAGGGGAGCCCCGGGTGTGCCAGGAGCCTTCAGCTCCACACATGCCCCAGCACTGAGGACATGAGCATCATGGCCAGGGGGGTCTCAGGAAAGCTCAGAGACTGTCTTAAGATTTGGTTTTTTTGCATTTCTGCCTCCAAACTGCCCAAGGGAGTGCAGCAGCAGTGCGGGGAGCTGATCCCTTGCTCCCACTGGGGCTGTGGGACAGGCACAGGGTGTTTTCAGATAACAGCCCTGCCATGGGGATAAAAATTATCCCAGTTGTTTTGGCAAACTCCCTCTGGCCTGCACTGCTTTGTCCATATATATGCAAATACCCCACCAACCCAGCTGTCACTTTGCCCTTCCCTCACACCGGCACGGTCCCCAGCATCCCTCGCCGCCCTGCCTGCACCCTGACTCACCAGAGAGCTCCGGGCTGGCCTCCAGTCCCACAGCCAGGCACAGGAGGACCAGGGCTGCTGCTGACCCCACCAGAGCGACCATGGCGCATCCGCTGCTGGCTCTGCTGCGTCCCACCAGGCAGCCTCTGCTGGCCCAGTCCTCGGCAGTGGCTGGCGCTGGGGCTGGCAGCGTGCGGGGACAATGCCTCACTTCTTTGCTCTGCCAAAGCACCGGGGCTGAGCAGGCGCCTGTGTACCCGCTCTTTGTCTGCTGCCCAGGGCAAGGGGCTGCTCTGGACAGCTGGGACACTCTCATCACAGGGACACCTCCCACGGGGAGGGAGGGACGTGTTTTCAAAGGCGCTCCGTGGCGGGTGAGTGGGTGCCATGTCTTGGCATCACTGTTGCTGGTGGAGAAACCGGCAGCCCCTTCCTTCCCACCTCCGTTCCCCCCGAGCAGAGGGGCTTGGCGAGCTTTCCAATGTGCTCCCTGCTTTCTCACGGACGTGATGAGGCAGAGATCCGGATACACATGTGCTGTAATCTCCATTTCAGCAAATGTCCGGCCATTCACCATTTGAGGAGGAAGGGAAGGGCTGCCTGTGCTGCCTCCCAAGGTGGCTGTTCCTGCAGAAAAGGAAAACGCCCTCCCCGCATCAAACACTGCAGGCAGGGACCTCATTGCTGCTGCCCTTCTTCCCCTGCAGCCTCCGCAGGGCCAGATACTGGGGACTCTGACATCTGGCAAGGAGAGCACTGTGCCATTCCTGTCCCCTCTACCCCGCAGGAGCTAAATCCCTGCCCACTACTTCAGCTGGCAGCTCGGAGGGAAACGAAATGGGCAGGAGCTGCTTGCTCTGTGTCGGGCTGAGGTCAGCAGAGAAGGCAGCAGCCGTCGGTGCTGGGAGCTGGCCCAGCTCCCTGCAGGCTCAGCATCGCCCTGGCAGGGGCAGCGAGGGGGGGCTGGGGCAGGGACTGGCACACATCACCCAGGGGTCTGCAGTGGGAGCTGGGTGGGGGGAGCAAGATGGGCACCAAGCTGAGGGTGCTGCTGTGGCCCCACTTGGCACTTGCAATGCTATTAATTCATCCCTCTTGCTTAGGAGAACATCAGGCAGAGTTTCCTGTCCCACCAGGTGGAGTTTTAAGTTCTCCAAAAACTGTGATGGGGCAAAAGTAAAAACACTCCCCAGCCCCTCCCGTGCAGCCACCAGTGTAAGCACCACTCCGGGCTGTGCAGCAGGACCCAAGAAAAACATCTCCCTTGGGGAGACTCCTCTGGGAGCTTGCAAAATCATTTCCCAGCCTGATTGCCTTAGGGTGGATGCTTTCTTATCAGCTGGTGTGTGTGTGTGTGTGTGTGCACTCAGTCAAGCAATCAGGATCCCCATTTTGTGCAAAGATCTGTACCAGCTATGGGGTCCTGAGGTGCAGGACAGGACCCGCCCAAGAGAGAAGTTAAGCCCGTTGGGTGCTGGGAAGCCATGTCTGCTGGGACAGCAGCCAGGTTGATCTGACAGCGACTGTTTCCCTCCCATCCTGGGGAGAAAAGCAAGCCGGTCATCCTTCCTGTGAAACAGCCCAAATTCCAGGAATGGGGCCCTGCCAGGGGTCAGCCCTGCAGACATCCCTTCCCATCATCGTGCCATGCATGACCCCAGCTGGGCTGCTGCCAGCGGCGCTCTGGGGTTCCCCTGCTGCACCCCAACATGCTCCAGCCTCTTTGCTTTCCCTCCTTGGCCATTTCACAATCCTACATGCCCAAGGTCTGCACCCTAGCAGTGCTTGGCTGGCTGCAAAGAGCCAGTGGCAGGTGGCCAGGCTGTCTTGCTTGGCTTCCCTGAACCCTCCCCCAGCTCAGCCCTGGCTCCTTCAGTGAGGGGTATTCAGGGGAGCCCACCCCGGGGGGACCGCTGGGGGTGGCGGGCAGGGAGAGGAGCTGTACCCTCCCTCCTGCCAGCTGCCCATCCTGATGCAGCAGTAGGAGGTGCGAAGGCAGTGGGAAGGTCAGCTCAGTTCACCCCAAAGGGTGACACAAGAAGTGGTGAGCCCTGGGGCACCAGTGCCTGGGTGTAAGGGCGGGAGAGTGGCAAAGGGGCCAGAAGACCAGACCTGAACAGCACAAGGAGTGGCAGGCCAGACGCTTCCTCTGCAAAACCCCCCAGCTCCTGGCTGGGAGGTGACAGCAGCAGTGCTGGGGCCACCAGCCCACTGCTTGGAGGCACCAGAGTCGTGCCTGGGCGGGTGCGATAGACTGACTTGAAGGGGACCCGTAAACACGTCCAGATAGACCCGTGCTGAGTCATGGCTGGGAGGCCCCGCAGCTTCCCCCTCCCCTCCGGGAGGTCCTGGCGCACACCCCATCGCTCCTCCCTGCTTCAAAAGGAAGGAAAGGGCAAGCCCCAGCCCTCCGAAAGCGCAGCCGAGGTGCTTGAGCTGCAAGCCTCTCAAAGCGCCCCCAATTCAAGCTCCGCAAAGAACTCACCAACTCACCACAGCAGTGGGTGGCCAGCGGTTCCTCCCCACACTGCCAGGATGGAGAGTCGGCAGCACAGCATCACCAAGGAGCCTGAGATTGAGCTGTTTGTGAAGGTGGGTCTCGGCAAGGGGGCAGTTGTTCTTTGGCAGTTCCCTGCAGGCTCATCATCACCAGGCTCCAGCTGGGCATAGATGGCGGAAATTCATGGGTGTCTTCATGTTTGAGGAGGCTGGAGATGGGTACTGAGTTTGGGATTGCTTGCCATAAAGGCTGGCTAAGCACGTGCCCAGAGGAGGGGACCAGGTGCGGGGTGGCGTGGGGACTGATGGGGTGTCACGCCATGGGGCATCTAGGATTCTAGTGTCCTAGAAGGTGCGCCTGGTCTCATGGTGGTTGTGTACCCTGGGGGAATGGTGCTGCTGGCAGCTGGTGCAACGAAGGACCAGGCACACAGCACACACGTGTCTCTTGATACCCAGATAAGACAAGCCCCAGCCTGGGCACAGCAAGCAGGAGGGCTGAAAGCAGCCACTTCAGCTTCTCCTGCAAGCCAGGGTTGCGAAACAGAGTGCAGATGGCTTGGGGAGCCAGCGTGGGTGCCCACATGTGGGCGGGATGGGGTGACTTCACAGAGCACCCCAGGGGGATTATTCACTAGAAATGGTGGGTTTTCCCCCCTCCCCTGTTAAGCAATTTTCCAAACACTTCCTCTGGAACATTTTACCACTTGAGTTCAAAATATCTGCAGCAGACATGCGAGGTGTAGAATGAGGAGCCAAAGCTGGTGGCTGGTAGTTGCGTGTGCCAGCAGCGATGCCAGCGGGGCACCGGGACATGCTGTCAAGTGACAGTGGCTGGGGCGAGCGATGCCTCCCTGTGCCACCACATCAAGGTTTTAAGGGTGGTTTCCCTGTAGCTGCTCAGTCCTGTGGGCTTTGCTCCTCTCCTCCTCGAGCAGCTCAGTGCCCGAAAGGACTGCAGTGCCTGGCCAGAGGCACCAGCTTCCCTGGCACAAGCAGCTGGCAGTGCTGGGCTGCTTTGCTTGGATTGTAGTTGGATATACAGGTTAGAAAGAATTAGCTGAGCTTTCATGGAAGGGATCTCCCCCATTTCACTTGCCAAAACTGTGGCCATGGTGGTGCTTGCCAAACACTGAGCTTGGCTGAGCCAAATACAGACAAGTGTATTTTCTTGGTGCAAGTAATTCAGGTCTTGAATTCCCTTCTTAGCAGCGCTTTTTCCCCAGGATGGCTGGGGAGAAGAGGAAAATGATACATGAGGCGACTACAAAGGTGGTAGCATGTTCAAGGGGATTTTCAGAGGGAAGGGAAACAGAAACCAAAGCAGCAGCATCGTCATGACTTCCCCTATACCTTAATTTAGCGCGAAAAAACCCTTCTGGCTTGTCTTTTAACAGACAAATTGATGCTATACCTCCTTCTCCTGCCATTCAGGACCCAGTTTTACTGAAGTCACAGCAGCTCCTGGCTGCAGACAGTCACCCTCCCATGCCATCGGCATCTCCCAGCTCTCCTGAGCTGGGGTCTGCCCTAAGATGTGGCTGACAGTGCAGCCCACAACAGCTGTAAATCACAGGGGAGCCAGTGCTCCTGCAAGCGCCTACCAGCACGCTACCCCTGCCCAGCTTCCACTTCGGCAAACGCTGAACTTAACTTGGCGAGGACGGGGAGGTACAAAGCAGCTCCTGCATTGCTTTGAATTTGGGGCAGGTGGGCCCCAAAGGGCTGGCCATTTCTCATCCTGCAGTGGTCCCGCTGAGAGCATCATCCCACCGTCTGGGAGGCCCTCCCTGCCCGAGAGGAGCCTCTGCCCCTCAGCCTCACAAGACATTTAGCCACCCGCAAGGCTGCTTCCCAGCTTTTTGGGTGGCTGTAGGAACCATGGGCAGGTCCTGGTGGGTGCTGAACACTTAGGAGTGCCCTAAGCATGCAGAGCTGCTTCCTCCTCCTGCCATGTTTCATGCTGTTTCACTGAGGGGTAAACCACAGGAAATACTAAGTAACTTTGGGGTTTTAATGCCTCATGCAGCCTTGTGAGGCCTCAGAGGGTTGGGGCTAAAAACCTGCACCTCCCTGGAGATGCTGTGCTAGCCCACACTGGGTTTATCCATTATCTGGAGGGAAAAAGAGTGAGGAAAGTCAGTCTAGGGGGACTGCCGGCTCTGCACCCCCTGCCCTGGTCCCTGCTGCAGCCTGGGGAGAGGCTCTTTCCACAGGAGGAAGAGCGAAGACTTCCCTGCCGTGCTGCTTGGCTTTTGCTGGGGAGGGTGGATGTGTGGCTACAAGTGTCCCCTGCGCTGCCCCGGCTCCTGGAGGGCTCTCCCCACAGCCAGGCGGGTGCCAGCAGGGCCTCACCAGAGCCTGCTGCCGCTCTGGCAGCGCCCGAGTGCTGGTAGAGCTTCCCTCCACTTCCTCCAGATAAAGATTTGGCTCTGAGCATCCTAGGATGGGCCTGGCTAAATTTTTTTCCCCCTGCAGAGGCCATCCTGATTTTCCTTTCACTCTGGCCCAAAATTCCCCACCTCTCCGCTTTTAAAAGACAAGGGGAAATCCAGCCTGTGCTGCTCAGAGGCTGGAGCTACAAGACACGCACAGAGAAGCCTGAAGCAGGCAAGAACAGTCTGAGCCCAGCACAGCCCCAGTGAGGGACATCCACCTGACCGTCCCCTCCAACACCACTGCTGCCCCTCATGAGACTCCGTCAGAGCCACTTGCTGCCTTGGCTCAGCACCACAGCTCCTGTGGGGCCAACAAGATAAATTGCAATTAAGCTCCCTTGATCCCAGCCTTGTGCTAAGTGAGGAAAGCAAAGAGGAGTGCAGCCGGATGGCTGCCCTCTCTGCTGCCACCAGTGAGGGACGTTTCAGGAGAGCAGGGAGGAAAGCATCGGTCTTTGTGCTGCGCAGCCACGAAAACACCTTTTGAGCTGTTGGTGTTGGAGATGCTCCAAAGGATGGTATTAATTTTAGCTTGTAGGTGCCAGCAACAATGGATAGGGGAACGGGAGCAGAGATGCCCTGCTCTCATGCCGACGGGTAGCCCTTGCAGCTGATTTGTGACTCACCCCTCCATCTCCCTCACAGGATGTCTGATACACACAGAGAAGCCTTATTTGTTATAAGCTGACATGGGACACTCCTGAGCAGCAGCTGCCCAGGAGCATTTCTTATTAATAGCCAGCAAAAAACCTCATGTGTGAATTCAGCCTCACCTCTGGGGATATCTCACAGAATCAATACGTTTCTCAGTTCCCATTTCCTTTCTCAGGAGCATCATCTCATGACAGCTGAGAACAGGAAATACTTGTTAAAAGTAATTTTCATTCCTCTGGAAGGACTAAAAGGTGTTGGCATAGGGGAAAAGCAGACCATCACCTCCAGCTGACCACTCAGAGCATCGGAGTTTTGTTTTAATCAATTTACCATCTCCCTTAGGGTGAGTTTGAGGCTGGTGTATCTCTCCTGGAGAAGCTGAGCACTCCAGAGTCCACAGGTTTCTGGGCACCTGTAGATACAGACAGGTGACTCGTAGCACTTACCTCCAGCCCAGAAGAGCCAGGCACAGGTCTGCATCTTCTGCTAATGAAGCATCCTCAGCCATCCTGTCTTTAGGGCCCCAGCAAGGTGTGAGCTCTGGAGACAGCTCCAGCTGCCCACCCTGGATGTTATTGCCGCTACTTGACTACTGCACCACCAGACCCTCCCAAATCTCATCATCCTCCTGCTTAGCCTCTGGACTTCAGCTTGCCAGCTGGTATCAAGACTTAGCACAGAGCCAGGGGGCATGAGCCATCCCACCAGGGCTCATGTGCTGACACAAGCTGCTCTGTGGGAGCAGCACCTCTCTGTGAAGGAGCTGGTGTGAGCCGTGCTGCTCCTCCCTGCAGTGGCAGGATTGCCTCATGCACCAGAGGACCATAGTTCACGTGCAGCTGAGGAACCAGTTAATTCTCTTAAAGAAGTTGAGTTTCCTGTGAGCCATTTTACCTCTCATACCAGGGTGCAACTTCCTCCTTTGAGCCACATCTGTGCCAGTTTTCATGCACTGGGGCAAACCTGTCCCCTTCCTCTTGACCAGACTCCTTAAAAGGAATTTCAGTCCTTTTTGCAAAGGCTATTTTCAGCTGCTGCATAGCAAGGAAAATCACTCCACCTGCCACTGCTTTCCCTTGGGATTGCTGCATGGGCATCATCTGGGTGAGACCCTGATGAGGGAGGTGGGACTCAGGCAGGTTGTCCAAGCTCCTTGCTTTCCCATGTCCCCACTGCTGTTTGACCCCATCCTGGTGACAGAGCAGCCCCCTGAGTGTTGAGATGCTGCGGCCATGCCCATGCAGAAGGGTTGAAAGGGACTGTCTGCACATGATTGAAACTTCAGGAGCTGACATGCGGCTTTATGCCCCACTGATGCTGGGTGGGATGCCAGCATGAATCCACATCTGCACAGCCCTACTGCCCCCAGCCCCTGCTCCCTGAGGCTGAGGAGGCTGCTAGGGTGGTTTTTGGCCATTATCAGCCTGGGGAAGTCATGCCTGGGTTCATTAAATGCACACAAAACTGGAGGCAGACACTAACAGCGCACGAAAACAAATCGCTCTTTTCCTGGCAAACATGAGCACATTTCCCTTCTCGCCACCCTCTCCAGCCTGGCCTTCCAGCCAAGCAGACCCTCCCTTCCTCCCCATCCATCAGCAATCACCCTCCGCCTCCTTCCCCTGCCTCCTTCTCCTCTTCCTCCTGGCTTTATCTCAGATTTCTGGGAAGGATCTGACCCCGGGCATCCTGAGGATGCTCTCTGATGCTTTCCAGTGGCAGCAGGGCCATGGCTCAGGGAGGGGATCCTACAGCCGAGCTCGTGGTGCCAGGAAGGGCTCCCTGCAGCATGCAGTGCTGGGGTGTGTGTGCCTTCCTCCTGAGACCAGCTCTGGTGGCTCTCCACCTCCCAGGAATCCCATCTGGGCTGGGTGGGCTCAGTCAACAAGTTAAATCCTTGTTTCTCTGTTTTCCTGGCAGGCTGGTCTGGATGGAGAAAACATTGGAAACTGCCCCTTCTGCCAGCGCCTCTTCATGGTGCTGTGGCTCAAAGGGGTCAAGTTCAATGTCACCACAGTGGACATGACCAGGTGAGACGGCACTACAGCCCAGCCTTGTGCCAGCAGTGGGGTGAGACACCCCTGGCACAGCCTCCCCCATCAGTACTTTCCTCCCTCCTGGCCACACTGCAGCCAGTGTGCCACTGGGAGAGCGATGGGGTGACAGCCCCTGCCTGCACACTGCCCGTCACACCGTGGGGTGCAGGGGGGTGAACCAGCACGGGACTCCAGCCACATGGCAACACAGGCATGGCAAAGGGACCCGCTGTCCTGCTGGATGCGGGTATGAGTCTGAGGCACCACAGGGCAGGCTGAGAGGCTGGGGGGCATTTCTCAGCCCCGCCAAACCCAGAGAAGTGTGCAAGTGGGGGTGCTCCCAGTCCTGTGCCCCCTCCCACACACCCACCTCAGCCTGTCCGTTTGCCCCGGGGAGGCTGGCAGGTGCAGACAGGCTGCAGGCTCTGACGCCACTTACTTTCTCTACTCCAGGAAACCTGAAGAATTGAAAGATTTAGCGCCGGGCACCAACCCACCCTTCTTGCTGTTCAACAAGGAACTGAAAACAGACTTCATTAAGATTGAGGAGTTCCTGGAGCAGACCCTGGGCCCACCCACGTAATTGCAAGCTCGCTCCTTCCCCCATTTGGGCCCATCAGGCAGGCCACAGCATTGCATAGTGCTTGGCAGGTTGGGAAACCAAGGCAGGGTGCTGGGAGGTGCCTGAGACCAGCTCAGGGAGGGGGCTGGTTCCCCACCCAGCACCCTGAGCCGTGCTTTGCAGGGCCAGGGGTTGCAATGCTGAGGGGCTGCGTCCCCCAGGGAAGGTGGCAGGTCGGGCTGCAAGGGGACAGGTATGGGTTAGGATGGAAAACAATGGGAGGAAATGCACCAGTCCCTTGGTGCAGGCAGAGCTGGCAGGGCGAGGGAGGACACAGGGAGGTCCCTGCAGGCACGGAGACCCCTGGGAGCTGGTGGTTTTGCAGCTGGCTGTGGCAGCTGGTGTTGAGGTGGCAGGGGGTGGGGAATGTGAGGCCCCCATTGCCCATGCGCATTCGGTGTGCTCAGCTAAGAAAAAGCAAATGCCCTTGCTTAAATGCAGTGGCGCAGCTGGCCCAAAGGGCTGCTGGGGGAGCGGGGGGGTGGTACCCCCTGAGCTCATGCAGGGCACTGCCCGCAGCTCACCAAGCCAGCCCATCCCATGCCCTGCACGGCAACAAGCCCTCCCACCACGTGCGAAAGAGGAAGCTTCAAATGCATTCGTCATCTGCCTCCTCGGAGGTGTCTGCCCTTGCAGTGCGCCCTGCATCAACAAACAAGAGACTGTTCCTGAGGAAGTCACGGGAGCTTCTGGCTTCCCTGGACCCCTCCCATGCCAATGCACGTCCTCTGGGCTAGGTCAGAGCTGTCTGCAGGCAGAGCTCTGCTCCAGGGCTCTGCTGCTACGAGCGTCCCCAAACTGTGGAGTTTCTGCCCTGTGATTGTTCCCCCTAGCAAACGCCCAAGATAATGCAGCTCCCAGGGTGGCAGCTGCAGTAATTTAAAGCATCATCATTGTCCCATAACCTTCATCCTCCAGTACCAGCCCTGGGCACCATGGCCCAGGAGATAATGCAGCTGATGACCACGCAGCTGAATCTCTGCCTCCATCCTTGCCTGCACTGATGCAAGTGTCTCTTTAAAGGTATCCACACCTGAGCCCCAAGTACAAGGAGTCCTTTGACGTGGGAAGCGACATCTTTGCCAAGTTCTCAGCATACATCAAGAACCCACGCAAGGAAGCAAATATCAGTAAGAAATGCGGGTGGGGGCTGCAGGGCTGTGATCTGCCTAGCTGCTGTGGTGCGGAGAGATGCTTTTGTCTGTGGGCAGATCCTGCAACCATGTTAGGGCTCCTGCTGCTGTCCCCACCAAAGTCTCCTTGGCAAGCGGAGGAGCGGGAGGGAAGGGTGAAGGCAGTCCTGTGCTCCAGGGGGCTAACGGCCCCGTGTGCGGGTGCTGGGGAGAGAGGTCCTGGAGGGGAGCATGGGGTGGTGTTGTTGCCATCCCCTGGGAGCAGAGGCACTGGCCAGGGTCCTGTGCTATACATGACCGGTGTGGCCCTTAAGGCTTTGTCCCTGTATGCAAAGCTTGGGAGAGTCTGAACCAACCTGGCACAGCCCTACTGGCAGCCCAGGGCACCAGGCTAGCTGCACTTGTTTCCCTGCCCACCCAGACTTCGAGAAGGCCCTGCTGCGGGAGTTTCAGCGGCTGGATGTCTACTTAAACACTCCCCTCCCCGAGGAGATTGACCAGGACAGCATGGAGGACATCACTGTCTCCAAGAGGAAATTCCTGGACGGAGACCATCTGACATTGGCTGATTGCAACCTCCTGCCCAAACTGCATATCATCAAGGTAATGGCACTGGCTCCCAGGGCCAAGGTGCGGGCACCCACTCCAAGAGGGGATGACAGGGTGGGGTGGGGTGATATGAACAGGGGCCTGGGGGTCCTGTATTCATCCCCCCCCAAGCCAGAGAGCAAATCGTCCATGGTCCAGCAAGTCTCAGCCTCCTCCTCCTTTTCTCTCTAGATTGCAGCCAAAAAGTACCGTGACTTCGAGATCCCAGCGGACATGACGGGCGTCTGGCGCTACCTCAACAACGCCTACACCTGCGATGAGTTCAGCCACACATGTCCCGCAGACGAGGAGATAGAGCACACCTATGCCAGTGTCTCCAGGAAGATGACCTAACGCCATTGTGGGGTGCACCAGCAGCACTGCCCCTTGCCGAGCCCTCCACCTCCACAGTCCTGACACAACCAAACCCTGGCTTAAGGAGGGACTGGAGGGGGTTTATGGCATGGCTACCCGTTGCCTTTCAGAAATAGCGCCTTGCTTCACAGCCCCCTGCTGCTCCCTCCTCCTCTTCCTCCTCCTCCTCCGCTGACTGGCTGCAGCCCCCATCCGCCATCAGTGCTGACCGCACATATGGACAGGTTCCTGCATGGCTGCAGTGGCAGCTGCATCCCTACTCCCCAGAAATGGGTCTCACAGCCTGTGACCACATGCCACAGAAAAAGCAGAGCACTAGCCTTCCACAGCTGCACTTTCGTGGAAGAGATGAGACCCCACCCCCAGATGGCTGGGCCAGCCCTGCCTCTGCATCGGCTGCTGGAGCTGCTCTGCTCTGCCAGCCCTGCACGGTCCCAGCCATCCCGCACACTTGGGAAGAGGCATCCCAGGAGCCCAGTGCATCACCTGGGCTGGAACTGTCTGAATTCGCCTGTTTGCCCTTCTGCACAGCACCCTGCAACCTGCATTTGGGCAAGCCCCCTCTTCCACCAAGGCATCCAGGCTCCAGCTGAAGACACCGAAAGGCTCTGTCCCCAGTAGTTTGTCACAGTGACGTTGCTCTCACTGCCAGAGAGTTGTTACGTGCGTCTAACTCTCTGTTAGGACACAGGGGCAGGAGAGTGCTGGGTATGGTGCCTGGCATGAAAAGTACCAGTACCTGCTGTGGGAGGGAAGGAGGGGTGTGGGGTCTTGCGAAGGGCTGAGGATGGAGGGCTGAGAATCAGGGCATCCCTCCCATGTGTGCCAGCACCCAGGGCCGTGTGCTGCTGGCTGCAAGGTCCCATGTGGCTCCTGTGAGGTACTAAATCTCTCCCTGCCTTGTTGGACATCGCAGGAGATGGAGCCATGGGCAGCTCTAGCTCCACCACCCCCTCCCCGGTCCACACAAACACTTCAGGTGCCTGACTGGGAGACAGAGGCATGGGGCAGGGCATCTGCTGGTTTCCACACCCCAATACTGGGCAGCCTAAGAGACCAAGCAAAAGCTGCTTTGCAAGGCACTTCTTCTGTAGGAGATATGTGGGCAGGTTTAGTGCTCCCTGGCTCAGCATTGTGCCTTTCCAATGTTGCTGATGCAAGAGGAGTCAAAGCTGCTCTGCACAGCCATGACATCCCATCCTCCTCCATCCAATACCCCCAGCTCCCCCAAGGGCTCCTGCCAGTGCATGTGAATTCAGCCAGCCCTCCCAGCCAGCCCCGTGGGCAAAAAAATACTGTACATTGAGATGGTGGGTCCTGCTGAGACATGGCAACAGCAGACCCCTCTTCAGCCCTCACTGTCACTTCCCTCTTTGCACTAAAAGGTGTGTCCTCGCAAGTCTGCATCTAATAGCACTGGGTTTGGGGACTGGTTTTGTTATTAATGGGTTTTGGTTTGTTTGGTTTTTTTTTAAACTAAAACCAGCAATAAACTATATTTTAATATGCCTTGCTTGTGTACTGTCAGTGTAAGGGCCAAGGCCACTGGGCATGGAGGGTGCTGCAAGGGGTAGAGAGGGCTCTGCAGTGGATTTAGCATAGGTGAAGCAGTAGCCCCCAGTTTCTGCTGCCCCGGATCACTGGGATGCATGTGGCAGCTCCTTTTCTACCCGCAGGAGAGATGTCCCCTCCCTGGGGCACATGCACTGCAATCTGCCCATGCCATGCACATGATGGTGCGAGGATGCAGGATGCTGCACAGTGTGAGGTTGGAGTAACCACAAGACACTGCTCCGATGCAAGGGATTTATTCAGCTCCTGCTGGCAGCCAGCATGTCCCTGCCAGGGCACAGTGGCAGCTATGCCTTGACATGGGTCCTGGAAGTCCGCTGGTATGGGGGAAACACTGTCCTTCACTCTGGATCCTCATGGGATTCTCTCCCTACCCCATGACACCCCTATTCTGCTGCAGAACCCCTTCCCCTTTTTCCCACAAGGGACCAGAGACCTTTCAAAGCTCTGTGCAAAGCAGCCCACAGTGAGGTGTGGGTCATGCTTGAATGGGCCTGCTGGAAGGCAATGGGATAGTGGTGGCAGGGAGCAGGCTGGCAGGTAGGAGGCAGGCAGAGCTCCTTCTGTACCCCTCATTTGGAGACACAGTATTTCCAGAAGCAAGCTGAGAGAAAAAGGAAAAGACACCCATGTGAGGGGCTGCAACAGTGCTTGGCTACAGCCAAAAACTTTAAAGGGAGGGAGATATAGTCTCTTCTCCCAGGCTCTCCTTTGGCTTTGAAGTCAGTTCTAGGAGCACAGCTTGGGAACTGAATGCCTTAGTTTACACTATGAGCATCCTCCACCCCAGCCACAAGAACCTTCCACCCTGAGTCATGAGCATACTCCACCCCAAGCCCAGCCCCTGTTTGCCATGGCCTCTTTGCAGGTCAGTGGCGGTTTGGGTCCCAGGACCCGCTGGGAGCTGGGCACTCACCTCTCTTGCTGGGTTGAGAAACCTGGTCTGTCTGGGTAAACCCCTGGCTCTGGAGCTCACCCACTGCCACCATCTTCCAAAGGACTGCATCAAGGTCTTCCACCTGTTGTGGCACAGCAAGCTCGTCATGCGTGTGTGGTGCCCACCTGCAAAACCAGCCCTCAAGCCGCTTCCCCTCACTGCTGGACCAGGGAGAGAAGCAGTGCTGGCAACCAAGCAGGACTGTCTCAATCCCCATTGACTGGCCAGCCGGGACAGGGTTTGCTGGGAGCCCGTGGGAGTTGCCTGCCCAGCGGCGTCACTCTGGACTGCCCTCCCCTCAGCCAGAGAGACACCCCCACTCACCAAGTGGTCAGGGACATCCTCCTGCAGAGTGCCTTTATTTCCTGAAAAAAGAAATATATGTGAAACACCATGAGCACGCAGGGGCTATTGGTCCAGCATGGGGGGCAGGAGCCAAGGGAAGCTATGTCAGGAGGAAAGGAGACACAGCACCATCGCCTGCTTCTCTCCATGCTCCCCTGGGGCACCTAACTCACAGCACTCCTTTGTCCTTGATGCAACCCTTCACTTCTTCACAAGCATCCTAGTGCCTGCCTGCCTCCCTTCACGTTTGCCCCACACCAGCCCCATCCCTGGGTCCCATTCACCTTGAGCTCTGGGACTTACCCTTGCTACGAGCTGCTTTCTGGTCATGGCTCACTCCTTCCCCCGGTGCAGACAGAGCCTGGTTCAGGTTCCTGGATGTCTGGAGTCCTGCTAGAGGCTTGCTGTCAGGCATGAGGCCAACTGCACTGTCAACCAGGTTAACATCTGCCGGCATAAGAGCTGGATTGAACAGGGAGACAGTGACAAGGACAAAGCAGATCATTCAAGGTGTGCTTGTTCCTTGGGCAGTGGGATGGAGAGCCTGAACATGGGCTACAGATCCCGAGAATGACAGGCAGGTTGTTTGAGGGAGACTAGGGTTTGTCTCCTCATGTGGCCATGCGTGCCAGTCCAGGCTAGGAGTCGAAACACTGGCCGTGGCACTGCAGGTGTGGCCTCAGCAGTGCTGAGTAAAGGGGTAGGATCCCCTCCCTTGACCTGCAGTGATGCTCCATCTAATGCAGTCCAGGACACTGTTGTCCACCTTTGCCGCAAGGGCACATTGCTGGTTTCTGGTGCCTGGTGGGGTTGTTCGTCCCCAGGGGAAGGACACGGCTCCTCCCCTTGCTGAACTGCACAAGGTCCCTCTCAGCCCATCTTTCCAGTTTGTTCAGGTCCCTTAGGATGGCAGCATGACCCTCTGGCATTGTCAGCCACTCCTCCCAGCTTTGCATGAACTGCAGACTTGCTGAGGGTGCACTCTGACCCATCATCCAGGTTATTATTAATGAAGATGTTAAACAGAACTGTCCCCAGCACCGACCCCCAGGATGCACCACTAGTGACTGGCCTTTGGCTGGACTTTGTGACACAGATTGCAGCCTCTGTTTGGCCGGGTTTCAGTCCACCTCACAGCCCACTTACCTCACCCCGACTTTGTCGTCTCGTCCATGAGGATGCTATGGGAGACAGTGCCAAAAGCTGAGGCAAGCAATGTCTGCTGCCTGGCGTTGCCTTCAGCCTGACTGCAACAGGCAGGCAGAGAAGGTCCTCATTAGCCATTGGGCTTCCCCCTGCCACAAACGACCCTTCTGAAGGCAGCTCTGCAGCACCCTTTCCTGGCGTCACTTAGCCAGGCTGCTGTGCTGGTGGGAGCTGTGAAGGGTTAAGTTCAGACCACTGTTGTCCCAGGTAACACCTCAGGTAACTACAAGCAGAAATCTTCCCTGGGTAAGTCTGTCCCATGGCCGGGTTGTATTGCTCTGAGGAAACAGATGCTCTAAGGCCACCACAAAAACAAAAATTAGGCACATAGCTATGACTAAGGCAACAAGTCCCTTGCTGTCTGACTGTGTTTAATTGGAAACCAGCTGGCGTGTCAGGGGCTTTCCAGCATCTTACGCTTCATCCCATCCCTCCCCCAGTGCCTGCCTGTGCACAGCCTTCGGGAAGCTCCCACCAGGCTCTGGGAGCTGAGCAATCCCAAGCACTTGGCTTTGTATTTCCTTTGCCTCAGACACACGGTCAAGCGACTGAAGGTCTGGAAGTCCCTGTGAGTCAGCTGTGCAGCAAGAGGAGCCCCCGTGCCTGTGCATTTCCCAGAAGCACTAGGCAGCGTGCCGCACTGCGGCCACTTGCAGGGGCCACTGTAGCCGATTGTGGGGCTGGGCTCATGCCCTCCTTCAGGGCTCAGGCTCTGCCCAAGTGACTTTTTCTCCAGCATCAGGAAGACCAGAGTGTCTAAACTGGTGCTTACACTGCTGATCAGTACTAACAGGTATGGACCAGGAGCACAGGGTGGATGCAAATGGGTGCCATCAGCCCCAAGTCCAGCAGACGCCAGCTCTGTGGTCCCCTGGGGCACTGATTTGCATGCAGTGATGCATGACAGGGCACCATGCTGCCGCAAAGTCCCTGGCACACCGTGCAGTGGACTGGCATCTCAGTGCCAGGTCTTGTGGCTGCTGGGGAGGCTTATACCAGCCCTGTGACCATAAGCGCAGCTCACCCCACAGCTTGCTCCACATGTGAGCTGCAATTCCCTCATCTCCACGCAGGGTGTTTGTATGCCCCAGGCTGGCTGATTCCCAGGGCAACATTGTCTGTCATCCCAGTGTACCTGGACACGTCACCCAAACTCTGCTGCCTGAAGATCACAGCAGCCAAAGCAGTCCCTTGGTTATGGGATGGTCCTCTCTTGTCTGACCTGGTCACACTAGGAATGGGTTTAACCCAGCTGGACATGCGCTACTCCTAATAATGCTGAGGAAAACCTTCCCCAGGCCAGAAGGTTTTTCTGCCCAAAAAGAAAGAGGGGGAAGCTGCTTTGCTGTGCATGTCTGCAGCAGCCAATCCCCCATGAAACACCCCGTGAGCCACGTAGCTTGAGCCAGCATTCAGTGCCAGCCATAAAGCAGTGAGCTGGGACAAACCCCACCTGGCTTTCAGGCACAAACACCCAAGTCAGTTGTCCTTACCTTGGGCACTGTCGCTTTCAGGGTAAACAGGATAAGCGCTGATGCAGCTAGCCCCCAACAGCAGCGCTGAGGTGACGACCATCCTCTGGGAAGGCATCTTCTCTCCTTCTCCAAGCCTTGACCGATTTCTTAGGATCTTGTGAGTGACGGAGTGTGAGGCAGTTCTTTTATATCCTCCAGCAATCTGCGATTTATATGCTCTCATCAGGTGGGTTGTCTTTGCTGCTGGGTTGGCCATCCGTCCTGATGACAGGAGACAACTGGCCCTGCTCTCCCCACAGTTCAATCTCTGTCACCCTTGAATGAGGGTGCCTGATAAATGCTTGGATGGGTTTTCAGAAGCTCTGCTGTTTACTGTGGTTGTGCTGGGGAAGGAAGCGCTATGGAAGGCTGGGCAGGTTAACCATGACTCTGGTGGGGTCTGGAGGAGGATCAGAAGAGAACATGGGGCCAACATCTGGACAGAACATGTGGATTCAGGCTTCCTTTTGGTGTGATCTTTCTTCCCAAGGGTTACCATGTGTCTTCTGCTCCTTTCACATCTCGTGGCAACACGAGGGCAGTGGCAAAGCCTTTGGCCACTCAGGCATCCCGAGCTGATTTTCGGTGGGTGCCCCAGTCCCTAATGACAGGACTCAGCAAGGGATGAGGCTCATCCTCTGCAGCCAGCAGCAGCTGGAGCTTCCTTGCTGGAACAGTATTTGACATTGCTGGCATTCGGAGGAGGCTCTCTTCTTACCCCAGAAGCTGGCAGTGCAATTCCCACTTCTGTAGGATGCATCTGTGAGCTCCAGATGACCAATGTACTCCCAGCCCCGCATGGCTGTGGACATCCAGGCCAGCAAGTCCCTGCAGACTGAGGAGACAGACTGGGCTTCACAGCAATGTGGACGCAGTGCAATTCAGAGCCGGCGCTGGAGTCTGGGTAGTTCTGGCTCAGAGTTATATACCCATTTTTTCCTGTCTGGAAAAAAAGGTAGCTAGTGATGGAGGCCTTGCAGCTGGTGTCCCAAAGCAACGTCCATGAGACAGGGTCATGACAAGTGGCTTTCCTGGGATAATAATACAGAGGTGGTGCACACCCTTCTCAAAAGCTAGAGTACTCTACAGGTACAGAGACAGACCCCAACTGGTCACTGTGTCAGCAGGGACCCAGCCGAGCTCTCCTGTGTCGAGGTTTCTCCAACTCCTATTTGATACCCTGTCTTATTCACAAACTTCACTTTCAAGTTAGTGTAGTATCAGCCAGCTGGAATTGCTTCTAATCAAATCTCTTTGCCTGGAAAGCTTAATTCAGAGAAACCCAGTGGAAACTGGTCCCTTTGGTGACCTCAGCCAGGCCACCTTTGCTGTGACAGCAGCTTGCACCCTTGCTTGTGTAGTGTCACGCTTCCTGAGAGCGGCGAGGAAGAGTTTGGCAGACAAAAAGATTTTAAACTCTCAGGAGTTGCAAATCAACATTGGGTGTTATTTGTCGGGGAGAGGAGGCAGAAGGGTTCGTTTGGCGCACTCTCCTACCCCTACCAACGCTGGGGCTCAGCCAGGTTGAGCAGTACCTGCTTCAGAAGTGCCATGAGGAAAGTCTCTTTGAAATCTTGGTGGGAGATCCATGTTTCTTAGTCTCTTGTGTCCTCTCTTCTTGTGGAGTGGGACATCATGGAGCCTTTCCTGGGGAAGATCGGACAGGATGCTTGGGAGCCTGGGCATCTGTTTTTAACCAAGAGGCTGACTGCAATCCTGCTGACCACAAAACAGGGAGACAACAGTGTCTGCGTGCCCAAGTACAGGCTCTCATTTTTCATAAAGTGGTTGAAGGGGCATTAACGATAGATCATTATTTCTGTCTGCAAATCCCTGTCTGTCAGGCACAGATCAGACTGGGAGACAGATGAGGTGAAATGTTCATCCATCCCGACTGGGCATGCCACTCAGCTGGGACCTTTCTCCTAACAAAAATCCATATCTAGCCTGTTTTTCAGCTGCTCCCATCACCTGGATGCCAGGTTTCATGCCATATAATGAAAAATCCTGGAGGCAGGCTCATCACTTCTGCTGTCAGGACAAGGGCAGCAAGCACAGGCTGGTGAGGGTGGCCACAGGGAGAAAGCATAGAAACGTCCTCCCAACTCACATGTGCATCACATGAATGATGTGCACCCAGCTTAGAGGGCAGCTCTGCTTGTGCCGTGTATCACCGGGAGCATGAGTGGTCTTTGTGGGCAGAGAGCTACAGATCAGCGTGCCCGAAGCAGTGCAAGGAGAGCGGGAAGGCATCCAGCTGAGCCGCTCAGTCCATTCCTTGTCCACAGACCAGAAATCCCCTGACACGTGCATCAGGAGGATGGGGAGCGCAAGGACTGGCCATACCTCACAGACCCTGTCTGCGCCGCTGCTGGGAAGAGCAGGGGTGAGCTGTCAGGCTCCTCCATCCGACACAGGGGAGCTCAACCTGTAGAGCAAGAGGACCTGGTGACAGAGCTGGGTGACATGTGGCTCTGTCAGCTCGGCTTCAGCAGGGCACCCATGGCACCTCCTGAATGCAGACACTTGCTACGCGTCCCCAGACGAGGGCACTCCCAGACCGGCACATGAAGTGGGAACAGATTCACTTTGCAGCCTCCCAGCCTCAGAGCCTGGCCCTGGGGTGACCTGGGCATCCCCATCGCCCTCCAAGGCTTGGGTCCCGACCGGCTGAGCTGCAGGAAAGCTCCTGCCTGGGGAGGAATCACACTGGTCTGAACCAACAAGTTCACATCCCTGTAGTCTATCAGCCCTGCAGCCCTTGACATGCACGTGCTCCAAACACGTTACACTTAGTCTCCAGCTTTTGGGGCTTCTGCAGTCAGTCCTCACCTACATCCCACTGGGTTTCCCAGCCAAGCCAAGCAGCTAGGACCACCCATCTCCTGACCTGCTGGCCCAGCACTGCGAGGAGAGATGCAGCAGGCACCGGTGGCCTGGGTCACGTCGCAGCTCAGACAGTCAAACCACGAAGCCTTTTTGGGCTGAAGGGCAGGGTCCAGTGGGACAGCTCTGCTGCTGCTGCTCTGTGCCACTCCAGGGACCCACCTGGAGCTACGGAGCCATTGCAAAGGCACCTTGCACAGGGGTGGCTGGATAACAGGGAAGCTGCAGTAACAGGCAGAGCAAGGTGGGCACAGGGCCACGGCAGATCCAGGGGGTGAACTGCAGCCCAAGATGCTCTTCTCTGTATCTCTGCCTCCCATGGCTTTCAAAGGCAAATAGGGATATTCCTTCATTCTGGCAGCCTGAAAAATATCAGAGCTTCATTTTTCCCCATCATTTCAGGAGCCGCCATCTCCCTCATATTTGTTAGGTGCTATGTTTCCTATGTGGCAGCTGCAAAAGTCCCGTTTAGCCCCCACATAGCAATTTTCCACTCTCCAATAAGTTATTAGGCTGGCAGCTCAGCTCTCTGAGAATTAGTAATAAGAAATACCCTGTTGCATAGTCCTAAAACTGCTGTTTCTAATAAAGAGCTGCTTTTAGCTGCATTCCTCTCATTGCTTTGATCTGGTACTGGCAGAATCTGAAACCACCGCCAACAGCATGGAGAGCAGCCAGAAACGAGCCTATTGATCGTGGTGAGTCAGAGCTTTCACAAGCCTCCGCACCGAATACCTCCAGACACAGCTTTGTGGCCATGGGCCTGAGGCCAGCACTAGAAACAGCAGCTGACCTCCAAGATGATGGGCACTGTGGGGCTGGGTGGGATGGCTGAGGACCCATCACTGGCTCACCCATCTCCAGGCTGCTGGGGGAGCATGGGACGCCTGCGAGTACAAAGTGGGAGCCACCTGCATGCACATGCCTGAGTGCTGCAGCAGTGATGGAGGGACCCAGCCAGGCACCCTGCTGCATGGGCTTAGCTGGGACTGAGGACCTGCCCCCGGACCCAGCTCCATCATCCAGCACTACCCCATCCTGCTCAATGTGTAACGCCTGGCCAGACAGACCAGAGCAGGGTGTAATCCAGACACGCTCTACCCGGACCCTGAGCTGTGCTGTGATGGTGGTGGCAGGTCCCCGTCAGGACATGCTGGACCCTCACTCCTGCAGTGAGCATTGTTCTTTTTGCTGTGGTTCTGCAGAGCCCCACATGCTGCTTGCACCTCTGAGGTGAAGCAAAAAAACCCCTCTCACACATCCACTTGGAAACTTCAGCTGCTAAAATGCCATCTTGAAATGTCACAAGCCTTTTGTCTTTTTCCATTCTGCACTAACATCTCTGTTTCATACAGAACAGGGACATTTCAGCTGCTTCAACCACCCCTTGGGTCAGGATGAGTCTCCGCTGCTGGTGAGTAACCTGCCTGAATCACCTGTGAGGATCCCAGCATGGTTACCCTGCCAGATACTAAGAAAAGAGCCGGTTTTCTTTTGAACTTTGGAGACTTGGCAGGCTGTTACAACAGCGCTGGCTGTGCCCCGGCGTGAGCCCAGCATCCAGCAAGGTGGCCGTGGGAGCCAGCTCAGTCCCACCGTGCTGGTCCAGCAAACAGCCCCGGTCTTGGCTGGCGCAGCGTGGGCTGGGCTGGCACAATGCATGCTCTTTGCTTGGCCTGGAGAACCTCAAGCTCAGGATGTGTCTCTTTCCCAGAGTCTAATGGCACAAAAACAGGGCAGCTTTGCCCAACACTTCTGTTGAACAGTTCCTTGCATGTGCCGTGCCACCATGCAATGACCTTCAGGAGCGGTGGTGGGGGTGGTGGCCCCATCAGTCCTGCTGGCCACGTGGCCAGTCACACAGGGCTCCACGGGTGTAGGGTTTTGACTGTGACCTTGAGACACACCCAAGACTATGAAGCACAAAGGGGGTGGTGACCAGACACCACAATGAACGATGGGAAGAGAGCAAGCCCTTGGCACGTCATCTCTGTTCACTCTTAAACAACAGCCCCAACTTCCTTGTCTTGATGGCCAAACGCCTCCGTCACCAAGGACAGTCCAGAACTGCTGCGGGATGCTCAGAGCTGTGTTTTGGCTCCTGTGTTTGCCTCAACTCCTCTGAAGTCTGCCCGATTTTAGCATTGGGGAATTCTTCTGGCTTGGCTTTTGGTTTGCTTTCTAAACACCCGAAAATTCAAAAGGCCATTTCATGTGACCGAAAATGATGACAGATACCTGTGCCCCAAATTTTCAACTTATTAAAAAGAGAAAGTGAAACAAGTTAAGGGAAATCAGACCCTTGTGTCAGCTGAGCCTGAGAGGAACTTTCTTGGCAGCAAATAGCATACGGATAACACGCAAGTTCCTTTGAGCAGCTCTTGGGACCGTCTCTCTCTGAAAAATTCAGCTCGATCTATTGAATACACCACATATCCTCACATCATCTGTGGTGGACTGACCCCAGCTGGACGTTGGGTGCCCACCCAGCTGCTCTGTCACTGTCTTCCTCAGTTGGGCAGGGGAGAGAAAATACAAGCTCTTGGCTTGAGATAAGGACGGGGAGATCACTCAGCAATTACCATCCCAGGCAAAACAGGACAGATGCAAACACAACACGCCATCACTAAGAGAAATTTTGCTAATGAGGTGCACAAAGCACAGCTGCCTGCTTTGGGGCAGGGACAAAGCTGTCCCAGCAGCATTGCTGCCGGGGACCGGACACCTCTTTGCCCTGGTCTGGGAGCGCTCAACAGGGCAGCCCCACTGGCCCCACTCAGCTGCTGGAAAGCTGCAGCCAGTGTTGCTGCAGGTCTCCGGCTGGGTTGGCCATGGCGGCAGGAAAAGAGGGAGGCTGGCAGCCTGGCGGAGGCAGGCACAGCCACTGCCACGGGCCACTCAGTCGGGCTCTCAGGGATGACTCATGGGGCATTGGAACGTGGCTCCACACAGGGGCCCCAAAGGGCTCCCTAAGGCTGGCAGCGCTGCCCCCTCTGTCCCCTGCACCAGATGCCTGGATGCTGGACACCAATTTCTCACCTGTTCCCAAATCTAGCTTAACTCTTGTGAATCTGGGAGCCTGGATTTGTCCCCCAGAGCTGGAATCCATCAGTCCCTGCCTGCTGCAGAGCACAACACTGCCCGATGCCAGGGGAGAGGGCGGCTTTCCCTTGCCTCCATGGCTGCAGGCGCAGCCTCACAAACACATCCCAGAGAGGCGACCGCATGGCTCCTCAGAAGGAAATTGCCCCAGTGTTGGTAGAAGGAATAATAAACCAATCCAGCTGTTGCTGAAGAACCAGCCTTTTTCCCACATGACAGCAATATGCAGACCAGCTGTGGGTGCAGTTTTCTCCCAGGGAGACCCCAAGTTTTCCTAGTGCCTTTCGTAGATGCTGCTAAGTCAGGGCAGTGTTGGCTCTGTAACACAGAAAGAATAAGCACAGAAGCCAGTTTTCCATAATAAATTAGTGTTATTTAAAAACCAGCTCCAGTGCACAATCAGTATTTCCAGTCAAGTAAAATTTTTTTTAAAAAATCTCCTCTTTCATAAAGAGGTTTATAAATATATGACTATATACATAAATTTCTATTGGTCTATATAATGTACACACACACACACACATATAGATGGATAAATAGGTAAAAGTTTTGGGCCTTCAACTTTGGTATGTATTCCTTATGCTTTGGTTCAAGAGCACCTAAGCCACAGAGGAAAGCTCTGAAGATCTCACCCATCCGTGGCAGCCGCACCCAGGGCATGCCTGTGCCCGCCTGTGCAGGAGCTCACCCCAGCCCTGTCCCCAGCAGGGAACAGGCAGGTCCAAACGGGCAGCCACAGTGCCCGGGGCAGCTCCAGGCAGCTGCCTGATGCTGTGATCCGGGTGCCAGAGCTCCCGGCATGCCCCCGCCTGCCTGCTATGGCTCACCGTCAGCCGGGGGATGTGGCTCATAGCCGGAGAAGGGAGCTGCCCACAGGACATTGGGGGGCAACTGGGGTAGCTGGCAGGGGCTGGGGAGGGGGACGCCCAGCACTGCCTGCTCCAAGTTGCCTGGCTGCACAGCACTGTCACCAGTCCCATGGCCATGCACGGGCTGGAGAGCATGGACGAGCTGTCCTCCATCCTCCTCCTCGCTGGCTGGCAGCTTCACAGAGCTGAGCGGTACCCAGTGCCCTGCTGTGCCAAGGCTCTCCCGCAGGTCCTCCTGGCTGAAGCTCCTGTCCGGTGTGGGCAGAGGAAGGCAGCTGCCTGCTTCCAGGGCTGGGCACTGGCATTTAGAATAAAGCTGGATGTGCAGGGAGAGCCACGTCTCGGATGTCCCATAGTCCCTGTCACCTGTGTAGCTGTCTCTGGTCAGTCCCACTGGCATTGGCTCTTCCAACTCATCCCCACCACTCATCTCCCCGACCCAGGAGGCCCCAGCATGCCCTGGCTGGCTGTGGGTGCAGGACGGGTCCCTTCCCTCGTGGCAGTCTGGCCCAAACCCGTTGGCACAGTAGCCACTTGTGTCCTGGGAAAGGCTTTCTCCGATGAGCAGCTGGACTGTGGGTGCTGTGTGCCGAGCTGCAGGCAGTGCACGGGAGGGGAGCAGGGTCTGCAGGAGCAGGGTGAGCGAGTCCTCCTCGAGCTCAGGGGTGGACACCCTGATGGGCACATTCAGCTCCTTGTTTGGGAGAGCCTGCCGGGAAACCAGCGGTGAAGCAGCCAGCCTCAGCTTGCTGAAACCTCCACCAGCCTGGGGGTGATGAACCACACACCCTGGGGAGGGGGACAGTCCCGGCCAGCCCATCTGCTGTGCTCACACCCCAGAGGAACGCAGGCAGGGCTCTGCTCACTGCAGCATGGGGGTTTTGGTGCTGGGGCACGGTCACATTCTATCACACTGCTGCTTTTCAAGCTTCGCCCTACCTGTCAGAAGCTGATGGAAGAGCTCTCACCTGCTCAGAGACACCAGCAATTCTTGTGCAGAAGCCAGGAAGAACAGGAAAGCAAAGGGTGCTGGCACTGAGCTGGGCCAGCAAGAGGAGCCACAGACCACCTCCTCCCCACCCTGGCACAGGGGACTTCTTTAGCTGAGCAAGTTGGTTTGGCCCCAGACTGCTCAAAGGGCTGCTGCCACCCCCAGAATCGGGAGACTGGGATGCAGGGAGAACTGGGACTTGGGGAGAAAGGCTATCCTGGCGACTGTTTCCAGAGGGCTCAGTCCTGCCAACCCAGAACACGTTCTGGATCAGCTCAGCAGGGCTGCAGCCCTGGGAGCCTCTCTGAGCCTTGGGGCTGCATTTATCCCAAGGCAAGAGCAGTGAGGGGCTGCTTCTCACTCAGGTCAGTCTGTCCCAGGCTAGCAGCCCCACTGTTTGCTTCTCTTAGCTTCTTTCTCCCCTTCCAGCTGTTGTAGATGGACATGCAGCCAAGAAAAAGATAACCATCTAAAGCAGGAGACTCCTAACACTGAGGGCTGTACTCGCAGGCTACGGGCTACCCAAAACAGCTTCTTGCAGTGTGACCCATGGCTGACATGCATCCCACCAGTATTGTCTCCCATGCAGCAAGGCCTGGGGCTATGGTGGATCAGACAGCAGGAGAGGCACCGAGATGGTTTGGTGGTGCAAGAGGTAGAGGGAAGGAGGTGCTGAGCCCCCTGCAAACACAGGGGACCCCAGCTCAGCCGCAGCACAAACAGGGTGGAGGCTGGAGGAGGATCGTTCACTCACAAGTGTTTTCGGTAGGTGCATCTCTGAGGGGCTGGGGACAATGTACAGATGGATGAAGCAGAGCCCGGCCACAGTCAGCAGCAGGAAGACACCACTCAGCACAGCAAGGAGGACCCAAGGAAAGCCTGCCAGGAGGTCACAACAGGCTCAGGGATGGAAGGACCCCAGCTGGCATCCCCACCCAGCCCGCTCTTTGCCAGCGCTTCCCCATAGCCCCCACGGCAGGCTGGGATGTTCAAGGAGGTGATGCCGGGCAAGCCCAAGGCAGATGGCAAGACAGCATCTCCCCAGGAAAGGTCCCCACAGGGTGTTACTGAGCCACCAACCTGACCAGAACGGCTAGGGGATGAGTGACCCACACCCACACAGGCGTCTGTGCTGCAAGCAGGACCTGAGACGCAACTGCAGCGGTGAGAGAGCTCCTACCTGCGGGGTCTGCCGGAGTCACCAGGCACTGCTCGGCCTCCCTGCTCTGCTCCCCGGCCATGCCCACGGCTGCTGTCCGGATGCAGTACTGTGTGCTGGGCTTCAGGTACCTGAAGGTGCACGGTGCTTCCTCCCTGCTCCGTTTGCAGGGCACCTGGAAGCAGAGGGGCCGTGTAGCCAAGGTGGGGTCTGTGCACTGCTCCGCTCCCCAGTGCAGCCTTGACACCCCACTTGCCCCGTGGTGCGGAGCACAGACACTTCCTCCCTGCTCCCCAGCACTTGTTTCTTCACCTCAGGAAGTGTTCAGATTGCAGAGTGTCTCGTTAAACAGCTACTGCATGCTTTCATCTGAACAGACATTGTTACAGGTTTTTCTTATTCACACATTCTAGAAGAGGAAAGGGACCTCCTGCTGCCCTCAGGTTGCGAGCCCCTACTTGGGACTGCAAAGTGTCTCATGCCTGCTTGCACTGCTGGGTGTGGGCAGGACCTGGGTAACTCTACAGGCACTGCTCCACCAATGTAACTGGATCACGGGCATCTTTGCTGCACCAGGAAAGCTTTTGCAAGTCCCATGCACTCCGAGCCTTGCCCACCCCACCACCTACTTGCTGGATGAGCACATCCCCTTCGTACAGGCTCAGCCAGTACCACAGCTTGAGCAGCACTTTGTCGACCGTCTTGAAAGAGCTGGTTTTGGTTCGGTAGGGAGTGAGCGGCATGGTGATATTTATGCTGAGGATGTGACCCTGGAGCAGCCAGGACAACTTGGGGGGCCCGACAATTGCTGTA
>JAVJGI010000037.1:508354-521534 GCA_035590275.1 Ibycter americanus | reverse complement strand
AGTGGAATGATATTATTTCAAAAACTACAGCACATAAATCATGGCAGGAGGGGTCATAAGCCCAATTGGGACTGGAAGTAGTCTTTCAATAGATAATGAAAGACTTTTGGGAAAAGGAATTAAGTAACTTAAAAGAGAAGGAGGAAAATTAGGAAAATTAAGCCCTTCAAAACATAAAGCAGGCATCTAGTTTCTCTAAAGTGGTGTTTTTCTGTTGGACATCCCACTCCCAGCACACAGAAACTTTCTTAGGTCTGGCCTGATGGCACTTTGTGCTGTGAAACCAGCCCTAGAAATGGCAGCCACCATGTCTTTATGACAGCTGCAGAGCACAGCAATTGCTCTTTTAGCTAAGTGCATCTATTTCCATGCCAGTTGGATGCAGAGGGAATGAAAGAGGGAACCCAGACAGCTGACATACATCTCATTTTAGCCACTCACACATTCAGTTCATTGCAACAACCTTCTGTGAGGTGGGTTAGGGGAAGGTCCTGAAGTTTTTCCTCCCTCCAA
This sequence comes from Ibycter americanus, assembly GCA_035590275.1. Classification (NCBI taxonomy): domain Eukaryota; kingdom Metazoa; phylum Chordata; class Aves; order Falconiformes; family Falconidae; genus Ibycter; species Ibycter americanus. The sequence goes on along the minus strand of JAVJGI010000037.1, from coordinate 521,021 downwards.
AACACAGCTAGGCTTTCTGGACAGGACAGCCGGTCTGTGACTGAGAAGAGGCACATGCCCACACCTCACAGACATGGCAGCCAGGCAAAGGCAGTGCTGGAGGGATTACTTCTGCCTTGACCAGCCCGCACCAGCCTTATCTTGCAGAACAAAAATGCCCTCTCCCAGGGGATGCTTTTTAAAGGCAAGCCTGGAGGGGTATCCTCTTTCCTAACTTATCTCACTGTATTCTCCAGACCCGCAAATTCTCACAGCGCCTCGGTGGCCTGGGGCCTCCCATTCATGGTCCTCACCTCACTGTGTCTCCTCCTCTGTCCCCTTGCTCTTCATCCAGCCCTTCTCCAGCAGCTCTGTTCCCATCCCTTTCCTCCTGGTCAGGGGTCTTGGCACTTTTCCCACCTTTATCCTCATATGATTTCCCGTCGTATCTGACCAGGCCTCTCCAAGGACCCTTCTCCCCATCAGACCCCCAAGAAGAGCAGGAGCCCAGCTGAAGGAGCTCCCTGGTCCTTACTGTCTCTGTACAGCTGCAGCTCACTGGAATAGGCCCACTTGGACAGCTCGCCTCCAGCCACCGCTCTCACCCTTGCCCAGTAGATATCGTAGATCTTGTCAAAATACAGCTCACACGCCCAGGAGGAGCCGGTGTTTTTCCCCCTGCAGGCATCTGCCTTGGTCCAGCGAGAGGTTCTGCACATGGAGAAAATGCAGAGGTGCCTAGCCATCGCCATGCTGCCCAAGCAGAAAGCATGGGAGAGCACAAATACTGGCCAACAGCATCCTGGGCTGCATCACGAAGAGCATTGCCAGCAAGGCAAGTCCCCTCTCACCGGCACTGGTGGGACGGCGCCTGGAGTGCTGAGCCCTGACCTGTGCTCTCCACTACAAGAAAAAACACATCCACACCAGAGAGAGCCCACTGAAGGGCCAAAAGATGAGGGAGGCTGAGTGAGTGGGGACTGCTTAGGCTCAAAAGAAGGTGGCTTAGGGTGGGGGGTCTTACCAACATGATGGAGTAAAGAAGATGGAGACTTCTCAGCAGTGCCCGATGAAAGGACAAGAGGCAGTGGGCACAGGTTCAAGTACAGGAAATCCCCTTTAAACATAAGGGAAAAACCCACACCCAAAACACAAACCCCAAAAGAAACCCCTTTTGTTTGTTACTGGGAGGGTGATGAAAGGGAACAGGTTGCCCAGGCAGGTTGTGGAGGCTCCATCCTTGAAGGTGGTCAAAGCCCAACACGACGCAGTCCTGAGCTGACCCTGCCTGAGCAGAGGTTGGACGAGCTGGTCTCCAGAGTTCCCTGCCAGTTCTGTTGTGCTGTTACTCTACGATATTTACTGCCAGGTAATAATCCTCTGGCTACTGGGGTCCCCTGACAGCCCTCGGCCAGGGTGCAGCGGGGGACAAGCCACCTCCATCCCCTCCTCCTCACCCCACTTACCGTCTCCTCCACTCCACCTGGTACGTAGCACTGCTGGGCGAGCCAGGGTCTGGCTCCCACCGCAGGTGGACATGGAAGTTTTGTGCCTCCAACCTCACATCGTGTGGAGGCAACGGCATGCCTGGGGAGGGGGGAAGCAGAGGGGCATCAGGCAGCATCGCTCTGCTCTGCTGGGGCTCCTCCTTTGCCTGTCACTGCTTGGCCACGCTGCACAGGTCTCACCGCTTCACACAGGCATCATGGGGCCTCCCCTCAACCCTACAACCCTCTACTTTGATCCTGTGTAGGCAGACGCCGACTCCCTGCCAGGCTCTGGCAAGTGCTGATTGCCAGCACGGGGCTCAGCACCCGCATCCTGCCAATCTCTTGCACACCCTGCAGCATCCTAGCTGCAGGCCTGTGAAGGCACCGACACCCTGATGAAATTGCTGGAGACCCTGGGGTTTTCTCTCCCGTCACACCTTGAAGACCACTCAGTCCCCTCCTCCCTGCAGGTACCTTCTGTGGATCTGAGAGGTGTCCCTGTGCTTCTCCCCACACTGCAGCCAGGGCCAGCCCCCAGCCTGCTGCAGCAGCAACAGAGCGAGACTTACCCCGGAGCAGGGTGCAGCTGGCCAGGGACAGCAGCAGGCTCAGGGCAGGGCTCATCCTGTTGTGCCCCGTCCATCTGCCCCCGGCTCTACACTGCCACGCTGGGGGACATGGTGAGAGGACAGGCGTGCTGGAGCTGTTCTACCACCTGCAAACACGATGGGCAGCTGGAACCTGGGATTAGAGAAAATATTTTTTTCCTGAAGCTGTGGCCAGCGATGCCTGCTGCAGGCATGCCTTGCACACGGAGGTTGCGTGCCCAGCTGTGGCACGGAGGGGCCCGCTGCAGCGTGGCAGGGGACACCCTGCTGTCCCCTGGGATGGGGCAAAGCAGCAGCAGGGCACGTGCCCTCCAGTCTGCAGTGGCAAGGAGGCCCGTGGGGACAGCGGGCAGCTGCCACGCTCTGCCATAGCACCATGCAAGTGCTGCAGGGACCTCCTGCTGCTCCCACCTCTAGCTGGTTCCCAGTGGCATTTGGTCCCTCCCTGAAGGTAGCAAGAAGTCACACTGCCGGTTTTGCCAGGACGTGGGTCTGAGAAAGCTCCCAGCCTGATGCTCACACCACTCTGGTGGTGACTCAGCCCCGCTCCTGGCATGACTCACACAGGCACAGCCAGTGATACCGCTGTTGTAACACCCCCAGCCCCAGGGAGGGTACCATGCATGCCAGTACCCAGCTGGGAGAAACAGGGCACCCCAAGGCACCCATTTCGGGTGCCGTGCTCCAAGTAGAGACCTCGGTCCATATGAGCCACAGCAGAGGCCAGTCTCAGGGAGCACCTGCACTGCAGCCCTGGGGGGATGCTGGGGCAGCACTGCAGCAAGTTACCACCCAGCTTCCTCCTCCCTCTCTCCGAAACCTGTCCAGTACCTCCTTACCTTGCCTTGCCCCACCACTCAACTACTGGGGAGTTTTTTGCCCTGCTCTTGCTGGCTATGGAGGTAACCTTGTCCTCTGGAGAGAGATGTGCAAGGGCTTTGAAGCCACCAACACTGACCTCCAGGTTGTGGGGACACGTCTCCCAGTGAAGGTGGTGAGCCTGGGGCCACCTCCAGAGACAGGTGGGCAGGAGCATCTCCCTGGCCAGACCGGACACCTGTAGGGCTGGCTTGCTCCCCACCCATCACCTCTTGCTCTTCCTGTTTTATACTGACTCCACATCAACATTATGAGTGTGACCACCTTGGCAGGTGTGTATAAAATGCTTTGCCTGTGTTTTCTGTCCCTTGCAAGTCTTCAGAGCTGGAAACAAGGAGGAGCAGCCAGCAAGTGGGGGTAGGCAGCTGCAAACTGTGAGCAAGGGCTCTGAACCCTGAGGCCAGACAGCTGAAATGCCAGAGCCAAAGCGTGGGAAGTGGCTTCACGGCTTCCCCCTGCCCCAACGCCAGCCCGAGCCCTCCCGGCTTGGCAGCAGGTGCCTGGGGAAGACAGCGGCATTCCTCCCTGGAGGGAGACGGGCACCCAGGACTGTTCCTGGGACTCGTGGAGGGACGGAGCAGAAAGTCAGCAAGCTGAGAAGACCCTGGGAGCTGGCTGCCTGCATGGGCAGGGACAGGGCTGCTCCTGCCGCAGGAGGCACTGGGCAGGCGGCCAGTGCTTCCACAGCAGTGAGCGTGGCCGCAGGACGGTCCCTGCCAGCCCCTGCTGACCCCAGCACACCGGGTCCCAGCCCACCTTGGCCAGAGGGAAAAACCCAGCACCCCTCCCCAGGTTATGGTTTTTCTAAAAATATGGTTTAGTGGCTGCCCCATCAGCTGAGACTGCAGAGATTAAACCCCCTCTCCTCTGCACATCCCTTCCTGCACTGGCATCCCCCATCACCTCCCTGAAGCACCAGGTGTCCCCCCTACCTTGGGCCATGCCGTTGCTCATCTGACCCTGCCGTAACAGGAACCCACCAGAGTGAACACGGCGGTGCCGCCTGCGCCCACCACACGCTGTTGAACGCAACCGCCTTCAGCTCAGCAATCCCCTTCGGCTCCGAGTGGTCCCTGAAGCATCGTCAGGGTCTGTCCAGCTGCCAGGCTCCTTCCAGCTGGGCGACAGGCCCCTGTCCTCTGTGCCACCGCGCTGGGAGGTGCGGCAGGTATCCCACAGCACGTGATTTGGCTTTGGTGGTTCGTGCCTCTTCCTGGGTCAGGGTTGTTTTTTTGTTTCTTCCTTCCTTGTTGATGGTGTCTCATCTGGCTGCGGGCTCCCGAGGCCGGCAGCCCTGGGCAGGCTCAGCAGTGCCCTCTGCGAGCGAGCGGCGCAGCGCAGCCTGCCCGCAGCACCGCGGCTGCACCCAGCGCCTGCGCTCCCCCTTGCGGGACCATTAGCGGCTTGGGGACAGAAGACAGCAGCACAGGGAACGGGCCAGGACCACGGGCGACATGCGGCAGGACACAAGCCAGGATGTCCCCGCAAAGCCAACACCAGGAGGCTTTATCCTTGCCCACCTCAGTGCTGCAGGCTGGGCGCGCAGCCCTGGGACCCACGCCTGCCCTGCCCCAGAGACGCCAAGGAACCTGCACGTGGTTCAGCGTCACCCTACAAGCCCCAAGCCTCTGGCAGCCCACTGGGAGGAGAAAGCAACAGGGCTGATGCTTCCCAAGAGCATAATGCTGTGCAAACTGACAAAGCCATTGACCGCGGCACCGCTGGAGCTCCCCAGCACCCTTCAGCTCTGCCAGGAGCCGAGCAGACACTGTGAGTCCGGGCATTTTAAAGCAAGAGCCCAGCAGTGGCTAAGTGCCACCTTTGGGGCAGGCGCCAGCACCTTCACTGCTGTCCCTGCGCTGCACCCGCAGCTGGCAGCACTCGGCAGCCTTGACACATCCCACGGGGTGGGTGGGGATGGCGCCAGCATCCGAGGGACTGCAGCCCCACAGCCTGCAGGGCAACAGCCATAGGGAATAAGGACGCAGCCGGCAGCAAACTGGACAGACTCTTTAATACCACCCTTGCTGAGAACATCCTGCACTTGCTGCCTGCCCTGGGAACAGCCAGCTGCCCAAGATTCTGCCTGCATCCACTCTGGGGGCAGAGGGGCCAGGCAGCTTGGGAGGGCAAGGGACGCCAGTCAGGCTGGGCGATGCCCTGGGACAGAAGGGGAAGACGCAGGCAGGAGATGCTTTAGCCATCTCAACACAGAGAAGAGCATTTCAGAGCTCTTCCAGTGCTGTCAAAGCTGCGCAAGAGCAAAAGCTCCTATCTCCCTTGCCTGCCAGCTGTGCACTGGGCAGAGCCCAGCATCATCCACCCTACGAAGCACTGCTGGTCACACGGGCATATAGCTGCCTCCTGCACCCTCTCCCTTTATAGTTAGTGGGGGAAACCCTGGGGCAGCTCAGGAAGGCTGCAGGGGCCAGCAAGCCTGTGGGCAGGCAAAGGCCAAGGAGAAGGCACCCAGGGGTCCCAGGGGCAGTGCTGTGTGGTTGTCCCCCAGCAGTCTGGCAGCACCTTCTCTCCCCAGCCTTCACTCAGCATCTTCAAAGCAGCAAGCATTACAGAGACTGCCATCTTCACACCCAGGGGAAGATCACAGGTGCCCATTGCAGGCAGGACGCAGGCAGCACGCTGCCAGCCTGCAGCACCAGGGTCTCACAGGGCCACAGGATGGGCAAGTGTCTCCCCTGGCAGAGGGTGCTGCAGGGAGGAGGTGACTCCAGCAGCAACAGCCTGGCTTCCCCAGGGGCCAGAGGCACTGCTGGCTGCTCGCAGGAGGGTGCAAGGTGGGGTGCAGAGGGAGCGGGTAGTGCCACAACAGGACTGGGCATCTGTGCCTGCCACTGGCTTGCTGGGCACCACCATCTCCGTCCCTGCCTCCCTGCAGCGCAAGAGGCCCAGGCTAAACTTTCCCAGGTAAAACCCATCCTCCGAAGGCCTTCTCCAGATAACGGGCTACCGCCAGCGTCAGGTGGTCATTGTAGGAAGCTGCTACTAGCTGGATGCCCAGTGGCAGGCCCTCACTGCTCAGGCCCAGAGGGCACTGTGTCACCGGCAAGCCCAGGACGTTGAAGATAGCTGGAAGAGAGAAGGCTGCATCAGACAAGCACAGCAACCAGGATAAATCACTGCCTCGCTCCCTCACCCCAGGTAGGTAGCTGCTGCCAAGCATGGCAGCAGGCTCCTGGAAGCTGGTCCTTGCCAGCGCGGCACAGTTGTGGCAAGGAGTGCAGAGACATGACAACAAGGGCACATCACTGGCCAGAGATTCTCAGCGCCTACATCACATATGCAAATTGCACCCATGAGTGATGACACACGCGTGTGGCGCTTGCTGTGGCATGCCAGGATCTGCTTTGGGACATTCCTGCCCCAGGCACCATCCCCCCACTACTCCAAAGCCAGACAGCATGGCAACACAGTGCTGGCATCAAGGAGCTCAAGCCACAGGAAAGCCACACAGAGAGCCCCAACCTGTACCCCAAGAGACACAACAGCTCTTGGGTGCCTGCTAAACCACAGCACCAGCTATAACAGTGTGAGTGCGTTCCTCTGGGGCAGGGCATCCCCCCACCAAGATCAGACATCTCAATCAGTCCTGCCCCGCTGTGGACAGCAGGTACAAATGCTGCAGTTTTAAAGCATGACCATAATCCTCGCCTCATGTTCTGGAGCAGCCAGACACCCCTCTGCACTCCAAAGCCCACCATCAGTGATGGAAATACTGTGGGCAAAACACTCTGGCTCCTGGCCTGCACTGCTGCAGTGGGTGTGGGCATGCCTGCATCCCCTGCCTGCACCCCAGTGGAGGATTCAGAGCTGCTCACCTGTATAGGCGAAGTTGAAGGGCATGCATATGGGTGAGTGGTGCCTGGGAGCTACAGTGGGGTGGGAGGGGTAGAGGAGCACCCCGTCCGGCCCCAGCAGGGCCTCCATCTCTTCCTGCAGGCTCTTCCCCATGCTCACTAGCTTGGCATTCCCACCAGGGTTGAGTTTCATCACCTTCTCCGTCAGCCCCAGGGCTGCAGGGCAAGGGCATGAACAGGAATAGAGAGTGAGAGGACCGTGGGTTAAGCAGGCTAGAAAGCGCATTTCACAGCCACACACAGCATCCCCCAGCACCATGTGGGGCCCCCCAAGTCCCCCTCCCTGCCGGCACACCGGCTCCCACAGCAAATTGCCCCCTGCACATGGCATGGCTCTGCAGGCAGTGTCTCCCCAGCTTTGCCAAGGGAAAGCCTTTCAGCCTGCCCATTGCTTCAAGATTTCCCAGCCACTGCGATTGAGCAGAGCTGGCAGAGTGACCACAGCACTCATTAGACAGCAGCAGATACCAGAGAACCCTAATTAGCACTGTTGTACTGGTATGAAACAGAGATTGATGCAGGCCCCTGCCTGGCTCCCTCTAAGCCTCAGCAGTTCCAGCTGGGCTCACAGCAGGAGAAACCCTGCCTGCAGCTCCAGCTCCATTGTACTCACTTCTCCTTCTCCCAGGATATCCAATTTCATTTATCAAAGATCCAGCCAACTAACTCCCCCATGAGCATGTGTTTAACTTGAAGAAGACACTGACCATCACTACAAAAAAGGCCAGTCTGAAGCTGCTCAGCGCAAACCACGGAGTTCCTTTGCAAGGCATTGGAAGGCCACTATTTTCATTTAACAACTCGCCTGCCCTGGGGCTCCTCCCGACCTTACCGATAGCTGGGAGAGTGTGGGAGGACATCCCCACAAGCCACTTCATCAGCTCCCACAGCGGCCACACCGGCTTCCCATGATCCCCCAGCAGGTCCGTGAATAGCTGTGCCTCCTGTAACACACACGATCTCTCCATCAGCACCGCCAGCTAGCGCACCACGGGAAAGAACAGGCTGATAAAAGACAGAGAAATATCCATCTGCCCAATTACCCTGACACAAGCTGTTCCCATTTTCAGACAAGAGATGCCCATCAGGAGTGTTACGCAGCTCTAGCACTAAACCAGAGCGACAGCAGGAGCATCTCTCCCTGCCAGAGACAGCAAGAACTGGACCTCACCCTGCAGCGGCAGAGCCCCCCAAAGCAGCACCTTTCAGTCCCCTTCCTCTGACAAGATGTAAGGGATGATGCTCTGGATAATGTCTCCTGGGGGCATTTATTGCTGTTATATGGCTGTGGGATCAGGAAAAAGGAGGCAGAAGGGACCAGGCACACCCTCCTTAGCAAGGTGGAGTTGGTTTCCCTTTCACTGATGCCTGTGTGGCAGGAATGCACCCACTGCACTCCTGACAGTTTATTTTTGCTACAAAATACTTCCATGCATGCACAGAGCATGGTGTAGTGGCTACAATTCAAGGAAACCAAAAAAAAAAAAAAAAATCACACATGCAGGCCTGCTGCTGAAAAGCTGCTAATCCACTGCCTCAGTCCTGGCACCCTAATGGGCATTAATCCCAACCTACAGTGTCAGAAGATGCAGCACGGAGGTCAGAGCGAGGCAGGACACTACCTGCTTGGCTCACTTATGAAACTGCACAGAAAAGGTCAATGTGCTAAAATGGCCTCTCCCTCCCTAAACCATGATGCTCCTCTGCTGGGAGCTGCATCATCATCTCATGGGAAAGCAAGAGAGAAGGGGCTGTGTAGCTTTGGAAAGAGATGAAAGGAGGACTGGAGGGACAAATGGAGCAGAGAAAGCCCCTGGGCAGGTCTGGGAAGCCTACAGTTCTCCATGGCTGGCTCCAAACAGCTGATTCTTCCCTGCTGATGCTGAGTTTGTCCCTTTGCCAGCTTGGTCTGACACACCTGCCCATCGCTGTCCTTGGATGACATCATGGCTGACCAGATCTGGAAAGAATACTTCATCTTGTGGATTGCCACGCGCTGAACTTCGACCCCCAGCTCACTTTCAAGGTGCTCCACCACCTAAGGGGAAGAGTGGGAAGGGTTTGTTTCCACAAGGACGTGATGTGCTGCAGTCAGTCCGTGGAAACTAAGGACAGAAGAGAGCCCAGGAGCACCTTCTTTTCACTGCCAAGCAGGGGATCCTGCAGCTCCTGCCTGCTCCCCTCCGCCCTGAGCAGCAAGACCTCCTCCATCTGATAACAACCTTGGAGCTCCCCAAACAGCCCTCCATGCCACCTCCAGCGATGCTCCAGAAGAGCACCGAGAGCATCAAAGGTTTAAATGAAAACCAAAAAAAGGTCCTTTGCATGACTAAATGCCAGGCAGCGACGCTGGGAAGATCGTGAACACACAGCCGTGCCTTTGCCGTGCGATGTGCCCCCAGAAGGTCTCCGTAAAACGGGCAAGAGATGTTAAGAAAGCAAAACATGGCTATCACAACGGAAATGGGACCAAAAGCTTTGGACACTCCGGTGCACTCCAACGTACAGGTGCTGCTGGCAAGGGCATCTGCTGCTGCTCACAAGATTTGCCCCTTGTTTCTTCTTTAACACAGAAGAAGAAAGAGTTCTTTCCACCTTTTTTCCACTGGAAGCATACGACCAGGACCTGAGGCTGCCTCCACAGCACTGCAGCCTGCAGCCCTCCATCCCGCCAGCCCCTGCAGGAACCACGCACAGAGCGGCTCACCTCGCCCCAAGGGACTGGTCTCCCCAGGTTTTATCTCCATGCTCACCTAAGTGAGAGCCAGCCTTAATTCCTTCTTACCTTCTTTTGGGCCTGCAAGATCTCCTTGTCCACAGGTGACACAAAAATGGACCCACCATCATGATCCATGCAGTGAAATTTTATTTTCTCTAGTGACACCTCTTCATCCAGCTTCAGCCTGGGAAAGGAACAACGCTTTGCTCACAAATCCATCCTTGCTCCTCCCTGGCTGCCAGAGCTGCTCACATGCTTTGTTAATGTGCCCTCAGGAGACCTGATCGGTCCTCAGGACACCCTGCTCTACCCATCAGGGTGGGAACGAGAGTCCCAGATGCCTGCTGCCCACAACCCATCCAGCTGCTTGCCCACCCCATCAGTCCCAGCTAGTTCCACACATCTGTTGCTGTTAGACAATCCTCATCTCTCAGGATGGACCTTGTAATTACAGACCATGGCCACGACTGAGGTTGGGATTGCACCACAAGAGCCGTGGAGAAACAAAAGCTGTAACGGAGGAAGAAACTGTGCAGGCTGCAGCAAGAAGCAAGACCTGCCCCGTCTGCCCCATCTCCACTCTGTTCCTTACTGGTACATGTGCATAAAAGGCTGCTTGGTTGCACAGACCTACGAAGAGATCAAATGGGGCCATGGTGTGGGGTGTAAAAGTAATTATTCGGCAACAGGAAAAAGCACACGTGAAACCCAAAAGAAAGGCCAGCCCCAGGAGGGAAGGGCTGTGCTGATGGCACTGGCTGGAGCAGCTCACAAGAGAAGTCTTCCTGCGAGGAGGACCTGGCTGACCATGGCTGCCTGTTCCCCAGAGCACATGGGTGGTGGGAAGGACAGCCCTGGCTGCAAGGGTCCTGCTGAAGCCAGGGCTGGAGGAAGGAAACAAGTAATAAGCAATCTGGGTGGTGCAGACCTGTCTTGTATACCAAACAGGGACCAACGTGCTGTGCTGGCCAGAAAGTACCCGAGGCCAACTTAGAGGCTCAAAGCAGTGGGAGCAACTTACTTGTTGACTCCAGGACCAGCCATGACCCTCAGCATAGGCTCCAGGTCCTCCGCATAGCGGCACATGGGCCCTGTGCACAGGAAGCTGGTCCGCACCCCTTGAGCGTTTGGGAACTGGCCATCGTTGGGCACCACCCCTGCGAGCACAGAGGGAGAAGTTGGATACAGCCCCGTGAGCATCCACAAACACCCAGGAGCATCCTCCAGCCGGGGCAAACTGTGCAGAAGGGCAGCCTCCAGGTGCAGGGGGAAGCTGTTGCCCAGGGACCGCATGCATCAACAGTGCTTGCAAGCTGACAGCAAGGTGCATAGGGTGAGGAAAGGAGATAAAGCACCCAGCCGGGACACCAGGTGCCAGGGAAACGCCCCAGCAGCAGATCCTGATGTTGGGAAAACATCCCACGCTCAGGATGCAATACCAGGGGTAAAACACCTCCCATGTGTTTGGCCTTCTGCCACCAAATGGCTTCCCACTGCCAAAGCCAGGCTGTGCTCAGGCAGTGGGCTTGTCCCGTGCAAGCAGTTGCCTGTGCCCTTGCAGCAAACCCACTAGAGATGAGCACAGGAGTGTCCCAAACAGGTTCCTTCCACACCCCACATCCCCACCTCCTGACATTTCTGCTGGGGAGGAGAGGAGATCCCCACACCTGCTTTACCTGTTGTGGGTTTATGGCCGAAGACTCCATTGAAGAAGGCAGGCATCCGGATGCTGCCACCGATGTCAGAGCCCACACCTATGACTGAGCATGCAGCTGCCAGGACACCGCCCTCCCCGCCTGCATGGGAGAAAATACAGCAAAAAACCCACAGGCTCCTAGTGCAAACCATCCAGCAAAGCAGAGCATCCCACGGTGGTCACTTCGCTTTGCACGTAGATGGGGTGGGAGCTGCCCTGGCTTTAGCAATGGCTGGGGGACAGCTGGGGAATGTGGGCCAAAGGGATTTTCCTGCTGAAGCGCCACACCAGCACTGCTGTTTGCATGTAGAATAAGACAGAGCGAGCTGAAGCGATGCTGGGTGTAACATCCAGGAGGTGCAAAGTCATCAGACCTCCAAACGGCCTACTGCACTGCCCAGGAAAGAGGCCTGCTGGCTCTCCAAGAGCCCAGCAAAAGGTTAAAGCAGCATGCAGAGGACCTGGGAACTTCTTCCTTGCTGCATTTTAACCTGCTGCTTGTGCAGGACTGTGCTGAGGTGCTGGAGCTCACCTGAGCTGCCGCCCACGATCCTCTGCAGGTCATAGGGGTTGTTGGTCCGGCCGTAGACCCTGTTGCTGGACTCGTACCACATGCACAGCTCACTGCAGTTGGTCACGCCCAGCGGGATGGCACCAGCCTGCTTCAGCCGGGACACCACCATGGCATCCGAGGTGGCAATCACATTGCGGCGGCTGACCAAGCCAGATGTGTTGGGCATCCCTGTGGTGCCAGGATCGACAGATGGAGGGAAGTGTCAGGGACAGTTCCCCTGAGATGACCCCGGGGGCAGCAGGCTGTGATAAGCAGGTCTGCAACAAGGGCTGCTCCTCTGCAGCGGCTCAGCCCCTGCAGTGTTTGGGTGCTTAAGGGGAACACAGACACAGGAGCCCAGGCAGAACAGGGTCCAGGCCATGGAAAGGGAAGCTGCTTCCCCCTAAGCGCCCCGCCACAGCCACCCACCTCCCTGGGGAGCAATCGGCCGAGAGGGAGCAAGTCATGGCCTGTGCAGCCGGAGAGAAGTGAGGGCAAACCCACCGTGCAGAGAAAAGGCCTCCTTGACGGTGATGGGAACCCCTAGGAAGGGGAACTTCTCCTCCAGGTAGTCATTGCTGGGGCCCTCCGAAAGCAGCTTGTCCACCTGCCGGGCCTCCTGCAGGGCCTCCTCAAACCTGCAAAGCAGCCGCGGGTGGGGATGCTCTGGTGCTTCTCTCCAGCCCGGAGGGGCTGGCGGGGGGCAGCCAGCTCCGCAGGGCAGGCAGATGCTGCGTGCAGCGGAGCCGGTAACGGGAAGGCGAGAGTCCCGGGCTTTGCCAGAGACCGGCGCCTTCGCAACGGCCCCAGGTCTCGGCTCCTGCGCCCGGGCAAAGCGCTGCCAGCGGCGCCGGGGCTGAGCGCGTCC
>JAVJGI010000037.1:452652-506814 GCA_035590275.1 Ibycter americanus | reverse complement strand
CCCCAGCCTAGCGCAAATGGAGGAGAGAAGGCAACAGAAAGCTGCTTTCCCTGCTTGGCATTCATTTCCTTTGCCCTAGGAAAGCAGAGAAAGCTGCTCCATCCGCTGGTGGGTTCAGTCCCAGGTACCTCTGAGGGGCTCAGAAAAGCCCCTCCAGCTGTACAAGCTGGGGGAGTCCCATAATCCCATGAGGACAAGGGAAACTTTTGTTCCCCACTGATTTTAATCACCCCATTTCTCCTTTTTCCTTGGCAGGTCTGCCCTGGCCGTGCACACCAGCCAACCTGGGGACAGGTTACGTGCAGCACTGCGCTCGGTGCTTACTCAGGCAGGCCAGCCTGTGTGTGGCTGACAGCGCAAAGATGGGTTAAAAGCTGCTTTTTCCATTTCCCTGACATTGCTGGAACACCTGTGGCCTCATCGGGATCCTTATGTAGCCTTTGCCTTTTGCCCCACAATATCTATGCGCTTGCGCACCCTCAGATTACAACAGGTACAGGTTGGAAAGGTTTGTACCTGTGCCCTAACCTTTCCTCACACCTGCATCCCTGTGCAGTCATGGCTTAACAGAACCCTAAAGTCACCTCCTTAGAAGAAACTGTAAGTCAGGACTTGTTAAGACCTGGCTTGTGAAATCTTCTGGCAGCATCAGCAGCTGCATCTTCAGTTTCCAAGATCTGGAACTAGGAATGACCAGGCTTTCCCTGAGCCTAAGAGTGTCCTGGGTAGGTCAGCTGTCCCATTGGTTTCTTCCAGAGCTAGAATGGTAAGATGTGTCCTCTGAAAGGAACCAGGAGGAGAATGTCCCTCCTAAATGTAGTCCCAGCACTGCTTTTGTCATTTGTTTCCTCAGTCTCTTGGTGAGTTTGCCATTTTTTTCTCCCTCAAGCCCTGCCCAAATGTTGGCAGAGAGGGGTATGAGCAAAATCACTTCTGTCCTGGGTGTCTGCTTCCTTTGCTGCTCAGGAGCTTTAGCAGAGATCTTCCTGAAGCAGCCCGGCTTTGGTGTCTTGTTTTCTGTGGAAAGGATCTCCCTTAATCTTTGTCTTTCAACTTTCCAGAACAGAGCTTTGAAATTCATACCAGATCAGCTGCCACGTACTTGGCATGAGCTCCCCGCATCCCTGCTAATCGCACTGTATACCAGCACTGCCCCAGATAGCAGCTCGTGCTGTTTCTCATTAGGTCAAGCTGGTGAGTTTTCTGGGAGTCGAGCCAAAAGAACAGTTACCATAGTTCACGGTAGCCCAGTGGAGCTTCATTTCCATGAAAAATGAGAAAAATGGGATAGAAGGTGCTCTAGAAATAAAGCACCGAGATCTGGAAGCTTAAGGTCAAAATGATAAAGACTGCTTTTCAATTACCAGAACCAACCAAACAAGAAAACACCACCCCATATGCACACTAAGAAGCTGGTTAATTCCAATCTGATTAAAAAACAAGCAGCCAAGAGCAAGGACATTGGAAATACATGACAAAGCTCACACATCCAAATCTGCCCCACTGCTTTATTCTAAGGTACACCAGCTGGTAAGAAGGAAAACATGATTCAGGGTGTTGCACTCCTGGAGTTTATGTCTGTCATTATCCCCAGTCGTTTCATTATTACCAAAGACTTAAAAAACCACAAGAGGTTAGCAAGAACATACAGGAAGCTGGAGCAGTTCTGCTCGCTGTATGTATGCATGTTGTAACCACTAATTGGCCAGGAAACCATGAAACGGGCTCAGTGACAGAGCTCAAAGCTGGTGGGAAGCAAAGGGGCATATGCTGATCGACAATACCGTGTTCTGGCTGCCTTCACTTAGCTCACCAAAGCTGTTTTGGATCTTTTCCCTAGAAAAAAATACCTTTTGGGAAATTAAAAGACAAAAAAGTGCCTGACAGCACAATTCTTTCTTTTACAAAATGAGTCATTTAAAACTTATCCTTAAAATAAAGCTTCAGAAGGAAACTGTGTTTTGTGTAGGGCAGTGCTGGGGTGGGGGAAGACAGAAGGGACATTTAAACGTTCAAATTTAAACCCAACAACTCAGATGCTTAGTTCCCAGCTAATCCCAGAAGAAAACTCTTAAATTCAAATATGGTTCCTGCGAGCCTGCTCTTAACCAGATCCACCACTGAGGGATGCTGTGCTCTGCGTTTCCATCAGCTGTCGTCTTGCCAGCTTGCCAGGAGCCAGGCTGGTGTGATGTGGCTGTTGAGCACCCGTGTTGTGACACCCAGGGTGTGGAGAGAATGGTCTCTGATGCTGTCTTGCCTTGCTCTCCAGCAGCAGTCACAGGCCCTGGCATTGCACAGGAAGGCAGCCGCAGGTCCAGGTGCGCACACAGAAAGGTGTTCGGAGGCCCCTGGGCTGCACAGAATGGCCCTTGGAGGCTCCTTGGATGCACAGAACAGCCCTCGGAGGCTCCTTGGATGCACAGAGGGGCACTCGGAGGTCCCTGGGGCACTTCACCAGTTTTTGCAGCCTCCAGTGAAAGCAGGATCTGTCCAGCTGCTCCCTCTGAGGCTGTACATCCTCCCCTAGCTGGGATGTCCAGGGCTGTGCAGGGAGGGAGAGAGGGCTCCAGGGAAGGGGTTGGATTTTCCTTCTTGCAAAACAACGCCTGAAGTGAAGCGGCAGAGTCTGGCAGGCGCATGTGAGGCATTTGTTACTCCATGTGATGGGAGCACCCGCTTCCTTCAAATGACCCTGACTTGTCTTTCGGAAATGGGGATGAAGACACACTGCTCCTTTTGGGAATCTCAGAGCCCTGCTGCCTGGGAGTGAGACCTTGCTGTGCCCAGGGTGGGGAAGGAGTCTCCTGAGGAAGCAGGCGAGGGTTGGGATGGGGCCAGGAGACTCTTCCTACTTTCCAGGTTGGATTTGTAACGCCCTCCTGAGATGCAGGAAAGGCGCACCGTGCACTTTCAGAGCAGTGAAATATCCGTCCTATAGCTGTGGCCACATTTGAGGAAAACAGCTCCAAGAGCCTATTTCAGAAGCCCTGTGGGCAGAAGTGTTGCCTGGAGCTTCCCTGGGCCAGAGCCAGCAGTGAGGGCAGGAGACATGGGACAGAGGAAAGAGGCAACTCTCTGGGGAGCATGGAGGAAATTTTGTGACATTTATTCAGGTGCTTTGAAAGCAAATGTGTTTCATTTGTACTTTTGACACTGAGCTGAGTAAGCGCAGAGGGAAGCCGAGTTGTTTTCTCTACCTGCATTGCAGTCTCTCGTGGGGATGGAGTTGCTGGAGGCATTTGGAGAAAGCCCCCCTGGATTTTGGGTGCTCTACACCTTTGCCGGGGGCTTCCCGGCCATGCTCCCCCATGATTAGCAACTTGTGCACATGGAGCAGGAGCCATCGTGTCCCCAGAGGGTCTACTGGGGATGAAGCCTCTGGAAAGGTCAGTCCAGACCTGTTTCTTGTGCCTGGGCTTAAATCACTCCGTTGAGCAGCTGCTGGGGAAGAAAGCGGCTGGAGCACTCTCTCCTCATGGGAAAGGCCACCTGGCTTGGACTTCACCTGTGCACTTGGACTTGATTTGTGCAGAAGCACAAATAAACCTGAGCTCCAGCATGGAGCAGCCCTTGGGGACATCTCATGGTCCATTTGCTCCCTGAGATTGTTTGGGAAGCTTTCCCCGTTTGCTAAAGGTGTGGGTGTGAGTGGGTGCCCATGCTTGCCCTGCAGTCCCCACGAGGTGGAAAAAGTTTTGCCATCAACACCCTGTGCTATGTGGTGATGTTGGAAGCACGTTTGGAAGGCCTGGGTGTCACTGAACTGCTCTCAGGCCCCGGTGGGGATGGTGCAGCCCCTGGTGAGTGGCGGCCCCGCTGTCAGCACCGGGAGGGAACCCCTAGCCTTGGTTGGCACTGGGCTCTGGGGCTGCTGGAGCTGTGGGCACAGGGAAACCATTTCCAGTTCTGGTTAAAGATACAAAGAGTGGCTTTTTTCCCCCTGAGACCTTGTCTGAAGAAGCAGGGGCTGGGTTTCAGCTTCATATACCTCCAGGGGCTGCCACAGAAGCTGGGGGCTGCATCTGTGGCTTGCTCAAGAGCTGCGTGCAGGAGGAGCCGAGCAGCAGCCCGGCATGGCAGCCACCGCTGGGCTGCTTTTCTTCCAGGAAATAAAAACTGGAGCAACCCACAACTGAGACAAGGCGATACTTGATTTATTTACTGCATTGTTTATTTAACTGCTGCTAACAGCTCTGAGAAACAGGCACCCGCTCCTTGGCTCTCCAAATCCTTGTCTTTTCCTGCAGCAAGCTCTTATTAGCTACCAGACTGCCAAGTTATCCAGCTCGTCACTCTGATGAGCGACAGCAAGTCC
The DNA here is from genome assembly GCA_035590275.1 of Ibycter americanus. Classification (NCBI taxonomy): domain Eukaryota; kingdom Metazoa; phylum Chordata; class Aves; order Falconiformes; family Falconidae; genus Ibycter; species Ibycter americanus. The sequence goes on along the minus strand of JAVJGI010000037.1, from coordinate 502,496 downwards.
CCCAGACATATGTGGATGATGTCGTTGCTGCAGGAAAATCCTGTGATGACCCACCAGGCCAGAGCAGTGGGGTCCCGGCTGTCAGGCACAACTGGTGCCTCCTCCTCACAGTCTGGATGGGTGCAGGTCTGCCTGGTTGTGGGGCAGGCTGTTGCTGTGGGGCAAGGTGGTAGCGACTGGCATCCCCCTGCCTGTTGCGGGAGCTGTCTTTGCGGGGATGCTCCCCAGGAGCTAATCTGGTGCTGCACAGGTCTGGGTAAAACACTGCTCTGGGGCCACCGCCTGCAGACCCACTGGCAGAGCAGCCATGAGTTTTGCAGCCAAAGCTCCCCCAGCTCGACCACCATTGCAGCACAACTGTAGAAGGGCTGGGCCAAGCCAAGCGTTACACGGCGTGGCTGCCGGCGTGACTGTCCTCCGGGATGCAGCTGGAGCCGCTGGCGGCGGGGGGGACAGCTTCGCTCCGGCGCACAGCTGTGGGATTGGGAAGACAAGTGCTTTCCGGCTCCCCTTGCCCGCTCCATCTCCGCGGTGGTGCTGAGCACCCCGGGCCGGGCCGGTGCCACGGGAGGTCGCTCTGCCACCACCGTTCCGCATCCCCGGCCCCTGCCCCGCCGGGCCGCAGCTGTTCCCGCTGCGCAGAGCCAGAGTACACTGTGTTCGCCCAGAGTCCTTGATTAAACAAAATGTTTATGCATGCCTCTGCTCCGACGAACATCTTGGCTGGCTTGCACGAAAACTGCTCTCTGCTGCAGCTCCAGCTGCACTGGGGCATAAGCCCCAGCTGACGGGGGATTTGGGGAAAGGTCCCTGCTCCAGGAACGCCCAACCTTGATCCCTGTGCCCTCAACCCCACGAGGGGCTTTGACTGCTGGGGAAGGCTGCTGCCCTGCAACGCCTTGGTCCTAAGGCGAGCTGCTGGCCCCTTTGAGGGTCTGGGGTGGGAGGCACACTGCTGCTTTACCCTGGGGCGGGGGTTGACACCCACCCCATGAACCCACTGCCCCTTTCTCACTTGAGCAGGGCTTTGGGGTGCATCTCGAGATTTGAGGTACAGCTAAGAAATTTCCTGGGCTCCAGGGTGTCTCCAGCAGAGCAGAACACTGTTCCTGATGCTGTGCCTTCTTAACACCCTCCTGGTGATCACCCGCTGATCATGACCATGCACAACACCATGGGGTAGGGTGGGCCAGCTCCAGCACTAGCCAGGGCAATGGCAGGGCTAACCCTCATTTGCAGGGCAGGCTTGACTGCAGCTCCATGCCCCCTGTCCTGTCCAGCCAGCACCATCTGGGATGTGCCTGCTTCCTTCCCTGCCCGAGGGCACTGTTTGTGCCATTCTGGACATCTGAAGTTAACCGGGGACAGGCGGGGTCTGTTGACTTGTGTCATCTCTCAAGCAGTGTGCAGCTGCCCGATCTATGCCTGCACCGCAGCCCTCAGCCAGATGTACCATCATCATATTCATGCTGTTGCTCCTGCTGATACCTCCAAACCCCTCAGAGGGAGTGGGGAAACTCCACTCCCCAGCCATTTCCTCTATGGGGAAGGAGCAGCACACCTTGGGCAAGGGGGGACCAGCATATTGAGGTCATTTGCAACCCCACCAGGTGAAACCAAAACCAATGAGAGGTGTCTGGAGGTTTACAGGGAGCTCTGGATGCAGGTGTGACTTGGGGATGGATACCGGAGCTGGGATCTGCTCTGTGGACCCAAGAGTTGAACAGGGCCTTGGAGACTGGCACTATCCCGTGTTTGTGTACATGCTAAGGGTGTGCTGGATGAGTTGCATGAGATGGAGCATCCCAGTGTGTAGAGTTTAACAGCCTAATACCACAGCTAGGGATGGGCAGGCAAGGAGGCGGGAAGAAATGGTGGGATTGGTGCTAAACTCTAAATCTTTTGGCTGGTAGTTGGGTGATTGGGCACCTAGCAAGAGACCAGTTCTGTGAGGACCGGGGAGAAGGGATCTGCAAGACTGAGACAGGCCCAGAGGCTAAGCTCAGAGCTCGGTGGCTTGAATTCAGGAGGTCAGAAAGGAGAAGAAAATCCTGATGGCCACTTAGATGATGATGGCCCCGCACCAGACTCCCACCTGTGACTCATGGCCCAGGGCAGGCTGCAGGATTGTTTCCCAAGAGCGCTGGCTTTCAGCTGAGCTGGTTGCCCAAGTGCCTTGTGTGCCCCTGCCAAGCTGTGTGCCATGGCCCTTGCGAAACGGTGTTGATAAACACTCTGGGGCATGCCAAGTCCTGCGAGACCACAGCTGATGTGCTTGGGCTGCAGGGAGTGCCCGCACGGTGAGAGGAATTTTCCACTCGTCTCCAGCAAGCGTGTCTGACCCTGCTGGGGGACTGTCCCCAGCAAGGCAAAGACTTATTTGCTGGTGTCCCTGCTGCCCCTGTCTGGCCCTATAAACCCTGTCATGCAAGGACTGTCCTAGGCACAAGTCAAAGCAAAGCACCTGGGGCATGGTACCACCTGATGGGGCTGGGCTGGGGTGCCACCATCCCCCAGGCAACCAACCACCTCCATCTCACCACAGGGCTGCTCTTGTGTCCTGGCAATGAACTACCCATTAGCTTTCCCTTTTCAAGTTCATGGGCCAAGTTGGGGTGAGCCCTGCACTGCTCCGGTCCCTGTCCCAAGGGCTTGCTTTTCAGTGATGCTGGTCCTGTTCACATGCATCCTGTGGGGCACTGGGTGACCCTTTCCAGTGCCCTCCATGCTGCCTGGGTCAGCTCTGCCCTGCTGTGTGTATTGGAAACATCTCAAAGACCAGCAGGTTTGTAGTAGAAAAGGGTGTGCTTCATCAGGTGCTGGCTGTATGGTAATTAGCACGCTAAAGCCCAGTTTAATTTGACCAGCTAATGGCCTGCAGTTTCAGCTTGCTTCATTTGCCCTGCAAACCCACTGTGCTGTCAGCAGATGCATATGAAGTTCTCTGTAAGTGAAGACTGAGCTTTCTCTAAGGACTGGGGCTGATCCAGTGCTGGGGAGGGTCATGTCAGGCAGTGCAGACCTGGCTTGTGCATGGTGCCACGTGTGTCCCTGGGCAGCCCCTCTCCCCCACTGCAGCCTGGCATGTGCTGCGCCCCATATCTGCAGGGCACTGTCATTTCAAACCCTGACATCATAACTGGCTTTCCATGAAGCCGAAGGAGCCAGAACTGTGCTGATGAAGGAGGAATGTAAAGGGCATTTGTAAAGCTGCATGTCCCTGCTGATAGCCGTAAGTGAGCACAGCATCCACAGCTGCCTGGGCAGCAGAAAAGTCCTGTTATTTGAGGCAATGTTTGTAAACCATCATCAGCTGACCCCTGGCACAACATGACCCTTTCTAAGGGCCTTCTTCCCCACACCACTCTGTGGAAAGCCATCAGCATGAGGATGCACATGAGCCTGGCTGGGGTGCCCTGTGCTCCCAATAGCAGCAAGCCCTGGAGAAGCATGAGGCTCTCCTACCTGTGCCCCCCAGGCTGCTTTTGGGATGCTGTTGCAATGTGTTTTCCAGTGTTTCAGCTAGCTTGATTTAAAGTGACCCAAGTGGCAGAGATCCTGGCCATTTTCTTAGGAAAGTATTTTAGAGCCTGATGTGAAGCCCTAGTGTTTGCTGCAGGGCTTTGTTGGTACCACTTGGTTTGCTGCAGATGCAGCGCAGGGGGTTCAGCTGTGGGTGATTGGTATTTGTTGCTACATGAAACTGTCCCATGGAGGCATTTCTGCTTTCTCTCAGGTAGTGAGGTGCAGATGCAGTCCTGTTCAGCAAGCTGCAGGATGGCCTTGTGCTTCTGGGGTGCAGTAATGGCCCACAGGAGTTGTAGACCTGCTTGATTGGGGCTAGAAGTTTCCTGAGAGGCTCATTGCTCCAGCAGGGACCTGCCTGGGAAAGGCATAGCTTGAGTTGCTCCTCCATCAATGGGCAAAAGAGCCAACATCAGGCACTGGCCTGGAGAGAGAAGACACAGGGGGATCACAGGTCTCCTGTTGCAGACAGGATGCCAGTGTTAAGGGCTCTGGGAGGATGCTGCTTCCCCTGTTTTTTCCTTCCCTTCCCCCTTCCTCCCTCCCCCCCACTTCCCTCCCTCCTTCCACTCTCCCCATCGCTTTCATTCCCTCCTTCACTTTCGCTTCCTCTTTCTGTTTCTCCTTCTCTCTTTCCTCCCTTTCTTCCCCTCTTTTGCTCCCTCCTGGACATGCCCTTGCTGCCATCCTGGTGCCCCTGTGCCCATCCCTCTGGCATCTGGGCTGGCAGCGGCAGAGCCGCTCACAGCCCAGGGTTGCTTATACCATTTTGCACCCAGCTGTTCCCCCCGCCTCATGTGTGATGGCTGTGCCAGCCCAGCTGGACACTGCTATGGCAGAGCAGCACTGCTGCCTACTCTGACACTGGTGGCAGATCAGGCTCCCCCAGCCCTTCCCAAGTCCCTGCAGGCTCGAGGCTGGTGGGTGCTGGATCTGGGCACGCTGAGAGCCAGACCCTTGCCAAGACAGCGGTGGGGTGAGGGATACACTTGCTGAGGATCCTGCTGGGAGCACTCCCTCTGAAGGCCACATGCTGGCCCTGACGCTGTGCAGGGAACGCAGTCTTTCAATGGAGACAGGGCAAGGGAAAGGGAATGTGTGGTTTGCTCATGGTGGAGAATGGCCGGGAGCAGAGGAGAGGCTACTTCTTTCTCTTGGCCCCAGCTCCTGGCATTGTGGCTTGCGCATGCAGGTAGAGGCAAGGGCAGGCGGCAGGGCAGCAGGAGCCTGCACATTCTCCACTGGGGAGAGACAGAGCTTGGGCAAAAGGCACCAGAAGAGGCAGCAAGCCCTGTCCTGCCCCCGGATACTTGGGACATGGTGTTCTCTCCAAGCAATGATAAGGACAATCAATAATAAAAACAGGCAGCTGGGACACAAGCCCAGCCTCCAGCCAGCGACCTTCAGGAGCTGGGTTACTGGAGCAAGCACAGGCGTTCTTGGCAGTAGCATGAGCAGTGCCTCGTCGGGAGCAAGCAGAGGGTAAACACTGCTGCTGGCGGCTGGCAGCCCCATGGCACACCCCCAGTGTGCAGCCCTTCACACCTCTGGGTTAGCGTCCCCATGCAGATGCTGCTGCAGCAGCTCACACACATGCACGCACACGCTGTGCACCTCGATAAAGAGCTAGGCCAGTAACAAAGCTCCCATGGATGCACACGGGTGTGTGTGCTTGTTACCCTGCTAATAGCGCCGGCGAGCAGGCAGGCAGCGTGCCATGCACATGCGCACAGGGGGAGGCAGGGCAAGCCAAGCTTCTGGAGTAACCCTGAGCACTTACATAACAATTTACATTTACAAACCACTGCACAAACATGACCCACTCACCGAGATCATAGCCGATCTCAGCAAGATCCTGATAAAGCAGAAAAAAACCCCACCACCTAACCAGCTCTTGGACCCAGCTGGTCGGGACTGTTTGGGTCTTGTGACGTGGGGAGGTTTGCAATGCCCTTGCTGAGCAGTGGCGGTAGGGCTCCAGCTCTGTGTAACAGTCTGGAAGGTTCGAGCTGGCTGAGGGCCAACATAGGCGTCTGTCCTGCAGCAGGTTCTGGCTCTTTCAGAGCTTCCCAGAGCTGCAACAAAGCTCGGGGTTTTGCAGTTTTCCAGGGGAAAAAAAGCTGGGGGGCCACACATGATATCACTGTTACTTTCTGCCCCAGGAGGAGAGAGTCCTGACTCAGCCCCACTGGAATGAAATGGCCTTTTTGGGGGGCTGCAATCAGAGAACCCCAGCCTCAGGCCAGACACTTGCTGCCCACTGAAGATACGGGCTATTTCTTTTTTTGCTGCCCAAAGAGCATTTTCTTCTCCTGCACACAGCCATGGCAAGGGGTTCGGGATGTGCTATTTCATGTCCTGTGTTTTGGGGACAGGGCAGCATCACCCCCATCGGTACTCTCAGTGGAGAGGCTCCAGTCATGGCACACCACTGCGCTGGTGGGCACCGTGTCCCTTACACTGTTCTCTCCCACTTAGGGTCCCATGGGGGCTGGTCCTTATCCCAGGCCTGAACATGACACCAGCTGACACCAGCTCTGCTGGCCCCATCTGTCAGTCCCTGCGCTGCCACAGCTCTGTCTGATGCTCTCTGGGCATCCTCAGCCCTGTACATCTCCCTGGGTCCTGTCCCATCAGCCACCCTCAAGCAGATGTCCCTCCCTGTGCCTTTGCACCTAAGCCCAGGCTGCAGCAGGACCAGCACAAAACCCCCAGCCCTGCTGGCATCACATGGAGGAGCTCCCTTCGTTGAGCTTTGGAGAGGTGAAGGCTGTTACTGGCGTGGTTGGGAAGACATGGGCATCACATGAGAAGACGAGCTTGCTCCTGCGTGCAGCACAGGGCAGCTGTGTTTACCCAGGCACGTGCTTTCCCTGTCCAGTTTGGGAAGTCCTCCTCCTTCCCGGCACCTCCCGCCCTGCACATCTCTCCTCTTCCTCTGGGCAAGCAAAGCAAGCCACCTGCTTCGGCCCTTTGGAAGTGTCTGCAGCAAAGACCCACTGAGAAAAGCCTAAAAATAGCCTAGAATAGTGGAGCGGGAGGGGAAAGGGGCTCTTTATCACTCAGCAAACAGCAGAACCAGTTGCTGCCTGGCAAAAATGAGAAAGGAGCTGGGAGTTAAAAACAACATCCGCTCGCAGGGAGCCAGCCCGGGCCACCAAGTTCCCAGCTTTTCTGCCGGCAGCCTGCCTACACAGGCAGACCGTGCTCGTGAGAACCCTGCTTGTGCACTGTGTCCAAATGCTGCACCCCGCTGAGCTCCCATCTGGGGGAGCTAGGGGACATGGGGACCCATCCCAGTGTCGGCTGGACACTCCCTTGCTGCGAGGACAGCTGTTGCTTGCAGAGAACAGTGGGACAGGGTTAGTCCCGATACACCAGGTACACCTGGTACTGCTGAACACAACCTTGGGCTGCTGGCCTTCCAGCAGCTGCTGGCATGGAGAGCAGGGATGTGGCCTGGGAAGCCTGGGAGACGCCATCAGAGTGAGGGGAGCTGGGCTGTGTGTGTCCCCTTCCCGGGCCTGTCCCAGCTGTGGGACAGCTTGCAGGCTCCTTGTGTAGCCATAACAGGAATAGCCTGTTCACCACTATGGCACCCTGAGTCTCATTTGGAGGATCCGGTGCTGCCTTGCGAGGTGCCGTTGCAGGAATGGGCAGCTTTTCATAGCAACTGGGGGAACCAGCTGCTTGCAGTCCATTCATAGCCAGCAGGCATGTGGCCTTTTGGCTGCTTGTGGCTTGTCCTTGGAAGGCGCTGGAGGCAATCAGAAAGCAGAGTTATATAAAATCTCATTTACACAGTCTGGTTAAGTGGATCTGGCAAATGCCCAGCACATGCTGACCCTCCTGTGGTGTGCAAAGGCCAGTTCTTTGGGATAGGGAGCAGCGTGCTTAAGGTGGCTGAGAGTTTTGCTGAGCTGTCCCTACCATGGAGAACAGTGAAGCAAAGTGCTCCTGATGTCGGGAGTCTCTCCTCTGCTTGACCTCAAATGCACCTGCAGGCCCAGAGCAGCAGAGGAGGGTCTGGGCGAGCCCAGCTGCAGCAGCCATCCTTATCTCCCCCTCTGTGCTGTTGCTTTGCTCCTCCCAAGGAGCAATGCAGGTGCAAAGCGGTGAATAAATACCAGCGCTCTGCTCCTCATCCCCTGGCACTACGGCAACACATCCCTCAGGAGCACTGCTGTCTCTGATGTCTCCACTGCAGGTGTCGAGCCTATGGGAAGCTGTTCCCGAGCCTGCAGGCAGCAGTCTGGGCAGCTCTGCCTTCCCACAGCCAGGACAGCCCAGAGCACTCTGCACCTCGGCTTCCTCTTCAGAGGAGCCTCATAGCTGGGAACAAGGGTACTTGAGGCTGCAGAAATGGGCTCTGCAAGAGACTAACCTCATCACTTTTAAATCCTGCAGGCTGGGTTTTCATTCCTGCCTTACGCTAGTTCAGCATCTGGCCCGTTCCTCTTGTCTCCCTGCCAGGGGCTCCTGAGGAGCTGGTGGAAGTCATGAGCAAGTCAATAGCATCATGTGGTTTCTGCGGCGCTGGTCTGGGAGTATGCAGGAGTGGATGGAGGGTGCGCTGCTGGCACAGGGGAATGCAAAGCAGGGCTGGAGCCTGAGTCTGTCCCCAGAGCTGAAGCCTGAACCTGCCCTCATCTCAGACAGGTTGAAAACAAGTCTGCCCTGAGGACACATGGAAGTGCATGAGCCTGTAGCTTTCTTGCTGGCTCTGATCCTGTCTGTTCCCCAACGTGCTTGGTGCAGAGCTGCTGAGGTTGCACAGTTCCCCAGGACACCATGTCCTAGGTGAAGGCAAACCACACTGGCTGCTGCAGAGCCTACCTTCACCTTTAAAACCCTGCCAGGACATGTGCCACCCCATTCCCACCATCACCTGAGCAATCCATGGAGCTTCCTTGGTCAGCCCCCCAGGGCTCTCCCCAGCCCCTGCTCATGGGTGGGCAGCAGGAGAGATGCATTGCTGGAACATGGTGGCTCCCCAGCTGGATGCAGAGAGCAGGTGTTGTGCTAGTCCTGGGGCATTTTTCGGAGCACAGTTTCACAGGTCAGTGGGCACCAGAGGGAGGAAGAAAACTTGCAAACCAAATCATTTTCCCAGGACTCACAGGGCTGCCTCTGGCCAGGCCACAAGCTCCCCATGTGGCTGGCAAGCACGCTGCCTGCCCTTGTGTGCCTCCTGCCTGGGCCACTGTCCCCTCCCCACTCTGCCTCATGCACAGTGACGACAGCCTGAGTCAAGGCATGATACCTGGTCAAGCTGCAGCACCCCCCAGCCTCCCGTGGCTCTCTGGCCACCACGACACACAGCGTGACCAAAGCCGTTGAAGCTTAGGAGCACTGTGGGTCGGTGGTCAGCTTTGCTGGTGTCCTCAGCTGGGTGAACCACAGCCTGAACAAGTCTACAGCATCCTCATCTCTGTGTCCACTTGGCTTCTGCTCCATCCCTGCTTGACCTCTCTCCTGCTCAGCTTTGCTGGCCTCCCTTTCCTTCCAGAGCAGCTGTGTCACTGCTCTCCTTGCCCATCTCACTCACTCCAGCTCCCAGATGGGGCTGCAGTACACCCTGCTCCTCACCTGCTGCTCGGTCCCAGCCTCGGGGTATTTCATCCCCAGTGGCTCGACACTGAGAGAGGGGTCTTGGAAAACTCCAGGGTGATATGCCCGCTCCTGCTCAACAGACGCAAGATCAGGCCCTCACGACAATCCTTTGGACAACGGCAAACCCTGTGCCAGTGATTCGGCCTCGACCCAACCTTGCCTTTGTCCCTATAGCTGCTTGGAAGCTCCCAGTTGCTGCTGGGAACTGGGACTCTGTGTCACTGGTTGAGATGCTCTGACAGCTGAAAGGAGATATGATGCAGCCCAGTAAGCATTGTTGGTACCCAGCTGTGGAAAAACACCCTTCCCTTTGCTCAAGTAGAGGTGTCCCCCTTTGCAGGGTGGGCTTTGTGCCACCCGAGGGGATGTCAGAGTTGTGAATCCCAGCCCCGGTTCAGACTCAGGTGCCCAGCCTGCACGGCTGGACAGCTCTGCTGCCAGCGCTACCACTGCTGTCGCTTCAGTCAGGTGCAAAGGAGTGGAGCAGCCTTGGAGGGTCTCTCAGCATCACTTATTTCCCTCTCCTGCCAGAGAGCTCTATGTGCCCCATGTCCTAACCTCCTGGTGGCTGGGGAACTGAGGCACAGCACTACGCTGTGTCAGGCAGTGGCACCCTCTGCAGGCTCAGGTGCTGTGTGGACCCTCCTGGTCCCCGAGCAGGTGACACCCGGATGCTGCAGCCTCAGCAGTCCCTCCTTGCCTGGAGAGATGAGGCTGCTTCTCCCTGAGAGAGGCATGGGATGCCCAAAGGTAACTCAAACCACTTCCCATTGCTGCCGTTTGGCAAAGCTGAGCCGGCACGCTCCCTGGCACATGGCCTGCCAGGGCCTTCCTGTCCTCCGTTGTTCTCTGCCCCAGTTCACAGCGGCTGCGTGTAGGGCAGATAAGGGCTGTGCAGGGGGAGGACGTGCTGCCAGGTTGCACAGCGGTGCTCAACTCTTGCTCCTTCCCCGCGCAGCCGGCGATGGTTGGGTGCAGGGTGCAGCCCAGAGGCTGCCCTGCCAGTCGGGGTGCCCGCAGGGGTGCCCGGGCAGCACTCCTGGACCCCCCGCGGGGCTGGGAGCATGGCCAGGAGGTGGCAGCAGCCCCTCACCGTGGTGCCAAGCCTGGGGTGCAGCGCTGAGACCTCTGCGAAGACGCAGTCCCGCTGCTCTGGTCCCTTCTCCTGCACCAAGGAAGGCACAGGGAGAGGAAGGCAGAGCTCAAGGCAGGGCTGCGAGGACAGATGTGCCAGAGGGAGCTTCGGTGGCATGTCACAGGATGAAGACCAGGGGACACAGTGGCTCTCTGCATGGCACCTCTCTGAGTGGGCAGAGCTGGGCTGTGGTTTAAGCATCTCACCGCCAGGCCCTGCGAGGCGTGGTTTGAGGCAGCAGTGTGTGGAAGTCAGAAAGAACAAACTGTTCAGCCGCCAGTCCTTCCAGCTTCTGCTTTCGAAGTTATCTAACAGCCCAAACAAACACAGAAAGCGCTGGCTCAGCCGCAGCTGGCCGGCCCAGCTCAGCAGTGCAGGCCAGGCACAGCCCATCCCGTTCCCATTCCCACAGCCGAGCAAGCCATACTGGGTCATCGCTTGCTGTCACTCTCCGCAGGGTGGGCAAGAGGCTCCGCTCCCCTGTTCCCCACTGTGGCTGTGCACCTCCTTCCAGCACCACCGCAAATGCCACCTGGCACAGGGCAGCTTCCTGGGCATCTGTCTCCAATGATGGCTGGCAGTCACTTGTCCCTGCTGAGGCGGACAACCTCTGCAGCTTGGGAGGGGTTCCCTGGCACTCTGCTCAGCCCTGTTTGGCCACTGGCAAATGGGACAGGATTGCCGTGCCAATGCCGTGTGTTGGGATGCAAGGGCAGGCTGGAAGGACTGGCACGGAGACGCTGTGGCCAACCTGTGTGAAGAAGGAGAGCACTGACCCACCACCCCTGGGTGCTTCAGTGCAAGCCCTGGAGATGGGCGCAGGCTGCTGAAGCCTGCAGCCTGGGGAGGACCCACATGGTTCATCATGCATGGAGACAGGGACAAGCCTCTGTGTCCCCAGACAAGCTGTGGGACCAAAAAGGTGCCAGCTTGAGGGATGCAGGAGGTGACTGCAAATGGTGCAGAGAGGGGGAAGCCGTGCCTGGACCTGGGCAGCAGCAGAAAGCCCTGAGCAGAGTCCCATGGGCGGCCCTTCCAGCCCCGGCCCGTGGCAGAAAGGGGAAGCTGCGGGTTGTAAGCAGCTCTGAAAAACAAGGCTGTGTTTTGGTGTCTTGTCACAAGTGCCGAATTCACACGCAGGGGTGCAGGTGGGAGGGGGGACTCGGAAAGGGGTGGGGAGCCCTGTTACGTAGAGTGAGTCCTCCGGCCTTCCTTCCTGTGGCTGCAGGCTGAGAGTATATAAACAGCTGAGCTATAATTATCTGGGGCTGGTGAGCAGTGAGCCCGAGCTCCCAGCTGCCACAGGCACGGCCGTGTGGCTGCTGAGCTCAGAGCTGGCAAGGCTGGCACCCACGGCCTGGGTGGGCTGTGCCACTGGGGAAGAAGGTATGGCCCCCAGCTTGCTGCCTCTGCAACAGGAGTGATGGGGCTATGGGGACCCTGAGGAGGACACAGATGCTGTGTGGAAGGAAGAGTCCCTGGCGGGGGCGGGCCGGGAGGCTGCTGGATGGTTCTCCATGGGGCAGGAGGGCCCATCAGTTTACACCAGGCTGAATGTAAACTGGGACTGGTCGTCACCATTGTGTTTGCCATCCAAAATTGCCACCATTTGTAAAAGGCTGGTGCAGAGAGAAGGCACCTGCCTCTGCAGTCCTTTCTGTTTGCATTTTGACCATTTTGATCTGTCTTGTGAATCCTGTTCCTCTTCCCAGGGAAGCCCCTTGCTCCTCACTCCCGATGCTCTCGGCAGGTACCTGCTGGGGAAATAGGGGGAGCACCAAAGACCCCATCCCCCTCCCCGGTGAGGAAAGGAGTGTTCTCCTCCAGACCTCAGGTGCAACATCAAGAGGTCCCTTAGGCAGCTTGAGTGAAAGCAGGAAATCATGTTTAGTTGGTTAAAAAGAGCCTGGCAAGGGCAACACCCTGGGGAGATGAGAGGAAGACCCCAGGGGAATGGTGTGCACCCTGGCCTGCTCAGATGCCACAGAAATCTCTGATTCAGGCTGCACGGCCAGGCAGCTCTGCCTGCTGCCGTCTGCACACATTCCAGCTCCTCCAGGAGTTTTTCATTGTAGGGTAGTTTGGCTCTTTTCCATCACACTAAGGGGATCCAGGATATTCCATGTTTCAATGGACAAAATGGACACCTGAGAGTTTTACTGGGTCTTGATCTTTATAAAATTTGTTCCAGAGGCACTCCAGGATACATTCTGAGGGCACAAATGTCCGTGAAGGTGCCCAGCATCTCTGGGTGCAGGCGGATGTTTCCCCTGCCCACACCAGCACATGTTTACCAAAGGTGGGAGGAAAGGAGAAACAGCAGATAAGGGTCCAGGCAAGGCTAGGAACTGCTGGGGAATTTGGGAAGGGTGAGAGGGGTTTTTGTCTGGTCCTTGTGTTGGAGAAGTGGCAGTATGGTGGTAAGACAGGGCAGAGAGAGAAGGACCAGAGTGAGTGTGGAGATTGTTCCCTGGAGCAGAGATGCATGGTCTGGGGTGGACGGTGGCTGTGTCCCTCCGAGGGCACACCTTGGCTTTCTGCTCCCACGTGTGGGTCACATCGTGCCAAACCAGGCTGAGATGACTCTAGTTTGGGCTGGGATTTCTGCAGCTAATGGGAAACAGTGAGCTGGGAGTGAGGAACTAAGACACAGCATGAAGACACCCAGTCATTGCAAAAGACTCAGCCAAAGGCTGGCTGTAAGATGTGGAAAGTGTTTTGAGTTAGTTTGTGCTTAAAATTTCCAGCTCCTCCAGCCTCCTCCCTCTCAGCTGAGCACAGTGTTTGCTTTCACTTCCCTGCCTGGTCTCCAAGACAGACAAATGCTGGGAACTTTCCATGTCCAAAACAACAAAAACAAAAGACACGCAAGAGAAAACAATGTTCAGGTTTAGAAGTAAAGGAGGAATCCATCATTTCGTACCCAAAAACAATCCACACTTGGTGGGGAGCTGGGTAGTAAGTGGAAACAGCCACCTGAAAAAGCTGAACTGGTCACCAAACAGCTGCTGGTCGCCCAGCTGGGCTGCACAGCTTGGGGCAGGTGGTCTCTCTGGTCACCCTGTGAAGGCCAAAGGCTGCGCTGTTGGCCCCAGGGAAATGTTTGGGGGTATTTTAGGACATTTTGGAGCAGGCTATTAGCTCTTGAAGAGCTCCGCATTGGCATGAGCAGGGCTGGAGGTTGCAGGTGAGGAGGTGTCAGGCTGTGGCTTCAGTGTCAGTGGTTGCTTGTCACAAGGAGGCAAGCTGGGTCAGGCGTGGGCACACCTTCTCATGTGGGTACTAGGATGTGCTTCACGCTGTAGCCTGAGGTGATTTGAGCTGGCTCTGGCCACCCTTGAGTCTGATCCTCTGCCCTCTGGCTATGGATTTCTGGTCCCCTCTGCTGGCTTGAGCCACTTGCATCTCACGGGGGGGTTTCAGCCCAAGCCCAGTGCTGCTGCACAGGAGCTCCTTGCTGTCTTCCAGGAGCTCAAGAGGGTTGGCAGGCCTCAGATCCCCCTGTCCCCATGCCACTTCCCACCCTGCTGAGCACCGGCTGAGAAGAGCCTTTAGCCAGGGACAGCAACCCAGGGGTCCTGAGATATCAAGTAGATATCAGAGATACCAAATGGAGATGGCAGGGACATGCTTGATGACAGGACTCCAGCGGCTTGACAGACACCTCTTCCCCTTGCAAGAGAGAAGGGGACAAACACCATGTGCAGGCTCCATTTTGGATGGATGCAGGTACAGGCAAGGTCCCTGCAGACAGTTTACAGCAGGGTCAGAGCAAGGACGGGCTCCTGCCCTGGCACAGTGGCCAAGTGCTGCCGCCTGGGAGGGCAGCACAGGATCCTGCTGAGCCATTCGGGAAGCAAGCCAGCGTCTGCAGTCCCATCTCACCTGCCCTGCTCCTCCTCTCCTGCAGGGAAGGGCAAACCTGGGATTAGCTGTTCCCAGCACATTCCAGGTATTTACCTTGTGGGACTCCCGCTCCGAAGACCTTTGCTGATGAAAGACACAGACCTGGAACAGGCGTTTGGCTGATGAAAGACGCAGTGGAAGTTGCCAGCAGAGCAAGGCTCCCAGGTTTCACTGGGGTGAGAGGCACGGCCAGCACCCTGTGCCCTGCAAAGCTCTTGTTTCCTGGATCTCCTGTCCCAAAAACAGATGAGGGAGCTGCCACTGCAGTCTGGTACTGCTGGGAAGACTGGCAGGGGAGCTGCAGAGTATGGCTACATCTGCATGGGTATCCTAGACACGTTGTTTTCTTTGATTCTCCTCCCCGCTTGGCTGCCCTGGGGATAGCTGGAGCAGGGATGGGTTTTGGCCCAAGTCTGATGCAGGACCTGTGGCTGGAGGGTAAGGGGTGAGCAAGAGGGGAGGATGCTGAATCCAGCACGGGAGCTGATGTGCCTCCTTGCGGGGGTACTGTGCCACAGGCAGAGGCAACACCCTGCAGTATCAGCACTAGTTCACGTGTCCAGGTAGACACCTACCCAAACAGGTAGACCAAGGATGACATCTCCATGGGCACAAGCAGAGGGTGAAGCTCTCCCACTGCAGTGGTGTAATCTTGAAATCACACCTGAAGATGTTCGCCCAGACTCCGCTTTGCAAGCTGACTCACAGTTTGGGGGATAAAATCGCTTTAATTTTGGAACACACCATGCCCACAGGGTGCTTTTCTCAAGCAGCTCTGGTGGCGAGTGTTCCCTGTCAACAGGCCCTGCAGTTATAAAACATCCCCGAAAGAGCGGCAGAGCCTGCTGGGTGTTTGCCGAGCAGCCAGGAGCGCACTGGGCACGCAGGCGGTCGGGCTGGGCTCTTTGCATGCCTGCGACCCTGAGGCCCCGCTGTGCCACCCGCCTGCCTGCTCCCAGCATGGCATGCTGACCTCAACCTTATATAAATCTCCTTGTGGAGTGACAGGGAAAAAGGAGAAACAGCAAAAACTGTGGTGACTGGGCAAATTTTTTTACAGTGTCTCCATCCAGCTTGGACCATGCAGGGAGGCTGGAGGGATCATTACTTTGCCAAGCGTTAGGTTGAGCAGCAAGGCTGATCCTGAGCTAGGACCATGCATGGTGGGGTATTTAACGTAATCCAGAGCTGCAATGAAGCATTTGTCCTCTCCCCTGTCCTGTGGAGAGGACAGGTTCCCAGGGCAGAGGTGATCTCCTGCTTGTGTGAGCAGTGCTGGCTCTGGAGCACGGCACTGACTGGGGCTGGGGGCAGATTGGGAACCCATAGGTGGCCATGGCAGAGGAGATCCCAGAGGGTGTTTTATGGTCATTTTGCGACTGCCTTGGCCTTGGCTTAAAAGTAGGTTTTCTGCAACCTGGCAAGAAGAGTTTCCCTGGTGATACACCATCTCCTCCTCAAGAGCCTCCCTATCCTGGCGCAGCAGGACCTGCCCATTTCACCCTCAACCAAGGCCCATCACAGAGGGGTGGCATGTGGGGTGAGCTGCCCCCAAAACCCAGCTGTCTTGGGTGCAAATGCCAGATCCATGCCTTTCCTTCACTCACGGGTTATTTTCTCCCAGCACAAATACAGCTGGACTGGCTCATGGGCTCTGTTTTCTTCTTTGGGCAGAAAGTTGTGCCAACAAAGCAAAGCTTCTTCCTTATCCCTCTCCATTCCAATTGTTTCCATATGGATCTAATTTCACCAAGTCCCAGAGCAGGGTTGGGTTCCCTGCTTACATAAAGTTGAAAACAAGGGGTGAGGCACTGGCTGTTGGCAGGAAAGCATGTCCAGCCTGCAATGCCCTCGGAGCACAGATCAGCTTCCAGGCTTGGCTTTTCCAGGTGCCCAAGACCTGTGGTCCTTCCCCAGGGAAAGAAAGACTGGGGAACACTCCTCTTGGTGCAGCAGGGACCAAAGCAGGGCTAGAAAGCCACAGCTGGGCTATGTGCTTTGGCATAGCTGAAGGCATAGCTTTGGCCAGGCTGAGCCCTGGACTGTGGACTCCACGCTGCTGACACTTCTCCTGCCCTCTTCCCTTGGGTGCTGGGTCACTTCTCCTGGGGCAGCCCCTTGCTCAGAGGTCTCTGCTGCCACAAGTGCCCACAACCTTCCTGCTCAAGTCAGACCCTGCAGTGGATTACAAGGGTGAGGGCCAGCTATGGGGGGTCGAGTAAAGGGTGGCATTGGGGTGCACTTTCCAGTTGCAGTTCCTGCAGTGCCACATTTCCCCATGGCAAGCCCTGGGTCTCCCCTCTACCTGCTTGGCTCTGTGGTGCCTCTTCTCTGTGCACTGCAGCTGTAGGGTGATGGGAGGAGACACCATGGACCTAGGATGGCCTGGTGATGCCAACGGCCCTGGCAGCTAACATGTCCTGAAAGAGAAACAACAAGCCTGTTTGGAAAAGGCTTGAGGCTTTTTGCATTTGATTTCTCTTTTGTCTTTGCAGTCTCCTGGCGCATGCTGGGCTGTAGCGTTGGTCCTCTCAGAGGAGCAGCATCACCTGGCTGTTTGGGATCAAGCAACAGCCGTGGGGCTGTGACAAACATGGCAGATCAAGGAGCAGGGGATGCAGCAGTCCCCGGCTGTGCGCAGGGACCCTGGAGGGCGACACACTTCCCCTGCACCTGGCAACCACCGTGTCTCCCTGCAACTCCTGCACTGCAGTTTGCGCATGAGCCACCCTGCTTGGCTGGGCGGCAGCGTTCCCAGAGGGATGGGCCCTTGGCTTTGCATGCAGACAGGGCTGGCTCAGCTAAGTATAGCTGTAGCGTTGCACATGGCCCCGGGCATGCACTGTACTGTTTGCAAACAGGAGCTTTGCTGACGCACAGACTGCTGCTTCCTCCCACTGCACTGTCCTGGCCTGGAGAAGAGCGAGGCAAGGCTGCCTACCTGCTGCCTGCAGCTAGCAGCCCGAGGGCAGCCGTAGAGGGCTTGCACTTGGTGCAAGTCTGGCTCTGGGACCTGGCATGGCATGTGGCAGTTACTGGGTTCACCTGTGTCTGGAAACGTTGCTGCATGAGCCTGCCTGCTCCTTGCCTGCCCAGCACAGACACAGAGAGGAGAGTTTGCTCATCCCCAGGTCACGATCCAACAGCGTTCACTTGTGTTTACTTGAGCTTACAGAAGCCCTACGGTCTTCACAGAAATCCTGTCTCCAGAAAGAGGGATCGTTGCAGAAGGCATTGCACTGCTCAGAGACAGGGTGCCGGTGACTCACTTGGGATGGGCTTTGATCTCAGCAAGCAGCTCTGTTGAGGGTCTGGAGCTGTCTGGTGTTCTGCATGGCTTCCTGACATCCCTATACGACACCTTTCTCCATGAACTTGGCACTCCTATGCACCTCCCCCTTGGCAGATGGATTGTGTTTTGAGGAAACCTCAGTTGTTCTACTGCTCTGCAGGGGAGGGGTATGGGAGAGGAGCTACCCCAGAGCAGGAGGCTGGAAGGGAACAGGGGCTGATGTTTGGTTCAGCCAGGCCTGCAAAGGTCCTGTGAGACACAAGTCAGAGGCTACTAATGGAGACCTGGCAACTGTCACAGCAGTTCCCAGTTTGCTTCAGGGAAGGTCAGGGAGCTTCTTCCCATAGCTGGTGAGGGTGAGCCTCTGGGAGCTTTTCTTCTGCCAGCTCTATCATTTGACTCCTGTTGCCTCTTTGTAGCTTAGTGATTGCTGACATCTATTGCCCCAGCTGCCTGCTGGCCTGGGTGCCTGGGGAGCAGCACCTGCACTGGGGGCAGGACTGCAGCTGAAATGCGGCAGAGAGGCAGGAGCTGTCAGCACCCCAGAAGTGCTGAGGGTCTTGGAAACCCTGCTCGGGGCTGTGCAGCAGTAGCGTTGACTTGTT
The DNA here is from genome assembly GCA_035590275.1 of Ibycter americanus. Classification (NCBI taxonomy): domain Eukaryota; kingdom Metazoa; phylum Chordata; class Aves; order Falconiformes; family Falconidae; genus Ibycter; species Ibycter americanus. The sequence continues at coordinate 484,420 of JAVJGI010000037.1, read as the reverse complement.
GTGGGGCATAATCTCTGGTGCCAGCTGAATATGCTGCCCCAGCACATCAGAGTCTCAACACAGTTGGTGTTGCAGAGAGACTGTAGCTGTGCAGGTACAGGGCTGCAGCTGTGTCTGATGCATCTCCCTGGGCTGATGGAAGGTGGTGGCCTCACTGGTGGGACATCTTCTCTGGCTGAGGTGTTAGTAGGTGAAGAAGCCACGGGAGAAGTTGAGCAGACTGCACACCATTGACGGAGACTCCAGTGATGCAAGTGGTTGGAAACCTGTGACCTCTGGCAGCCCCTCCTAAACAGTGACTGTGGTTGCAGCCCAGATGTAGTGCCCTAGTGGGGCAGATGATCTCCCACCAAGAATCATATTGGAGCCAGACAAACCTGACCCACGTGTCCTTGCCAAGAGGAGGTGTTGGGTGGCAGTTGTCTGAAATTCCGGGGATGGAGGCACCAACCTGCTGTCTCAGGAGGTTTGCTGCATCGCCCAGATCCAGAATGCTCTGATCTGCTATGGCTTAGGAGGAGGGAAAAAGCTGCTCTTTAGCAGGACTAGCTCTTCTTTAGGACTCTTCTCTGGAATGTGCAAGGGTCTCTGCGCATGTGTATATGTATCTGGGCTCTCTGACATGTGTAGCATCCTTGCAATCCATCCTAAACTCATGGAAGTGTATGTGACCACCAGAAGGTACAGGAAGGGGTGTGAACTTCATTTTTAGAGAAAGCGTGACGTGTGTCTGGTGTTTTTAGTGAAGAATACTTTTTCCTGCTGTCATCCCCCACAGTGACTGTTTTCTGCCCCTGTCTGAAAATCTGACTGTGTTTTGCACTCACCTTCCCTGGGGACAGAGCCCTGGGTCACAGTTTCATTATGCTGCTCTTCATGCTTCACACCCCTCCAGGGGCCAGGGAGTAGCAGAAACCTCCTCTTGCAGCTTGTGGGGGTGCTTGGGGCTCTGCAGGGCTGCGAACCAAGGTGGCTGCACATCCCCCCTCCCAGATAGTGGGAAGGGAGCAGTAAGGGAGCAGTGTGATAGAGCAGGACCCCTGTACAGGGCTCCCACCCCAGAGCCTGCACGGGTCTATGTGGTGATACCACTCCTAAGGCAACAGCTCCCAAGTGCCAAAGTTGGCAGGGCTGCACAGCCCCCCAGGTCTCCCCATCCCCTTCAGCAGACATTGCTGCTGCCAGACCCAGTGGGAGCCAGTTTGGCTGGGCCATGTGGTAACAGGAGCACAGCAGCAAGTCTGCCAGCAGAAATGCGGCCACACTGGCCCTCCTGCACCGTGAGTCCACATCCACAGTGTGAGCAAGCCACTTCCTCCTGCTTGTTGGTCACCTCTTGCCCTGCTTGCCCAGCTCCCATCACAACCCACCACGGAGGGGTGATGTCTGGCAGGTGACGCCATGGAGAAATCCTGTGTGCCAGCTCCCACCAGCAAGGGAGTCCCCAGCAGTGCTCCCAGCCCAGGGGTCTGCACCACAGGGAGCTGAGCAGGTCTGAGTCTGCCTGCCAGGGTGGGGAGGTGGGTGCTGCCAGCAGTCGGTGTGACTCAGTGAGTGCTGCTTCACCCTGCTATCACGCAGGGCTCAGAGGCGCCAGGCTGGCTGTGGGGTGGCGAGGCTCTTGCTCGGTGCAGTTCGTGTGGCCACGAGGCATGAGTCGCACCAGTGGGGAGACGGGGCGGAGCAGGGCTTTTGGGATGGAGCAGGGATTTGGTGATCTGTCAAAGCTGCGGAAAGCAGCTGGCTTCCGACAATGCAACCTCCTGGGTGCCATCCAGCCTCGCCAGAGGTGAGACAGTGCTCCCAGCACTTCCCATGCACTGCGCCACCCATGCAGCCCTTGTCTGGGATGGCTCTGGGGTGACCTGGCTCAAAGGGACCCTAGGCTATGCTTGGGGAGCCGTGGTGGTTGCAGAGCTGGAGATGCTCAGTGGCTCACAAAGACCTTTCTGTCTGTGGAGGACTCGTACTGCTATTGTCTCCCGTCCCAGTTTCAGTGCCGGCTGCACACACTGCTCATCTTTCTAGGTCAGTGAAGAGGGCCTTTGTGTGCCAACAAAAGTGGTTCTCTCCCCATGCAGGGTCTTCCCCTTGCTCCTCAGATCATGCTGCTTTGTTTGCACTGGTTTTGACCGGACCATGAAGTATCTTTTCACATGCATCCATCCTTCTGCTGGAGCTGTCAGGCCTGGCACTGCCAGGCAGGGAGAGGTGCTCCCGTCTGGTTGTCTCTGTATCTGCAGCAGCGGTGGGCAGTGCATACTGGCTGTGCTGCTTAGGGATGCAGATCTTGGGAGAAGCAATGCTCTGGGCAGCTCAGGTGTCCCCTGAGGACAGCAGCATGGTGGGAAGGACAGGGGCAGGGCAGTATGAACTTTGCCTTTGCCACTTGAGCTTCCTGGACATGGAGGGGCTGGCAGGACTCTGCCGTCCAACATCCCACAATAGGGCTGTGGGGATGATGAAAGTTCCATCAACTCAGAGCTGAGGTGGAGCAGGGACCATGGGTGGTGGCTGTGTCAGACCCCTGGCTGGTTGGAGACCACCTAAGGGACTTTAATGGGAAGTCCAGAGAGCCTTAGCCCTGGGTGTCTTTGAAGTCAGACCTTGGTTTTCCCAAGGGACGATTTGCGCTGAACCAGGAGATGCAGAACTACCCACCACCCACCATCCTATGATTCTGTGATCTCAGGGACTGGGATTATCCCTGGTGTCTCAGTGGGATGTGTGAAAAAGCAAGAAAGCAGGACCAGACGCGATCAGAGGTGACAGCGAGGGAGGGCAGGGGCATAAGGCAAAAACAGAAGGGCAGGCTTGGGAGAAGGCCAAGAGACAGATTTTTGCTAGCAGCACACTAGCTAGGGCTGTGAGCAAGGAAATCTGTTCTTTTATCACCTGGTTTGTTCCTGCTGGGCTCAGGGACAAGGCTCTGAGGACTCCCCTGGAGCGTGATAACCAGCTCTGCTACACGCTGTGCTTCGCAGGAGCACAGCCCTGCAGGGCTGGGGGCTGAGCAGGACCCCAGCAGGCACCAGGCTGCATCTGGGCACCACAACCCATGCCTGTGTCTGTTCGCACACACGTGCTGCCTGTACCTGGATCCCAGGGTATCCACGCACCCATGTGAGACTGTGCGTATGCACGTGTATGCACACATGCCCTATGTACGTAGCTGGATCCCACAGGATCTGAATGCCAGCATGAGAGTGGGTGTGGGTGTTTGTGCGGGCATGCTCCCTGTGCACAGCTCAGCCCCAGTGCAGCTGGCAGCGATTGCTTCAAGACTGTTCTCTCTTCTATTATTCCTTGACTTCTTTTCTTCTCCTCAAAACCCAGCATTTAATCATTTCACAGGAACACCACTGCTGTTTCTCAGCAGCTAAACTGATGCCCTGTGTGGGATGGGGGGAATGTGAGGAGTTGCAGGCATGTGGTCCCTTCCTTGTTGGGCTGTTTCCCCTCTCTGTATGATTCTCGTTGCTGTGGTGATGTGACGTGATGTGACACGATGTGTAGGCTGTGTTTTGAAATGTGCATCTGATGGAGATGTACAACGAGAGCTGGGAGCACCGGTGGCTATTCACAGCTCAGCATCCCCCACCTGCCTTTGGCCGGGCGCAAGGGACACCGTGCCAGTGGGCACCGTGACTTTGTTGCTGCCGGTGATGGAGCACTGAGCCCTGAATGCAGCATCCCTGCCCAGCCTCAGCCCCAGGCAGAGCAGGAGGAAGGCGGGCACGTTGTGGGGAGGGAGCTGGCGTGCCTGCCCTGCCTCGAATGGTTGCACCAAGGGGGAGAAAAGGCCCTTTCCCAACATCAGCTACATGCTGTTGTTTTTCAGTGCAGCCTTCAGGGGAGAAATCCTCTCTGCTGCATACGTGTGTGCAGGCACACACCCGCAGTCCAGCTTGCCCTGTGCCCTGGTGTTCCAGGATCCTCCCACATCCCCAGGCTGCAGCAGCACCTTGTGCATCCTCACAGGTCACCCCAGCCACCAGGACGTGTCCGGCTGCAGCTCCACAGCCAGTGGGGACACAAACATGCACCCTGCTCATCCCCACAGGCCTCTGTCTGGGGGCATCCTGCCACCCCTGCAGCACCCATTTTCTCTCTTCCCTCCCGCTTATTTCTTAAGGTTTCACCCTTATTTCAGCAGACAAAAGCAACCACCTTCCTTGCACCTCCCCTCCCTCTTCAGATCCCAGCTGTTCTTTCTCTTGTTTTCAGTCAGCTACTATCCTGGAGCTAAAAATAACAAGGGATTTACAGCCCTCGACCTTGAACCTGGCCAAGTGCAGCACTCCTGCTTTGTGCTGTGTCAGCAGAGTGCTCGATGGCTCATCCTGGGTCTTCCTCACATCTCTGCAAGTCCTTTCCCCTGGGGGCACAGCATCGGGATCCCAGCTGGACTGGCATTGGCTGCGAGAGATGCTGCCAGCTGGTCACGTAAGAGGGATGAGGCGTGCCATATGGGCACAGGGGAGCCGAGCGGTGTGTGATCCCAAGAGATCAAGTCCCCAAGACATCATAGGATTTTGATTTTTTGTCCTTTCAAGTCACGTATTTTCACCATCTCTCTAGCAACATTTCCTTTGTGAACGTTTTTAGCATACATTTAGAAAAGTTTCCAAGTTTTCCCCACCATAATTGGGAATGCAGGAAACTCACAATTTCTGTGTCATTGTCTTTAAAAGGAAAGCTGAGGCTGTCACATAGTCACGGGACTCCTGCAACCAAAACCTTCAAGGAAGTCACCCCACCCAGCTCCATCAGGTTTGCAGTCCTCATTGCTATTTCAGCTACATAACGAGTCTCCATGTCCATCCTCTGACAAAAAGGAGTTTGAAGCCTGCTTCCCCCTGACATAAGGAGGATCAAAACCTCACAGATCACTTGGGATCTGCCCTGAGTCTGTGCTGAATGAGGGCAATGTCTAACCCTGCTGCAGTCCTGCTAATCGCGGAGGCTGCTCAGGTGCTGCTGCCGCTGCCACAACTGGGCTGTTTCAGGGCTCCAGGATAGCTGTGATCACCAAATCCTCCCTTCTGCCTGTCTTCTCCTCGGTGTCCCCATCTGTCCAACCCATCAGACATGCCCACAGCCCAAGTCAGCAGAAATCAGGTAGTTAAGGGTGAATTTAAAGAAAAGCACAACAGTGCTGGACCTGTACTTTTCTGAAGTCACTTGAGTGCATCAGACCCTCCATCTCGCCCACAGCAAGGAACATCATGTATTGAAACCATGGCCCTATCCGTGCTTGTTATGTGGGGCCCACCTGGTCTGACTCAGGCAGGACTCTGTCAGGTTGGGTGGTGTGATGGAGACAGGGAGGTCCCACAGCTCTGCCAGTCACCCTGTGGCACCTGTGGGACATGGATGCACCTGCTGACACACCAGTGTGGCATGCGGCATCCAGCCCCCTCATTCTGCCCTTCTTCCCCGCAAAAAGGGGTCACTGTGCATGAGCTGCATGCCCACCCCTGGGAAGGGATGGAAAGGATCAACCCTGGACCTGCCAGCGTCAATGTGGGCTCCGAGCGAGTGCAGAGTGGGCAGCAGTGCTGCTGCATGGATGAGGGCAGCCTCTGGGAAGCACCCAGCCTCTTGCAGAGGATGGGGCAGAGACCATAGACTTAACAGGAAGGAACGTTCCGCTCTGCTCCTGGCTGCTTTTGAAGGCCGTGACACTGAACTAGATGGATATGTTCATCCATCTAGATGGATATGGTGTAATGTGACCAAACCTTCCCCTTCCCATGGTAACATGGTCCTGCTGAGGGAACCTGCCAGGTCCCCCAGGATCCAGTCCCTGGTGTGGGACAGGACTGGTTCCTATATCTGGGTACCCAGTGACAGCACAGTGTGAGGCTTTGCCATCCTCCCCCTGTCCCAAATTAGCATGCAGACTGCTTAGTTCCTTCCTTGTGGGATGAATTGGAGTGTTCATATCCAGAGAGGGAATACACTGACATTACCGTGGGTCAATGGCTCAACCTTTGCTGTGAAAATGAAGCAGGAGCCCCTCCAGCAGCTCAGTGCTGGGCTGGGTTAGTAGCAGCCTGCCTTGCTCTGTCTGGCTATGCCTCCCACCTCCCCAACAGGAACAAAACCATGGCTGGCTGTCCTCTCCCAGCTACGGCTAGGGGGGCTTGTGAGTAGCCCAAGGCATGGCGGGGTGTTGCATCACATTGTTGTGGTGATGCAGGACCCCATTTCCAGCTTGCCCCTGTAGCCATTCCTCTGTCCCTGCTGGGAAGTGAGTCAGGCAGGCGGGGAGTGCAGCGAGCAGTGGGGTGCTGTTGGGGGTCCCCAGCTAGTACCTATCCAGAGGGGCACTCCCAAGGCAGCCTGTCCTTGGGCCACTGCTTGGCTGTGAGTCAGTGGTACGTGGGCATGGAGCAGCCCAGACTGAGCTCTCCGCTTGCTAGCTTGAACCCCGTGGTGCCTGGTGGCTCTGCCCATGTCCAGAAATTATCTGGGAGGTGGTGGCTGTGGTGGCAGGGTGGCAGTGGCCAGGCATCAGGACTGAGGAACACCACCCCCATCCCTGGAGGAGCAGCCAGGAGAGAGCAGCCTCTTGCCTCTTTCCTCAGTTTCCCCGCCATGGGCATGGGAGTGTGGCTGGGACAGCAGCAGTGGGAGGGATGCAGCAGCCCAGCCCCATGGGTCAGGATATAGCCTGGTATCCAGCCCAGGACAGTGGTGCCAGCACATGCCCCTGTCTGTGGGTACCTGTATGTGGGGCCAGGCCATTCCCAGCTGTGGCTCAGCTGGAGCTTGAAAAACTGCCACAGCGAGTCACAGGGGCACGAGCTTTGGGCACAAGAGATAAGCATCTCCTGGCCATGCCAGTCACACCACCAAGGCTGTATGTCACCCCAGGAGAAGGGACGTCCCCATGGGACAGGCAGGGGCTGCATCTTGCTCTGTGCCTCCTGGATGGGGCTGGTACCCAGCCAGGGTGCTCTGGGGTGCTGGGACAGGGGCTGGCCAGCCCTGGGGTGCTCAGAGGAAGGGTTGGGACGTGAATGCAGGATGGTGCCCCTTTCCATCAGCCTCATGGCATTTGTCTGGCTTTCCACTCAGCTGTTAGCATTGGTCTTTGCTCCTGCAGTCCATCTCATGCTGGGATGTCCTCGCACCCTGCCCATGGTGTCTGGAGGTGGGGGACATGAAGTTGTTTGAACCAAGCAGCCTTGTCTCATCTCGCCTGGCCCAAATGCCTCCCTCTAGATCCTGAAGGTCTTGCTCCAGATTTTGACTGCGTCCAAATACACCAGGCAGCCCCAAGAGTGCATAGCAAGCATCCAGTTCCTGCTGATGGGCAGTGTTCCCACTGGGAAGCCCAGGGGGATGAAGCACTGGCCGCGATCTGCCTGACATGGTGTTTTCTTTTGAGGTTGCGGCAAGCGGCTGCCCCACTGTTCCCCATTTGGCTGCAGACATGCCTGCTGCTGATGCTGGTATCAGCCGTGCACTGTTTGCAGCCATCACCATGGCCTTGGGTGCTTTTAGGTCCCCAGGAAGCTGACCCTGCTCTTGCCTGGTTTTAGCCGGCAGCAACCACCATCCCAAGGGGTGGCTGCATAAGGTGTCCTTGCATTTTTCAGTCATAGCTGCTTCCAGTGCCTGTTGTCCTCTCCCCCATTTGGCCTGGAGGGGCCGGGAGAGGGGAGCTGGAGGCCGACCAGCTGCTATGGTTGTGAAACCTGTGAGTCAGGGAGCCCAGAGATGCGGCACCAAAACGCCAAGCAGCTCCCTGGCCGTCTGCGGGGAGGCCAAGTGTGCTGGGAAGGGTGTTGAGGCTGTGGGGAAGGGTGCAGGCAGTCAGTGCTGCTGCTGTTGCTCAAGGGATGCTGCCTGGGTACTTTTTTGTCTGTGTTTTTTTCCCAGAGTTGGGGCAGTGAGGCTCAGCTCACAGGAAGGGAGCCCACGGGGAGAGGGAATGATTCATCAGCCATATTAAGCAGATTTATGAGGTTATTTCTCAAATGAAGCCTTAGAGTGTGTCATGCCATCCTGGCCTAGGCTGCATCACAGCACTGCTGCCAGCAGAAAGCCTGCCAAACCTCAGCCCTTCCATGAAAACAACTTCAGTGGGCAATAAAACTGGGATAAACACAGAAGCACCAGCTTCAGAGCAAATCTGTGCATGAGGCCATGTGTGTTTGCTCCCCAGGGCCAGGCTGTCCATTATTTGCAGCCATTTGTGATGTCCTGGGTAGAGAAGGTAGGGACTCACCCAAGGTCTGAGGATTTTGAGCTGTGGTTGGGGATTTCAAGCTGGGAAGGAATTTGCTGGGGAAAAGGTGTGATTTCTCCTCTCTCCCTTGTCTTTCAATATCTGAGTTGCCCAACCGGGAGCTGGCAGCATGCTCACTGGGAGTTGGGGGCCACTGCTCTGCAGAAGAGATGTCCCATTGGACATGCCATTGGGGCCACAAATAGTCCATGAAAGATGCACTGCCAGGAGGTGTGGTGGCTGTGAGAAGCTGGAGAGTGACCCGTAGGATCGTGCCAGTCCCTGGGCACCAGCAGGGAGAGTGGGAAGTACCCATGAAGGGCAATGCCTGTTCCCAGGACAGGGAATTGCCCTTGGGTCCATCTGGGACCCCATTGCTGGGCTTGGGGCTTGGGTAGTTCCACGGAGTGTCTACTCCTGGTCCATGCCTGAGGAAGGGACACCATTTGGGGGCAGGCCAAAGGAAATCCTCCAAGCAGCCAGGCAGTATTTCTGCAGTTCATTTCTCTACCAGCACCACCTCTTAACCATGAGGGTTAAACTTGGGTGTCCACCCAGCCCCTCCTTGGAGGTGCTGAGACTTCCCCATCGCCAGTGAGATCTCCCAGAAAACATCACCCATCCACTGGGATGAAACATCAGTGTCCCCTCAGCTGCTTCCCTGCAGTGCCCACCACATCCCAGGGCCCACCAAGGCCAGTCTGGCAGCATTACCTGGCTGGGGACAAGCCCGTGAGCTGTTTTGCTAAACTAGCAGAAAACAGGTCCTGGGACTTTCCTGCCTGGGATTAATTTTAAAGCTACTAAAGAGGTTACAACCTTCCAAGAAATGTGTGTCTGGGAAGCTGCCCAGTGGGAAAGAGGACAGACCCAGAACATCACAACAATGAGGGATAATTGAAAACAAGCTAGGAATAAAAAAAGTCTATATATATAAACACACCAGGCAGAAAAGCCAGCACTTCAGCCTGTGTTCTTCATTTGTTGTTGTTGTTTTTAATCTTTGATTTGGAAACTTGCTGCTATTTATAGCCCTCCCCTTTCCCCGCAGTGGTTAGCAGCACTGATCCCTTCCAGATGTCAGTTCCTTACAAGCCTGCAGCCTGTGCTGGCAGGTCTGGGGGCTGCAGGGCCGACTGGCACCCTGGGGAGTGGGCTGGGGGTCGGGGAGGAGCTCCAACACTGCTGGTCCCCACCAAGAGCCAGCTCTAACAGGGGATGGAGCCCCCTGCGATCCCACTGACCTTTGGGAAGCTGGGGGTAATTTTGCAGCACTGGAAAACTGGGGGCTTCTACAGCATGTGTTGGGGGGGGATGGCTGGACACACCCCATCAGTGTGTCTGCATTGGGGTCTGGGGGTTGCCAGCTCCTCGGGGAGCCACAGAGGATGCCCAGGGAGCTCAGGCTTGGATTAGCAAGCAACAACATTTCTTGCTAGGACGTTTTTTTGTGAGCTGTTGTACCTTTGCCAGCTCCCAGTTGATGGAGGCTGAAGAGCTCCCTCCTGAGCCCCCAGCCCTTCCCAGGCAGCCCCAGCCCCTGCCTGCTGTGGGGGCTGCCCGGCAGAGCTGGTCCCTGCTCCAGGAGGCAGGGGGGCCAGATGTGGGGCTGGGAGATCCCCACCAGACCTGCCCCATAGCTGCTGGCCTGACTCAGCCCCTTTGGTGTAAGCTCAGCTGTCTGTCTGGGTGAAAGAAAGGACTGGAGGTGACGCGGTGCCTGCAGGAAGCTTGCTTGCCCCACTGTCTGCCTGGCAGCAGCGAACTCGCTCGCCTTTCACACGGCATCAGGGTTCTTGTGTAAGCTGGGATCCCCACTGTACCGCATGTCCCACCCCAGTGACAAACTCCCATGTGCAGTGGCTGATGCAGGATTACCACACCACTGCTGCTGGGTCAGTGCCTTCCCCAGCTGATGCCTCTTCCCCATCCTGGCCCATCTCCTGCCCTCTCCTTTTTCCATCCCAAGTGGGAGATTTGCAGATGAGCTGAATGCGGGAGGGGGCGATGGGAGCCTGGGAGGCAGCGCGTGGGAAGGGATGGGTGTTCAGTGCTGCATGACCAAGCAGCATCCCCAAAAGGATGGAGGAATCCTCTTCCCCTGCAGCAACTACCATACATCCCTGCATCACAGCCCTCCTTTCTGTATCCTCATCTGCCCTGGAGCTGCTTTATGGACAATGAAAGCTTTTGCTACTATTTGTTTGAGAGCCATTTGGCTCCGCTTGCCCCTAAGGGTGCAGGGATTTGGCCAACTGACAGCAGACTGGCTTTACTATCAGAGTGCAACAGCACATCAGGATGAGTTGCATCTGCAGAGCCTGGGATCCTGGTTGCCTGTGTATCCCCAAATTGCTCTCAGGATGGAGAGGCTTTAGCAAGAGCCCAGCTTGGCGCAAACTCTGGCTCTCCGAATCACCTGCGCAGAGCTGCTCTTCCCACAGGCAGCCCTGACCGCCCAGGGACTGAATGCCTCCTGAGGCAGCTTGGCACAGGTGCTGCCTCCTGCATGTAGGCAAACGTGGAGCCTTGCAAACACCACACTGTCTGACCCCCTGCAGCCTGGGCTGCCTGGCTGTGCTACAAAGCAGGGCCAGGCATGCAGAGCTTTGTGCGGGAGATATTTTCCATCTACTTTCCAGGCTCCGAAGGGCCAGTGGGGCATGCTGGGGCTGGGTAGAGAGGGGTCAATCCTGTCCCCAGCTGGTTTGGCCAGGCTGCACATGCAGCCCTCCAGAGAGTTGGGTGTGGGGAGTTTGCAGCAGGGACATGGGCTTGGACCCTTGCTGGATGGTACGGTCATTCCAGAGGGGCTTACACTGTGGCTCTGGCACCCATCAGCCCTAGGGTAGGTGAGACACATCAGTGCCACGGAGCAGAACTACTGAGCCAAACCCTGAGCTCATGCTGAGGCACAGCAGAGCCACCTGACAGGTGACATCTTCTGCCTTCCCTGGAAAAAGCTGGTGTAAGGCTGCAGCCGTGAAGTGATGGGCACTGCTTGTCACACCACAGCCTCACCGCCAGCCCCTGTTGCCCAAGCTTTGCCTCATCTTGCTGGCATCTGAGCTCACTTCCCCCAGCTGCCTGTTCTGCAGCCAGACCAGGGTCTGCCTGGAAACACTGTGACTCTGGGTCTGGCAGAGCATGGGGCTGGCAGGACACAGGGCTGGTGGGATCCCCGTGCATGGGGCTGGAGGGCACAAGTGCAGGGCAAGCAAGGATTTTGGGGATGAAGATGCAGCTGAATGGATTATGGAGCAAACCATCCCACATCTGTGTTCATGTGTGTACCTAAGCAGCCCGTGGCTGCACTGCTCCAGAGGGACCCTAATGTCCCAGCAGAGCTTGGATGTGTCCTCAGCTGCTCCCAGTACAGGCAGTCCTGGTCCCTGGGAGGGCCCTGCTCTGTATCACACCCTGTCAACATCTCTCCCCACATCGAAAGTTTGAATGAGTTGCAGAGTTCCCATGGAAAATATGAGCCCGGGCTTCCCTGCCCACATGGGGAGGTTTTGTGGTGACTCAGTGGCTGGTAACCAGGGCAGCAGCACACAAACAGGCAGCGCTGAGCACGCCGAGGGCGAGGGGATCCCAGCTGGACCAGAGCCAGGTGAGGAGGGGCCATGGGGACCTCGGGGAGCTGATGGTGGTTCCCAGCCCCTTTACCCACGATAAGGAGAGACTCTGGGCTCTGCTCAGTGATGGGGATCCCGACAGCCCTGCAGCAGTGATGGGCTGAGAGGGGAGCGGGCAGCTGTGCCATTAGTATGGCTTCATTGGATGAAGGCAATGAACTGTAAATGTGGGACAGGGACATGGAGCATTATGTCCACTGGAGATGGACACATGCTGGGGAGAGGCAGCTCGGAGGAGGTCTATGTGCCCTGCCAAACAGAGGGACCCCTGGGTGCCTGGCTGGGGGGGCACCCTCTAGTGGGGGCTCACGTGTGTCTGGCTCTGCAAGGGTGAGGGGCACAGCAGGATGGCCCAGCCCCTGAGACTGGCCCGGTTTCAGAGATGGGGGGATGGGAAGAGGGGTCCTCCAGTGGCTTGGAGCAGGGAGAGCAGGAACCGGAAAAAGATACTTTTATGTAATCTGGATTTAGTAGCGGGGGATTAGCATTCACTGGGGAATGCCATGAGCATGCCAGGATTGCTTATCCCTGGGAGGCAGAGGGCAATCTGCTCTATCTATGCCCAGCTTACACCATTCCTGCTCCCCCATCTTGTGAACCCCTGACAGCCTCGAGCTCGGCAGCTTTAGTGGGTGTTTGGCAGTGGAGCAGGATTAACCTGAGGGCACTGGGAGGCATTCCACTTGTGGAGAGGATGCTTCAGGGAAGCAGAGTCCCTGCCAGCTGCCTTGGCATGCCCAGGATGGAAAGGGAAGGCAGGTGGAGGGAGCTGGGACAGAGGTGGCTCTGTCTGAGTTGCCATCATTTGCACAGTGGTGACACGCCACGGGTGATTTATGCTCCTGGCTAAGCCAGAACAGGGCTAAAGGGATGGAAACACCCCCATCTCTGAGCCTGAACATGCTGAGTGTGACCCAGGCTCCACATCCTGCTACCTCATGGGCGCTTTAGGAAAGCTAGAGATGCCCAGGCATGATGAGAGGGTGACCAGGAAAGTCACGTCCTCATCCTGGCCAGGGGCCAGGAGGAGCCAGGGCCAGTGGCCAGCACTGAGTCATGGCCAGGAGAGGCTGGAGCCACACTCGCCAGTGAACAGCAGGCTGCTGACGTCACGCTCACCCCATTTTGTGGGAGGAAGCAGAAAGCACTGAGCCATTGCTGCTGCAACAGCTGTTTTCCTGTATGGCCCTGGAGAAATCATGCTCCCACGGGATGTACTTTTTTGGGCTGGTCCCTCCACTAGCCCACCCCTACCCTTGCACGCACTCCTACGTCTTCCTCAGGATACTGAATGGGTTGAGTGGGCAGTGGCGAGTTATTTTAGGGCTCTTCGAGCTATTTTGGGCAGTGGCTGAGACACCATGGGCAGACAGGAAGGGCCAGGCTTTGGTTTCTGTTTTCAAAGCAACAGTCGAGTTGGGGGTGGGGATGGCCAGGGCAGGGCAGGGTGGAGGAAAGCCCTGGGATGTCCACAGAAAGCAGTTGAAGGAGAGCCTGGGAGCTGTTGTGGTCAGGAGGGCTGGGAAGACACCCATGGCCATGCAGCTTGGTGGGGAAATGGCATGGGGGGAGTGCTGGGGAGGCTCCCAGATCCTCCAGGAATACCGCTCTGGCAGCAAGGGCTATGGGATCAGCTGTAGCAGACCAGTAATGCTGGCCACTCCCCAGCTGAATCCAGCAGCCATCCTGCCAACAAGGGACTGCGGGGCTGTGGAGAAAGTCCTTGCAGGGCAGCCCAGAGTTTTGGGGTTGTTTTACAGATTCTTCCCCTCCCATAGCCTGAGTATCAAAGGGGTATGTAGCTGAACACAGCTATGGTGCCTACCCAGAGTGTGGGGGGACTTGTGCTGCAGACACCACGTCAGCGTGCCACTCAGCCTCATCCATGCCTCAGTTTCCCCACTAATCCTGCCCCCATCCATGCACTGCGTGAGGATGAGTGTGCAGACTGGGAACACCAAGGCAGAGCAGGGGGCAGAGGTTGCTCAGACGGTTTGTTCTTAGCCTCCCTCATTCTGGTGGGCTTGTGGTGGCATGGGTGACATGTCTGTCCCCAGAGCCCTGGGGCTGAGCAAGGAGCAGCATGGCTCTGAAGAGCCCTTTCATCTCAGCACCACTCCCCAGCAGGCAGAGCTTCCCACACATGGGCAGGAGCTGCCTGCGAGCAGTGACCTGGCTCCAGCACCCATTACCAGCACCCAGGACACCTACAAAGCTCCTTGACAAACACTCCCCAGCAATATTGGTCCTTAATTTATCTCATGGCTGCAGCCCACCACTGCCAAGCCCTGCTGTGCATGGTGCTGCTGGCACTGCCATGCATGGTGCTGCTGCTGGGGCAGGTGCATTGCCTTGCCACAGATGCCATTTTCTGTTGCCCGACTGCTTCCACCTAAGTGCATTCCCCAGGTGCTGGGACACAGGCGGCTGCTTTGTTCAGCCACTTTCTTCCTCTGCTCGACTCCGTGCTCAGGAAATGTGCAGTTTTCGCTTTTGGTCATGTAGAAAAACTGTGTTTTGCCTGCTTGCTTCCAGACAGGGCTTAAAACCACTGTGGAGAAAGGGGAGGTGACACAGCCTCTGTCCTGCCAACGCCCGCAAGGACAGAGCAGCCAGGCTCTCCTCTCCTGCCATGTGCTGCCTTGGCACCGTGCATGAGCAAGTGAGCCAGCCGGTCCCAAAGTACCCCCTCTTTGTGTGGCCGCAGGGTTTCCCCCAGCCCAGGCACCCAGAGCTCAGCTGCCTGAGCAGGTACGCCTGGCCGGGCAGGCTGGGCCAGGTCTGTGCCAGTGTGGGCTGGGCACAGCTTCCCAGCAGAGCTTTGCTAAGGGTAATCCCATTGCTCAGGGCACGCAGGGAAGAAAAAATAGAGGCAAAGGAGCCTGATTCAATGATTTTTTTCTCTCTCATCTCTCATTTTCTTTGTCAAGCCAGATGTTTTCATGGCTGAGAACTGAGTAATCCAAAAAAAGTTTGTCTTTTCAGCACAAAATCAACACTTAAGAGCAAACAAGGCTGCTATGATGAAGACTGTGGGGCAAGAAATATTCCCTGGCATCTGCAAACACCAGCCCCAGCGCATGGGCTGTGAACAGGCCCCCTGGGTCCTCTTCCAGCATTGTGGAGCTGAAGGCTGGGGAAACCCAGTGCCCATGCCCATTCCCCTTTGCACGTCTGCATCTCTGCCTGGTCTGATACAGACTGCTTCTTGGTGGCATCTGGGTGAAAGCAGTCACCTGGGGAAGCCCAGAGGCATCCCTCTCCCCTCGCTCATGAAGGGCATGGTGCCAGGGTTGCCAGAGGCTGCAGGCATCACCAGATGCCGGGGGTGAGGCAGGAGAGCAGCAACTTGTTGCTCAGCCCTGGGGATTTTTGCACTGTGTTTGCTGCGCTGCTATTCCAGAAGTGGGCTGGTTTCCAAGAAGTGTCAATGGCATGAGCTCCACCAGCCAGGCATGTGAGGGGAGACGTGCCAGCCACTAGCTGAGAAAGCCAGCAGCGGGATGGGGGCATAGCCATGCCATGGGCACAGCTGGCAAAGGGTGAGGGACCGCATAGCATCAAAATTGAGTAAGGAAAAACGAAGTTGCTGGGCTGATCCTCCTAGGAGAGGGTAAAGCAACAAGAAATGACCTGCTTTGGGGCAGCACACCTGGGTCTGCCTCTGCCTTCCCATGGGAGCCCGGCCACATCCCTCCCCAGGGGCTCTCCCGTGCTCAGTGGGGGTCCAGCGAGCTCCTGCTCCGAAGGGAGACGCCATCCCTCACAGGCCCGGGCAAGAGCATGGGAGCAGGTGGCAGGGCCAGCCACACGCAGGGGCATGCTGGACACAGCACAGCTGCCATGCTGCCAGCCGCTCTGGCACATGCTCCTCCCGTTCCTGTCCCGTCTGTGTAAACAAGTCCCAGGAATGAAGATCTGAGTCATCCGCTGGCTCGAAAACACCCAAACATGGTAAGAGGCCGAACAGCAGCTCCTCCAGCAAGGCTGGGCCAGAGCTTGGCTGGGGGCCAGGCGTGGAAGTGGCTGTGGCAGAGGCTTGGTGTCCGTGCGCAGCCAGGGTTTTGCAGGACCTTGCACTGGGAGGATGCAGCAGCCATTCCAGGGGGCACGTCCAGGCAGAGTCATCCAGTGGCACAGCACGGGTGCCTTGAGGCACTCCTGCATGACAGTGCTGTCATTTACAGAGCTGGGCACAGAGCAGGATGGCCTGATCCTCCAGCGCTGCTGCACGCGCACAGCCCTGGGCACACATCTTGCGTCAGCCCCTGCAATGCAAGCAGTAGCTTCACAATATGTTCCCTCTCCAGGGAGGGGTACAACAGACATGATGAATATTATCTACATGGCAAACACCTGAAGAGACCAGCTTTAAACAAAGAATAAGCTCTATTCTGAATTACTTTCTTCATCAGCACCATGACACTGCGGGGGGCAGAAGCTTGCTGGATGCCTCAAGGCATCTTGATCTGGAGATCCAGAATTTAGAGGGATAAAGCAAGGTAGGGAAGTGTCCAAGTTCTAAAAATACAGGGCACATCACATCTCAGCTTTCAGCCCAAAGGTCCTCCCCACCAGACTTTCTTCATGTTAGTCAAGCATCATCTGTTGGATCTTTTAGACCTGAAATTTGGGGGATTCCCAAAACAAACAAAGTTAGCTGAAGCACAGGGCCTGTTTCCAGGTTTATGGCTGCAGTTAAAAATAATCAGTCCTGATGCAAAAAAATAAGCTTGAAACAGGAAGAAAATGTTCTGGTTTTGATGTGTCTGGGGGCTGATCCCTCTTGGGAGTGATTTGAGCTGGAAAGTACCTTCAGGTTCTTCCTCAGCCTACCCAGGCACCAGTGCCGTGGTCAGTACATGTGGGTACATATGTTCCCCACTTCCAAATGATCTCTAAGACATCTGGATGGGATGAGTGGGGGTTCAGGGTGCCTGGGTGCTTTTGAGGGCTGGCTCCTACCCCAGCGCTGAGACCCATCTCTGGAAGCTGCCCTGGAAGAGATCGCCCTGTGCTGCCTTGCCAGCTTTCGGGCTCACAGAGGGTGACAGAAGGTGTGAGAGCTGGTGAGCAGAAGAAGGCTGCTTAGAAGCAGCTCGCAAGCCCATGGGAGGAGGAGGCTGAAGGCAAGCCTGCAGAGCTGGCTGAGCCATGGCAGTGGATAACCTGTCAGTGATGGGACCAACCCCAGTAATGGGTTGCAGTGAAAGAGGCTAGGAGTGGAGGGACCAGGCCAACTTTGGGGCTCAGTTTCTCTCCCCAGTCTTCCCCATGAACTCTCCAGCTCCATTGGTCCTACTGCCCTGGGGAGGTAGGAAGGGAAAGGCATTTTTGGCTTGGCATCCACTTGCCGCTGCGATGGGAGCAGCAGGCAGAGACCAGATGTGCTGGACTTACACAGAGCGCTGTGCCTTGCTCCTGGCACCTGGGTGCCCCGGATGGTGCAGGGATGAGCACACCAGGCAGCTGGCCTACAACTGGGGTGGGATCATACAGCCAGGGACCTCAAAGCACACTCTGGGCTATGAAGCAATCTCGATACCTTCCCACCCCTGGCTCCTGGCCCCTCTTGGCTTCTGAGGTCTGAGCTGGAGCGACTTCAGGGTGGTGGAAGGGGAGCGGGGGACAGTTCTTCCAGCCCTGGGCAGCAGCAGGTCACCCTGAGCCGTGGGGCACAGGAATGGGCACGCTGGCTGCCAGACCCAGGTGCTGGCTAGGCACCCACACACTGCAGGGGCATTTTCTCTTCTTGTCCAAATCCCCACCGGCCCTGGAAGACCTAACCTGGCCCCAAGCCAGTGCCTGGATTAATTGGTATTACAGCTTTCACATAGTGCAGCCCTGCTATTCTCAGCAGCCTCTGGATGCTTCATCACATCCAGCATATCTGCGAGTCAGGCTCCGCTCGCAGCCTGCCTTGCTCTGCTCTGCTGTTGGTGCCCATGGCTCACCAGCAAGCAAAGCTTTTCTGCCATGCAGATAGAGGGGAGGGGAGCTGGCACAGATGACTGGGGCGGACTGGGAGCTGCTGGGATTCAGGACCGGCAAGGTCATAGTGTAACTGGATAGAAACATTCCAACAGAGCTTGTATTTTGATAGCAAGGACATTTTGTACAGGGCTGGGATGTCTCAGGAGAGCATTGGCGGTGCTGGGGTTTTTGTATTGGGGAAACAGAGAGCACGGCTCTGCCATGTCAGAGCTGTTAAAAGGACATGTTGCTTCTCTGTTTCCCCAATACAAAAACACTGAGGTCACAGCCTCAGTGGTTCATGCACCGGTGGGATGCCCAGCCCGAGACCCTGGTGCAGGGTCTCCATGTGTGCTCACATGTCCCTGCATGCGTGCTCCTTCCCCCCTCGGCATGATGCTGCAGCCCTGGAGCAGCAGGGATGGCTCCCGGGGTGGACCTGCTGCTGCAGCAATCCCCTTAGCATAATCCAGGCCCAGCTCAGAGGAGGAATTTGCTCTCTGGGCTGGGAAGGACCTTCCCCTCGTCTGTACGGTGACGTTCAGCAGAAGACGTATGAGCACCGTCACGGTTGCATTGCACACAGCAGGGCAGAGCTGAGGCTGGCCAGAAATGCTCCAGGGTGCTGCTGGGGCTCAGCCCTGCAAGGGACAGCAGTTGCTTGGCCCTGGACTCTGGCTGCTTTGCTCGGTGTTGCGAGGGAAGCAAGCAGCCAGAGGCAAAGGCAGCAAGGGCAGAGCAAGGGGGATGGCCTTTGCTGGGTGTGGGCTGCCTGTGCTGGGTGTCTGTGTGCTTCTTGTAAGTGTGAAATTAGGGAAGAGTGAACAATTACAGGAAGCTTGGGATTGTTTCCCATTACTCAGGGCAGCTGATAAGTTTTTGGGCAATATTAATTCCCAGGCACTGCCTCACCACACCAGGAGGTTTGCCCCCCCCCCATCTCGGTCTCTAGTACAGCTGGGAGCCCCAGCCATGTAGCAGCGCCCCTCCGCGACCTGCTGGTCAAAACAGGGAGGCGTCATGGAAGGAGAGAGGCATGCAGCATCCCTGCTTCAGGTTCCTGAAGGGAGCAGAGCCCAGGCACTGCTAGCTGGGTTGGACGCCAGCGCTCATGGGGCTCAGCTCTCTGGCAGCCCCAGCTCTGGCTGGAGAGGTGCTGGCGTGAAGCCACGGTCCCAGGGTAATCCCTGTCCCTCAGCAGCCCACAGACCAGACTTGCTTACTGCACAAACCCCTAATTCCCTAATAATCCGTCCATTAACAGCAATGTTTGCTGGGGCAGGAGGAGAGCTGGAAAGCCAGTGGTCCTTTCCCACGAATGGGGCATCCTCCCTGGCAGAGGCAGAGCTCTGGGCGGTGACACCCGCCCTGGCTCTCCTCCAGGTGACACACTGCCAGGCCCCTGGGGACAGGGTGAGCTCCTGGCCAGGCGCACAGGAGTGACCCAGGGAAGAGGCACAGTGCTGAGATCAGCAGGGTGCCTTGGGGCTGTCAGTCCGACTCCAGCCTCATCTGTCTGTCCTGTTCCATCCAGACACTAAGGCACATGCAAGCAACAAAGCAGGGTCCCGGGCTGTGGGTCCCTTGGAGAGAGGGTACAGAAGGACACCTGCTTGCACAGGGTGGGTTCCCCTTCCCATGGCGCTTCCTGCCCTTGGGGCAACAGTTTCCAAGTGAAATGCTAATGGCGATGATGCCAGGAATGATGCAACTGTAGCAAGTAGTAGCTGTTACTGTTACTGTTATTGTTATTGTAATAACAGTAATAGCAATAATTACCCTGTCTGCCAGAGCCTTCAGGTGGCCAGTTGTTCAGTGTTTTGCCATTCAGGTTCTTTGCAACCCCGCTGGATCCCAGTCCTGCTGCCTTCAGACCCAGAGCGCTGGGGCTGTGAGGGGGGTCAGGGCTCTGGATGATACCAGCACCAGTGATTTCCCACATCTGCCACTGTACCTGAATTCCCAAAACGCTGTCACGGGCAGCTGAGCTGCTCCCAGCCTGCTCCCTTGCAGCAGGGTCTTACTTGCATCTCTGGAGCCTTTAGCCATCCCAGAGGCTGTGTGTGGGGACAGTGAGGCTTTGGTCCCTCTGAGTACGAGGCCATGCATGTGCCTGGAAGTGTGTGTGTGTGCTGGTGCCTAGGGGTGCAGGGCTGTATGCTGTCCCTGTGTGTGCAGTGTGCACAGTGCTAGTGACACCAGTGTCAGCAGCAGCACTGCCACCAACAAACGGGCTCTGCCTGCTGGCCAGCCCCAGCCCACATCCCTCCTGCCCCCAGCACTGTCCCTGCACCATGGGCTGGCACAAGGACCCAGGCATTAGTCTGTGCACTGTCCCACCCAGCATGGGATGCCTAGGCAGTGCAGGTCCCTGCCAACGTGCCTGTCCTGGGCTTATGGCAGTGCAGCTCTGGTGCCCTGGGGTGAACATCTTGGCCCACCCGGCTGCTGTCCCTTGTGCCCACAGCACAGGCTATGCCTGCAGATCTTCGCACAGGGATGCTCCCATCCATACTCCATGCCCAATCACTCTGAATGTTTGTTGTATTCTGGGACCGAACTCTGGCAAGTGGAAGGGTTGCCTGGAGCAGGAAGATGCCCATTTCCCCAGCACAGCCAGGGCTGGCATGTCCCCGAGCCCCAGCCCGACGGGGGCCCTGGCCCAGCCTCCCTGTCTTCCCTGCCACTCCCCAGCCAAATCCTCTCTTTGTGCCTGGCCGGGGGTGGTGGGGAGCTGAGGCAAGAAGGGCTTTGATGTGCCACTTCACTCGGCGCCACGGCTCCTGGGCACAGCGGGCTGGCACCGGCAGACCCGGGCCGGGCGGCAGCTTCAGAGGTGCCTCCAGCTCACATCCCAGCACGGCGCTGCCTTGTTTTTGACTGGTGAGGCCAGGACAGTCTCTGGCTCTCGGCCCCTGCTGGGATATGTTCCCAATAAAGCTCATGGAGAGCAGCAGGGCCAGTGGCGGTACTGCCCTGGGGGATTGGGGCCACGTGTTCTACAAGAGAGCAGGTGCTGCCCCGGGAATGGGGAGGGCGCCGGGGGGGACAGGGAGACCCCGGGGGTGGCCCAAGGGGCTGCACAACTACAAAGCCTCTGGCTCCTGCATCGCTGGAGCCGTCCAAGAAATTGGTTTAATTGGCAGCCTCCATGGGAGGAAGCTGGTCCCGGCTGGGAGCTGAGGCAGGCGACAAGCAGCCATGGTGCCCAGCGGTCCCTCCCCACTGCCAAGCACAGGGCAGGAGCTGCTGCCGTGGCCACGTGAGCACAGCCCGAGGCTCAGGATTCAGCCAGCGGCACTGGTATGGGGTCTACACTGGGATGGAGACAGCCTGGAAAGACGCAGCTGCTTTCCTGCCCTGGATGAGCTCTCTGCAGTGGTCCTCAAGTTGCCAGTCATGCTGCAAGGAGCTCCTTCACACCAAGATGGGATGGCACCACAGCTTGGACCTTCCCAAGACAGAGGCAGGGTTCCACACACCCTGTGCTCACATGCATGCAGCCTGCACATGGGTTGCAGGGGTCTGACCTCCACGCTTGACTTAGCCCAAACTGAGGAGCACATGAGTGAATGGGGGAGCTAAAAAGGGCCTCTTGATGTATGTGCTTTGCTGCTGGAGGAGATACACCAGCCGCTGCTAATACATTCACCCCAGCCCTGCAAATGGACGTCCCCAGCCTGGTGGACATGCCAGCAAGGGAAGCTGCACAGCCAGATCCAGAGCCTGGACTCTGCCTTTGCCCTTGCCCTCCCCAAGCCTTGAACTTTCCACAGTCCAAAGGTCTCACTCCTGGAGAATGAGTAACAGGGTGCCGGCAAGGCAGCAGCCACCAGTCTGGTGCCTGGCAGGTCCTACCACCCCCACCCCCGCCTCCACCACCCCCTCCCTCCCACCTATGGGAGCATCTTCCCATGGCACCAACCCAGCTGCAACACCCCTGCCACTGCACAGCCTGCGGCACCCGCAGTTAGCCTGCACAGGGGAGTGCTTTGGGGTGCTGCGAGGAGGGCCAGGGGCAGCCGAAGGGCTCCAACACACAGAGACCGACCGTCCTGCCTGCCTGCATTGTCCAGGCTCAAGCATCCTGGTGGGCCTTCTCCCAAAAGCATGGGGCAGCAGTGGCTCTTCAGGCAGCAGAAGCAGCGTGGCTGTGGGAAGGTGTTGATGCTTGCACTAGAGTTTTCTGCTTAAAAAATCGGAACACACTGATGTTTCACACTCCAGAGCTCCAGGATGTTCCTGGAGAGTCAAGAGCCCCATTTCATACCTCTGGGATCTTCCAGAGAGGAAGTTTAGCTGTGTTTGGCTCAAAGGTGTCCAAGGACTATCTTTGACCTTGCCAGTGCATCTTCTGCTGTAGGCATAAAAACATTACCAAAATGATTGAGGGGAGAGCACAGACAGGTTTGGGGGAAGTCTCTCCAGGGGCAGAGGGGGAAGGCTGGAAATGCCGTGTTGCTTTGCACTGGTGCGAGTACAATCAGAGCCCACACATCCTCCAGGAGGATAGTGGCGTCTTGCAGACCATCTCTTGCCACCTCCTCCGAGCCTTGGTTGCCCCTGGTGCTTGCCACAGCAAGTGGGGCTGACACAGCCTTTCACCTGGGGACTCCTTCTCTGAAATGCCAGGGAGGTTCCACAGCAAAAAGCAAAGACCAAAACACCTGCCAGGGCGTCTAGCTTGTGATCCCACAGCCTGGGAGATCCCACAGCCCTGGAGATCTCCTGCTTTGGAGTCAACGCTTCACCCCACCAGGGTTACAGCAACTGATGGCTTTGCTGGCCATGTGCAGTTGCATGGGGTGGAGAAGGGCTCAGACAGAACAAACACGCTTGAACGCCATGCTGCATCGCCAGCCAGCTCCAGGGCCCCTTATCTCTGCCTGCGCAGCAGCAGCCTGTGACCCCACCAGCTGCAGGGGAGGCTGCTCGCTGGAGGTGCCTCTGGAGCCCTGAGTTGTTCGCTTTGCAGGGTCCCCTCTGCCCAGTCCGGGGCAGGAGCCCGGGGCGGGGGGGGGGCCTGCCTGCACAGGGGCTGCTGAGCTGCGGTGGGGTGGGGGTGTCAGGGCATGGAGGCTCTCTTTACTCCCCATGCTTGGAGGGCAGAGCAAGTCCCTTCCCAAGGGACAGGGCTGCACTGCAAGCATTGCAGTGGTGAGGCAGCTGGTTTTTGTGCTGTCCCCTGTAAAGATGCAAAGGAGGGGAGTCCCAAACCCCTCTTCCTTCTTCAGCCAGGGTACCCACAGTGTGAGTGAGAGGGTTCCCGGCAGGGTCTATGGGGTCAGGAGGAAAAGGGGAGATCAGGAGCCCTGGTTGGTCCTAGTCCAGTCTTGGGGCAGCAGGGATGGGGTTAGAAGCAGGTTTCCAAGGCAGCTGCTCAAGTGCTAAAGGACTCCAGGGGTCTCTTCCCCTTTGCTGGAGCCACCCCAGCCAGACAGGACCCTGGAAATCCAGCGTACATGAGCTGGGTAGCTAGTTCCCTGTGATGAGCGCTGATGACAGAAAAGGCAATTCACTGTGGATGATCAGCTGCCTGACACCTCTGAGGTTTATGGGCACCTTTGCCACCATCTCCGGGTCCCCAAACAGGCCATGGATCATGGACCAGCTGTGACACAGAGCTGCCCACCACACCGGGAGCAAGCCCCAAGCAAGGGCTGAGACATGGCCATTCCCCAGAGCCACGGGCTGCTGGGGAAGGTGCCTAAGTGGCCCTCGGTTTGCCAGGGTGATGCTGGGGTGATGGGCAGGCAGCAGGAGCAGGGTGTGTCCTGTACCCACATTCCTCTCCTTGTACAATACCTGAGTGGCAGATGGGTGCCCTCCTCCCTGCCATGCCTGCCTTGGCAAACACACCAGGCACAGAGGAGGTGACAGCGGGTGCCATGGGGCAGCACCGCTGTGCCACTGCCTCTGCAGGGGCAAGCACCTTCTCCAGGAGCAGAGGGGGCCGTCTCGGCTGATCCACCATCGCGATGGGATATCGGCTTTGCAGGGGCAGGGAGAAGGGTCTGCCAGTCTGGGGTGTCTTGTCTGTCCCACTGCAGCAGATCACCCTTGGGTGGCACTGGCTCTGTCAGAAAAGGGCTGTTGCAGGAGTCAGCAGGAGCTGGCACCCTGCCCTGGCCAGGGCTGTTCGTGTTTGTTCAGGGATATTGTGCCTGATCCGTTCCTGTCCCAGTGGCTCTTGGGCAACCTCCCTCCCGGGTAATCATTGATGGGCTTTGGAAGACTGGCAGGACCTTAAACACTGGCCAGGGAATTCTGAGTGCTGAGGTCAGGGGAAATTTCCACAGCAGTGTTTGGAGATGGTGTAAACCTGGCACAGAACTGCCCCCAGCATCACCCACAATGAAGTCACCAGCCAGCTGCCTGCTCCTTCCCCGGGCATGGTCCTGGGCTTGGGGTGGCAGTGGGATGTGGAGGGACAGGATGGAGAGGTCAGCCTTCCCCATGGTGCAGATCAGCCCATGTCCCTCTGTTCTTACCCTGGGCTGCTTTCCAAGTGTTGCCCCTGGGGCTGGACAGTGGGCAGCTTGCCTGCGCTGGCAGAGCGCCAGGAAGCCACGCCGACGCCAGAGCCGAGCTGTGGGCACCTCCTGGGGGGGGGTTGTGGGACAAGATGAGCTGCTCATCCTTGGGAGCCTCAGCACCCCCATCTGAGACGGAGACAACCCCTCTGTGACTTGTGCTGCCTTGTAAGCCCCAGCAAAGTCCTCCCAGAGCCTGGATGCCTGGATTTCCCACACTGATTTTCCTAGGGATTATGCTGTTTCTAATGATCAATTAAAGCAAATTGGCCAGGTTCCCCAGGCCCCTAAATCCTGGCTAATCCCTGGCACCTTCTTTAACTCCCATTGCTCATTCATTATGTGGCAGTCCCCTGAGTGGAAGTGTTTACTCCAAGCATGGCTTTTCCTACACGAAAGCCTTCCGGGTCCCTGGGTTTGTCTGGGTTCAAGAACTTGCTGTTTCTAATTGTTTTATTTGTTCTAGTGCTGTTTGCTCTGAATGAATCTCCCTTTCTTGGCAGGAATGAGGAAGTTCACTTTCTCAGGAACATTTTACTGCTTAGCAGCCTCCTTATCGCCTCTAATAGATCCCATTAACCTTGTGGAGCATTCACGCTGGGTCTGGTACGTACAGGCAGGAGGAGTATCAGGCTGTCCGTGTGTCTGTTTTCACCCAACTGCATGACCCAGCTGGTTTTCATCTTCCTTAGCTCCTCTTGTATCTGATGCTGTCATTCAACATTATGTCCCACTTTAACATGACACTCACATGCCACCTCCTTCCTTCTCCTCATTTGCTGTTCATCTAAGCTCAGGTCCTTGTGGCAGTTCAACCTTGCTCCTGTCTGGGAAACTGAAATCCTTTTGCGGCTGTGCAACAGCAGCTCCCACCACTGTCCCGGCCCTGGGAGGTGTCTATCCAGAGGATTGTCCCAGCGCACAAAGCCACCTCAGCAGGGGGGGACAAAGCTGTGGCTCTTCACATGCTGACCCACAGCAGACTGCAGGCAGACGGCTCCTCTCTGGGCTCCCCTTTCTCCAGCTGGCTGGGGATGAAAGGGTGGCCAGTGCTGCTGGCTCCCCAAAGCGTGACATCCCTGTGCCTTAAGGGACGGCTGGACCCAGATCATAGCATTTGACCAAGCTGAGGACACAGCTGCAGCCCACAGGCCACAAGCCATGTAGGTGTTCAGGGCTTTTGTTTTTTTTCCCCAATGTGGAAACTCATCCTGCGGTCCATGAGGATGCTGGGAGGACACCTGAGGGTGGAGAGGAGTTGTCTGGGGTAGAAGCACCCTGCCTACTCCTTCTGACATTCCCAGCAGTCCACAAGCAGACAGGGAGAGATGCCATGCCTGAGGGCTGGCGCAGTGATGGTGCCTCAGCCAGGTGCACCCTGCACGCCCAGCGCTGCCTGCAGTCTTGCTGCCAGGCGACTGCCCGCTGTTTATTTCACTTCCTGATACTGACAAATGCCTGTGACTGGGTGTCAGGGCAGGGTGCTGGGGACCACAAACTGCCGGCGAACACGGTGTACCCACCCGAGCACCCCTGCCCAGGGCCTCCACCCCCACACAGAGCCCTGTCCCTGTGGCATGCAGCTCCTGCCCTCTGCAGCAGGCTGGGCTCTTGCTCTGGCAGGTCTCCCTCCTGTCGAGGCTGTTCAGGTGACAGGGTGGCAGTGCACCTGGAAGGGGGAAACAGCTCTGTGACCTGCCAGAGGACTGAAAACCCTGATGGGGCTCGAGGCTGGCACAGCTGGGTCTCATCCCAGGAGGACACAGGTCTGAGGTGGTTCCCTGTGATTGTATAATGGTGGCGCGGTACATTCCAGGACAGCAACAGCTTCTCCACAGGACTGCATGTGCTGTTCTGGTAGGCGCTGCCTGCATCCCACAGGTGCCAGTGCCCATAGGCAGGCAGAGCTGGCAAAGGGCACGGCTGCAGCATGCCCGCCATGGACAGGCTTGCCAGCAGCTCTGCCAGAGCCTGGTCCTGGCACGCATGCAGGCTGGAAACAGCTCCCTTCCCGCCTGCCTGGCCTGAGCCTGGGGCCTGATCCTGACCATCGTGTGGCCCCTGCAACCCCGTGTCCAGCTGGGGACTGTCTGTAGCAGCAAGTATCTATGCACGCTGCACTGAGCACACGTGCAAATCAGCCACATGTGCACTCCCCCTCTCTGCAGCAAAAAGTTCCCCGACGCTTCTCCACCATGACCTGAAGCTGAGCCAGCGCCCTGGCTGGAGGGAGCCCTGGAAGCTCAGCCTGCCCCAGCAGGGTGGGAGAAGAGGGACGCATCCTCATCCCAGTCCCTTTGCTCTCCCCCTCTCCCTTCCATCCCCAGCTCATCTCCATCCCTATCTTCATCCTCATACCACCTCACCTCCGCTCCCATCCTCATCGTGCCCACATCCCTACCCCATTGCATCTCTGGCCCCATTCCATCCCACCTCCATCTCCATCCCATCCCCATCCCATCGCCTTCCCAAGTCCAAGGACAAGTGGGAAGGAGTGGGTGCACAGTCCCCCCTCCTCCCAGTGCCACATTGCACCCCCGTGTGCCGGGGCCCGGGGGCATGGCGGCGGGCCCGGGAAAGCCCCGCTCTGCGCAGCAGCAGCAGCAGCAGCAGCGGCAGCAGCAGCAGCTTCTCGGCTTTTCGCAAACCGGCCGTTTCTCAGACGCTTCCTGCCGCGGCGCGTTAACCCTCGGGGCGCCGGGGCAGCGGGAGGCCGGGGCAGCCCATGATGGCCGCGGTGCAGCGTTAACCCTCGGCTGCCCGGGCTGCTGCTGTCACCCACGTCCCGCCGTAGGGACTGGCCGAGCTTGACTCGTCCCCGGCCAGTGGGGTAAGATGAACTAGGGGTGGCGGGGGGGGGCTCACGCCAGCCCCCGCCGCGTCCCGGGGTAGAGCTCAGCCCTGCCTGCCTTGCCTTAGGGCCTGGCTCAGCTTCCCCTCCTTCTGCCGCCCATGGTTTGCCTCCTCAGCAAGGTGCATCCTTGCGGGGGTGGGGGAAGGGGGTCTGATGGTGCTGCCCCGGCACCCGGCTGCGCCAGGGGATTAGCGCTCCGGAGCCCAGAGGCTGGCAGGGCAGGGAGCAGGAGCACAGCGCCGGCGGGGGGGAGGCGGGGGCTTATCTCATTTTGGGTGCTGTACGGCGTGTACCACCTTCTCCAGGGTCTGCGGCACAGCGTAAGAGGACATTGCGTCCAGAAGGAACAGGCAGCCTGGGAAGAGTGTTTCCAAGCTTTTTCCAGAACCAGAGGGCCTGGGAAGGACATAGGGTGTCTTCGGGTGCCTAAGGGTGACGAAGCCCTCCTCCAGCCCCCAAATGCATCAGGGGCTGGGGCACAGACTCTGTGCACCCTGGGGGGAGAGGGTGGCAGCCCCTTTCCCTTGGCTGTTCCACCTGCAGGCTTGCTGGGTGCTCGGCCCAAGGGTTCATCTCCTGTCCTGCTCCAAGAGACCCCAGGGACACCACCACGGCTGGGCTCAGCCTTGCGCAGCAGCTCTGCGGTGGCACGGGCCAGCGGCAGGGAGGGGTTTCTGATGGGGCTGCCCTGTGCCATTGGCTGGCACCGCGTCACACCACACTGCGGGGACAGGAGAAGGCTCTGCCCACCCGTGGGAGGAAGGCTGATCTCGAGCAAGTGGTTTGGGTGGGTGCGTTTTGCAGAGCGGTTGCGATAGGCCTATGTGCCATTGCCTGTTACTGCTGCGTGAAGGCATGTGAGGGCTGTTGGGCATCCCAGAGATGCGGGGAGGGGACAGAGGATGGGGAGAGGTGGCAAACAGGGCTCCAGACTCTGAATGCCATCACTGCATCCCTGGAATGCAGCCGTGGTGTGTGGTGCAGCAAGGTCAGATGGGGTACAGGGCTGATCACTGCAGCCCAAACCCTCCCCGGAGGGTTGCAGAAGGCTGGGCAGACAATTTCCCAGCAGCTGGGAGCCCAGTGGCACCTCTAACACCCACTACAGTGAAATGGCCAGCACAAGCACAGCTGGCATCCAAGTGCCCTGGGAAACAGCCCTTCCGTGAGACTGTACCGCCCCAGAGAGTGGCAGCACAGGGGATGCCCTGCATGTGTGCCCTGTAGCTTGCACAGTGCCCGCATGTGTAAGGGATGCACATACACACAGTAGTGGGTGCCTGTACCTGTTTGCACACACATGCACCCAGCAGGGAAAGCAATCACACACGGTACTTGCACACCCAAGGCACACACATGTGCATGCCGAACTCCTGCAGCAGAGTGTTTGCAGGGCTGCCTGTGCAAGGCTGCAGTTGGGTCCCAGCCCTGGGACAGATAGGACAGGGAGGGGACAGGCACCCCGTCATGTTTTCGAGCCCCTGTGGCCTGTGTTTTGCTGTTTACCCAGCGTTTCCAGGGTGTCAACCGTCCTCAGCTCCCTGGTTTTGCGGTGACTCACACTGGGCTGGGGCCGAGTCACCAGCGCTAGAGCAGAAAACTAAAGCAGTGTAAAGCAGCGCTGCCAGCAGCGCAGGGCACACCACCTACCAGCTACCCTGGGCCTGGGGCACTCTGAGCCCCTTTGCTGGGCTGGGGCTGTCTCCAGCTGGCTGAGCAGTCATGATCACGGTATAAAACCCCAGGGGAAGATACTGGACCTAGCTTCAAACCGTCCTGCCAGCCTAGGGCTCTGCTCACACACCTCCTGATATCCTCCAGCCTTCAACCCTCACCTAAATGCCATAGCCACCCAGCATCCTCAGAGATGGAGGGGTTTTTTTGCCCTCTCCCACCTACCTATGGGGTTGAATCCGAGGCTGGCTGTACCCTAGGACAGGGCTGGGGCACCCTCAGCCCCCATCCAGCGCTGTTCAGTCCAGCTGACTCATCCTCTGATCCTCACACCTTGTTTCAAGATGGTTCAAAAAATAATAAAATAGAAAAATCAGTGATGTCTGTGAGAAGCAACAAAACAAAAACACTGGAGGAAGGGCAGAGCTGAACTGGGGGCGCATACAGCTCCACAGAGTCTGAGAAAAGCTTCCTCCCCACTTGCCCCCTCAGCCTGCCCTGCACACATCCCTCCCCCGTCACAGGCATGACACAAAAGCCAAAGACCCGTAGGTTCAGGGCACCTTTCCTTACTGTATACCTGCCGCTCTAGGAAGAGGGCGGCTGCTCACGTTTCCAAATTCCCATCTTGGCTCAGCCAGAGCAGTCTGACAGGGGCTGACTCCCACTCCTGCCAAAGGAGGGGAACTGCCAGGTTTTCTCAGCTGTGGAAGCAGCACCACCCCAGCCCCAGTGGGTTTGCAGCAGAGCATCCTCACCAGTCCCATCCCAGCAAGTCCCAGCCCCTTCCCCAGGACCTACACTGTCGCTCCCCCCCAGCACCTCTCCCTTCCCAGCCACAGACACACAGCTTGGGGCGCACATTTGTATAAAAAGTAGAGTTTATTGCCATTTCTACCTAGATTTACACAACTGTGTCACCGCTTCTGACATCAAAAGGGACGTCCCGTCACTTCCCAGAGAGCTGGCCAGGGAAGGTGGGGAGCCCAGGAGCACGGGCCAGCTCCCCCCAACCCAGTGGGCTGGAGCGCAGCTCCTGTTGTGGCCCTGCCCAGCGGTCAGTCCAGATCCTCCCAGCGCTGCTGCATGGCTCTGTCACGGTGGCTGCCAGAGAGGGGTGAATCCATCCCCTCCGTTATGCCGCTGGCAGCACTGGCCACCCAGTTACAGCTGCTTGCCGTTCCAGTCTTATCTCAAATCCCCCAGCTGTACAGAGATGGGCATGGCTGGCCCAGAGCAGGGCACCCCACTGCTTCTTGGGCACCACTCATGCATGTGTTTATACATAGATACAGCTACAGAAGATGCCCAAACTAATAAAACAAGCTTTTTTTTCCTTGTAATCCCCACACTGATGTGCGTACAGCCATGCACTACACTGCAACTGCCACCACTGGTGCTGCTCAGTCAGGTTTGGGTTCCAGCATCTCCTGGGTGGCTAGTGGGACAAATCTGCATCGCTCACAAAAAAACGGTCTTCCTCCAACATCAGACTTTGCCAGAAAGAGACAACCCCCCCTGCACAGTGCAGCAAAGGCACAGGTCTCGGTGTGCTCTCCTTCCAACCGTGGATTCCCATCAAAGTGCCAAAGGGCGCCTGGCACTACCGGGGTATCGCAGATGCCCAGGTTTCAGCAGAGCCTGGGACAGGCAGGCCAGATGTACTCCCAGCACATGGTGGGTGGTTGGATGGGGAGGGGGCAGCTGCCCACATCTCCCTTGCAGAAGAGCACCCTCGTGCAGGAGACGGCCACTGGCTGTTGGCTGGCCAGGCTTGCCCAGGGAGGGGCACGGCTCAGTGCCGGGGTCTGGCAGTCCTTCGTGTGAGATGAAGGTGAAAACGATTTTGCAGGAGATTAAGTAGAAAGAGTTCTGTGGCTCTGCCCACCCCGAGGACAGAGCCACCTTACACCGCAGAGCCCCCTGAGTGCTGGGCTGGGGCAGCTGCCCCAGGGCTCTGCTCCTCTGGGCACAGGACCTCTGCAGGGAGCCGGGACTGGAACTTCTCCAGCTGCTCGGGGCTGGCGAGGGTCTTCAGGAGGCTGTTTTCACGTTCCAGCTGGGAGTTTTTCTCCAACAGTTCTTTGATTTGCTCTTTCAGGACCTCCACCTCCTCCCGCACTGCATACATCAGGTGGTTTTTCACAAGATCCTGCAAAAGGGTGTTGAAGAGACCGATCACTTGATGGTTACAGCCTGAGGGTTGCTCCCACCCTGCTCTACAAAGCTCTGCCCCTAGCTGCTTGACAAGCAGCATAAAGGCTTTTTCCAAAGGCTGTCCCATCTCTCTCCACCTCACCCTTGGCACCCTGGCCAGGGCTCAGTGCTCACCCATTGTAGCCCCCACAGGCCATCACCCACAGCATCCCTCAGGTCCCCCATCTCCCAGGTCTCACTGCCTCCGAAGCCACTCTCCAGCTCCGCTGCCCCCTCGGGGGTTTGGCAGGCTGCAGTTCCCTGTCACCCATGGGACCTGGCTTGGTCACCCCCCCGGCCCCGGAGGGTCCTTCCCAGGCTCCCCCCCCAGCAGGCTCCCTGCGCACTGCAGCGCTGCCAGAGCCAATCAGCTCAGCCACCGGCAGGCAGACAAAGGAGCTGCTCTGCCCAGCAACGGGCTGGGGAGCGGGGACCCCCCCTTGGGCAGAGCACCCACCCGGGGAGTGGGGACCCCCCGCCCCCCAAGTAAGAGCACCGGGGGGGGTCATGGAGCACGGTGCGCGGGGGGAACAGCCCTGCGGCTCACCATTGCCTGCTCGATCTTGTTGTCGATGGCCACCACGCTGGCTCCGGAGGCGCTGGAAGAGAGCGGAGAGGCAGGGCGTGAGCAGCGGCCCCCGAGCACCGCCCTTCCCTG
>JAVJGI010000037.1:439884-451108 GCA_035590275.1 Ibycter americanus | reverse complement strand
GGGTGAGATGAGGCACTGCTCACATTTGCACTCGTGCAGAGCCAAAATGCTCCATGGAACCCCACCCCCACCCCCCCAGCCGCCACCGCCGTGCGGCTTGTCCTTCGCAAGCCGGGGGCTGATGCTGAACGAGACCCTGCGGGACAGCCCGCAGCACGGTGCAGCACCCAAGAATGCGTTAGTGCTGGCAAGGGCACCTGCACCCCGGAGATGCTGCAGAGGACCCCAAATCCCCTGACCCAGCGGGCTGAAGGTGCCCAGCACCAGGCTGGTGGGTGCCAGCACAAAGAGAGGCCCGAGGAGCTGCAGCCGGCAGGCATGCTGCTGTGCCCCTGCCTCAGTGAAGGGGCTGAGGGTGAGCAGACTGGTATTTCCCTGTCAGAAAGGGAAACTGAGGCACAGTGCAGCACGGCTGCTGCTCAGAGCAGTGCCCTGCCAGCTTGCTCCCCAGCAAATCGGAGCCCCACCTCCCAGGACACGATGAGGGCCACGGTGTCCTGAGCTGCCTGAGATGCTGCGCGGCCCATAAACTGTGGCCAGGCACTTGCAGGTGCCCTGAGACACACAGGTTTGATGGGGGGTGCGAAAAGCATCTTCTCCTCCCCAGTGCGGGGATTGTGCAAGGGAGGGGTGCTTCTCCCCGGGGGGCACGTGTGGGACCCATTTGTCCCTCTGTCTGCAGGGGGAATGATGCACATCCCCCCTTGCCAGCACCAGCCCAGCCCACGCGAAGCTGCTGAGCAGGGGGACTGGTGTTGCAGAGAGTGGGCAGGGGTCTGTCCCCCCCCAGCCCCAGGGCTGGCATGTGTCCCTCCACCCTGCCCGCGGCCAGGCCCCACTCACCAGTCCCTCCTCCTGAAGAGGCTGGGGGAGTACGGTGGCTGGAAGGCCATGCTGGTGCCTGCAGCCCCGCTCCAGCCCCTCTGCTCCCCGGTGGCAGCCAGCACCCCAGCAGCGATGCCGGCTCTGCCCGCAGCAGCGTCCCCCTGGCCTGCCGGGCGGCAGGGACAGCCTGGGTGCCGGCCGCGTCCCGGGGCGGCGGGCACGGGGTAAACACACTGGGTGGATGACCTCAGCCACGCTCAATTGGCCCTTTCAGGGGCCAGCGGGCCAGCGTGCCACCCCGAGCCGCGTGGGTGCTGAGCGGGGAGCGGGCGGCTGCCCCCCTCCATGGGCAGATGAAAGGCGCCCTGTGTGCGCTTGTCCCCAGGGTGGCTGGCGGTGGGCAGGGGTGGCAGCCCCCAGGACACGGGGCACAGCTCTGTCCTCCTGTCCAGGACAAGCCCAGGCCACCCACACCGGGGGTCCCGTGACTCGGCTTCCCATTGCAGCTGAGGGAGGGTGCCCATCTCATTGTGGAGAGGGCAGGAGGGAAGGGGAGAGGCATTTTCTCCCACGATTGGGCGCGTCTCTGGTTGTACCACCTTCTGTCTCCTGCAATGAGGTGGGCAGCAGCTGAGAGATAGGGTGGACAGATCCTAGCCTGCTCCCAGCCCTGGCGGCTGTGCCTCAGTTTCCCCACCTCCACATCTCCCATGCTATGGCACCCCCAGACCTGGCCCAGCCCCCTTCCCAAAGGAAAGCCCAAAATTATTAGTGCCAGGGACCAAGGGCTCCAGGACGGACAGATGAGAGCCTGGCTCACAGCCTTTGCCCCACAGATCTGGGGTCCGGGGTCCTGGGCCCTGCCCAGTCACTTCCCGACACAGCGCTTCAGCACCCAGGGCTGGGGAAAAGCTGGTGATTTCCGCAGCTGCTGGAGCGAAGCGGGGCAGTGCAGCAACACAGCGCTTCAGGAGGAAATTGCTTCAGCTCTGCCACCTCCAATACTTTTCCCATGGAGCTGGGACTATTGCAAAAATAAACAAAAGTAAGTCACTGACTTTGCTGCCATCCCTCCTGGGGTCTTTCCCAGCCCTGCACAGCCCTGAGCACCGCCATCACTGCTTGGGGTGTGGGCTCCCTGGCTTTGAGGCTGGGAAGGATGCTGCCCGCCTCCATGAGACTCCCAGGGGAGGGATACTTTTTAGGGATGGAGGCACAGAAGGCTCTGCTTTCTCTTTCCTTCCCGGCACTTAATTAATGAGGAATCTCAAGGCAGCATGCTCGGCTGGGGGCAGGTCATGCTGAACACGGGGGCTGCCTCCTCCCCCTGGCACAGCCTCTGCCAGGGATGCAGCCTACCCCCCTGCAGCCCCTCGCCCGCACACCCACTCGAGGAATGTGGCTTCTGCTGCAGACACCCCTGGCCGTGTTGCTGGGTGCACACAAATGCAGGCACATCTTGCAACCCATGCATTCACGCAGACATGTGCAGGTCCTGCATGCACATGCGTGCCCCGCACACACAGGCACACCCACACGGACATGCCCATGTGCATTTTCTAGCCCACATGGGCATGCACCCTGTATGCAGGTGCACACACATGCATGCACGTGCACTTGTGCACACACACCCTACAAACATGCCCCTTCTGCATGCGTACCGATGAATCCTGCACGTGCACTGCAAATAGATCCCAACACCCGTGCGTTGCTGTGACTCACAGCTGATGCAGACACACACCTGGGCATGCACACACAGTGTCGGCAGTGCGGCACAGGGGCAGCTCAGCTGTCCCCTTGTGCCTGGGGGAGGCACCCCCAGCCCACAGGGCAGCCCCACTGCAGCCCACCTGGGATCTCTGAGGTGGGAGCAGCAGTGCACAGCCCTCTGCCATACCCCTGGTTTGTGCTCAGCTCTCCCCAGGGGAGGAGAGTACCGGAGGAGGGTACAGGAGAGGGGAGTACGGGAGGCCCTGTGGGCTGTCCAAACACCTCCCACAGCAGCAGAGTCCTGCGTGGGGCCCCAGCTGCACCCCGAGCAGTGTGGGCGCCCTTTCCCAGCCTCCTGTGGCCCCAGCAGACGGCCTTGCCAGGCTGCTGGCCCTGCTCCAGCAAAGCTTCTAGTAGCCGCTTCCTTTCCCACTGCCCCGCTCCTGCGCCTCCAGGGCCTGGTAGCAGCACACCAGGGTGGGCAACATCCCCCCCTTGCTCTTCCTAAGGAGCAGGGGCCATGGACTCACTGCTACACCACAGCACCAGAGGCCATGGTGATGGGCACCTTGGAGCAGGCCAGCCGAGAGGGACCAGTGGTGCGAGCTACATCCCCGGGGCAGCAGCATGGCAGCTCTTGCCTCATGTGTGCAGCTATGGGACGTTCATCAAGCAGGGTCCCGGCTCATGCCTGTGGTTATTTTAGGAACAGTAACAGCAGCCACAATACAGTGTAATTGTGACACTAATTGTTGTGCTCTCTGGGGGGAAAAAAACCCACCCTGTGGCTGTCATGCAGCAGTGAGGAGAGATGGTGACACCAGCTAGGTGTAACCCCCAGCAATGGCCCTGCAGGATACCCCAAAGCTGCTCGCGACCCCTCAGCCAGCCTACACACAGCCTGTGCCCAGCCTGGGAGACACCAGTCTTAATCGCCAGGTGACATTTGGTGATGACCCCTTCCTCCGCAACAGGATGCGGCAGCACCAACACGGCTGGGC
The DNA here is from genome assembly GCA_035590275.1 of Ibycter americanus. Classification (NCBI taxonomy): domain Eukaryota; kingdom Metazoa; phylum Chordata; class Aves; order Falconiformes; family Falconidae; genus Ibycter; species Ibycter americanus. Next base: position 447,572 of record JAVJGI010000037.1, on the reverse strand, counting down.
TGCAGCCCCCGCAGGGCTAAGCCTGGCTGGACCCTGGGATGGCAAGGAGCGGGATGATGGGATCCCCTGGCACCCCACACCTGCACCATGTTGTGGGTGAGGGGATGTGGCCCTGTCCCCATGGATGAGATATGCTATTGTGCTGAGCCTAATGCATTGAACCCCTGCCAGGCACTGTGGTGCCACACGCTGAAGGATGCCCTTGCCCCGTCAGCTGCTGGTGGGAGCTGGGGGAACAGTCAGTGCTGTGGGTGCAGTCCTGGCCCCTCAGCCTCTGCTCTCCTCCAGCTCCATGCCGTTCTCGCTGCTCTGTGGCAGTGTTCCTGGCTTGCTCTCTCCCAAGGACTCAGTTCAATGGGAGGAAGGCCCTTCAGAGGGTCCGAGGCGTGGGAAATGTTTATTGCCTGGCCTCAGAGACACTGGACAGCAATACGGGAAAGGCGCAGAGCCAAAGCTGCCCAGGCTGCTCTGCAGAGTCAGATCTCCAGCTCAAAGGGTCAGAGCAGAGGGGGAGAGGAAAAGCCACTGCTTGCAAACATGCAGCTAAGAAAACGCGGCCTTTCACAGCCTGAAATCCTGCAGCCATGGCTGTGCCGGCCAAGGGGACTGGGGATGCCAGCACCAGGGCCAGCCGTGCCCTGCAGGAGCTGAAGGAGGGGTGGCTGGGGACATGGGTGATGGCTGGGGCTTGTGGGAGCCCACAGTGGGAAGGGCTGGGTATGGAACAGGTCTGTGGAGACCCCAGTCTTGCCCTGCAGCCCTGTCCTGGTGCTGGGGAGGGAGAGGTAATGGCAGGAGGCTGCCCATGGGCAAGCAGGCAGCTGTGTCATCTGCTGTCCTACTTGGCCATCCCACTCCCAGCACCCCAAACTGTGCCTGCCGGCCCTGCAGCGCTGGCGTGGGGCTGCTGGGCCAGTCCTGAGGGCTGTGGGGCCAGAGCTGTCCGCTGCCAGGGCACACCGGTTGGCCAGCTCTTGGTTTTCTCATCCTGAAGGTGTCCTGGCTGAGCTGTTTGCTGCACGATTGGCATGACCCCTGGCTCAGCTGGTGCCTTCCAGGGGTCGCGCAGGACCTGTGGCAGCCCCATGCAACCAGGAGCCCTGTGACATGGGGACCTGGTTCATGCCCACCGGAGCCTTAGAGGGCTCATGAATCCCTCAACCCAGGGCATGAGCTGCTCCAGAACAGAGAGCAGCCCCTCCTGGGTACATCTATAAGTGCAAGTCCTTGCCCTGCAGAGCCAGTGCTGCTGGCCTTGCTAGACTTAGTCCCCATCCCAGGGCTATGGGACACCAGAGAATGGGGAGAGCCACTTTGCTATGTTGGGAAAGCCCAGGGAGGGTTTGCCATCGGGGAAGGCTGATGCGGAACCCATCCTCCCCTCTCTTCACCACCAATGGAGGCAGAGCGAGCTCTTGTGGGTGGTGGGCAGGGGATATGGCTAACCCCCCACCGGGCAGCGGGGCACGGACAGGGATTGCGGTGCAGGGACTTCTCCAACCTGTTGGGCTGGAGGCAGTGTGGGGAGGGCGGAGGGAGCTCTGGCAAGCTCCCATGTCCAGCTGTTGGGCTGCCTGCTTCCTCTGATAAAGGTACTTGGCTGTACTCCCAGTTCTGTTTTTTCTGGCGTGTGAGTGCACACCCCGGAGCCGGCCTGCTGAAAGCTGCAATTTTTTTTCTCCAACTTTGTCACCAGCCCCCCTTCTTCCTCCTGTGCCCCCTGCCCAGTGCACCCCAGTAGCAGCTGCCTCCCAGCAGCAGTCAAGGAGCAGAGGTCAGAGATGACCCAGCTCTGGCAGAGCCCTCCCCGTGATGCTGTACATAGGAAGGTTCCAAAGCCACAGCTTCCCCAGGCGTGCTGGGGTAGGAGGGGAAGAGGAAAAAGGGCTGATCTGCTTATTACCACCCCTGGGCCATGCAGACCAACTTCCCGCCTTGCCTGTGTTTGTTGACACCAGCCCCATGCTGCTGCCTGCACAGCTCGGGCCGCCCCAGAGGATGCCCTGCCGGGGGCTGTGCAGCAACCCTGGCCACGCCGCTGCTCCCCTGCCTGCACCCAGCCCACACAGGGTCCCACAACCATGGCACGCTGGAGGGAGCATGTCAGGTATGGCACAACCCAGCAAAAACCACATGGTGTTTCCGCTAGCATCGTGCCTGGTGACGGCAGTGGGGGAAGCACAGCCAGCCCCCAGCCACACTCCCTGCCTCCCATGGGTCAGGGATGTCCAGCCTCAAGGAGGATGGGTGGACTGAACCCTCAGCAGAGTTCTCATCCACAAATCTGTCTGCAGAGCAAGCATTTCACACCCATGGGCACCATGGGGTGGAGTCCGGTAACTGAATTCCATGTTATCACCTCCTTTGCTTAGCCATGCCCTGCCCTGCAGGTCTCCTGCCAGCTCAGGCTGTGAGCTTCAGGTCTGTCCTTGTTTTGTAGCCCACTGTATCATCTTGGATGGTCCCAGCTGGATCATCCCCAGATCGTGGCCACCCTTCTCTGGTTTGGTTTCAGGGAACCAGAGACAGAGCGGAGGTGGCCACGATGCTGAAGGGACCCCCCTGCAGCACCAGGGCCACGTGGTGCCCTTGAACCTCCAAGTGTGTGGTGGGCAGGGGGCTGGCAGCCCGGGCACTGTTCTCCCCTCGCCCCTCGCTGGTGCACAGCCAGCTTTTCCAGAGATCTCCAGCCTGAGAGAGGAACCCCAAGGCAAGGCCTCCAGCATCTTCCGAAAGAAATCCCAGGCCACTCTGCAAGCAGAAGTCGGTGCTCCAGAGCCACACTTGGTGCTGGAAGCTGCTGCCCTGTGACGTACAGGAGTGCCCGGCTTGCTAATTGGAAGGCAGCTCATTATGTAATGAGAGGACAGAGGCTGGGAAGCTGCAAGAGAGCAGCACTTCAGCACCCCGTGCAACCCCAAAAGCTGCTCTTCCAGCACCCACACTAACCCATCTTCAAGGAAACCCTTGAATCCTTCACTTTACCCTTCCAAAGGTGCCTGAGCTTTGCGCTGTCCTGCCTGGCCCAATGGAGATGCTTGGGGGGAGCCCCAGCAGCCCCTCAATGCCCCTTCCCTGTGGCCAGCTGGCCAAGGGGAGCAAAGCCCGGACAGACACAAGCCAATGTGGGCCAGGAGTGGGAGAAGAGCTGAGTTCCACTGGTGTATGAGCCAGCCACCCCATGGGAGGTCAGACAAGGACGCACGCTGGGGCTGCACAGTTTCAGCAGAGCTGGTTATTAATACCCCGCCTGGCCTTTGCGAAGAATCTTGGGCATTTCGAACCAGGGACACTTCGTTAAAACCCTTCCCTTGCTGACATTTCAGAACAATAACAACATGAAAGACAATAAGCTGTCGGCAGGACATGTACCTGCGACGCTGCCATGGCTGTCTGTGTGCCTGGCCTCGGCTGCCAACCGTCACCTGGCTTGTGCCAACCCTTGGGGAAAACATGAGACAGTTCCCTGCCTCCAAACTGCCCGGAGCAGTCCTGCTCTGCACCACAGGCGGATCATCAGCATGGTGATCCCATGGGGGTATCATGTGCTGCCCTGTGGCATCGGCCACCCTGCTGCCTACCTGGGTAGGGCTGCCAGCCCAGGGGAGTCACAGGCAGGGGTGGCAAGGACTGGATCACTCCTGGGGACAGGGGGACAGCAGCGTGGGAAGGGGCCCAGGGCTTCTGCTCTGCTGCTGGAGTCATTCTGCAGCAAAAGCCCCTCAAATATATACACACACAAATATATATATAACTCTAAGCACACAGACAGAGGATGACGAACTCCTGTCCCAAAGCCAGCAATGTGTGGCACCTGGATAAATATAACTCAGCGCTCACAGGCAAAGCATGGCAGCCTTTAATGCCTCTCCAGCCTTCACTCCCCCATCACAACCCCCTGGGTATCCTCTGCCCTCTGCAAACTGAGTCTCAGTCACTTCCCAAGGGCAGGATCCGCCTGGACCCTCTTCTGCCCTTGGCAGCCACCTTACAGTGCATGCACATATGCCATGGTCATGCCCCGTGTGCACACATGCAGCTGCCAGGCTCTGCTGACATGTGCCCTGAACCCCTCTGTCCCACACAGGTCACTGTGTTCAATCCTCTCTGTGCTGCAAGGTGGCCAGGGAGATGGGTGCCAGCACAGAGGAGTACACCAGGGACACGGTGTGCCCACAGAGGCATTGCCCAAGGCACCCGTATCTGCGCCATGTGCCTGGTGGGAGCTGAGATGCTGGCTGGGGTGTAAAGGGCTTCCTCTGTGGGCCAGCCCCAGCTCACAGCCCAGCTCAGCATTCCCTCGTTCCCTGTTATGACAGGCTGTGCCATAGTGTGGTGCGAAGACGTGGTGTCCCTCCATCACACCCTGCACCCAGGCACCCTGCTGCCAGCCTGATCTGGAGACTTCTTGGGCCACCCGCTTTCACCCCTGGGTGGCATGGCATGTGGCAGCTGGGGGGTACAGCCCTGGGCACTGGAGGCAGGTGTGCCCACACCTGTGCTTGCTGTTGTTTTGCTCCAACCTGAACTTTCTCCTCCTGGGGAATGAGCCAAGATACCCAAGAGGTGATAGCATACAAAGCAGGGGATTGTGGGTGCCAGAGGAACACCCCGATAACAGGCCTGATAAGGGCACCCTTGCTGCTGGCACCAGGGAACCTGAGCAGGTTTGTGCCCCTTGCTTTAGCTGATGTGCTCCTACACTGGCGCAGGAGGACGCATGGATGCACACGCTCCTGCATGGCTGAAGTCCAGGATGGCATGGGAGAACCAAGCAGCTCCATGTGCAGCCTGAGTCAGGATCTGGGGCTGCTGGAGACACTTCAGCCCATGCTGGATCAAGCCCTGGGCTCTGCAGGTCAGGTCAGATCAGTGCTGGGGATCTCAGACAACCTACATTCAGCATTTCCAGCCTGTCTCTGGGGGTTTCCCCCTGTTTGGGTGGTCCCTGCCAGGCTCCCCATGCTCTTTCCTTGCTGCAGGGATGCTATGAGGGATGCACAAGGTAGGGATGCTCTGGACCAGCTACCTACAAGGCTGATGCTCCTGCAGGAAACCCTCCTGCTTGGGGAGGGTGTGGGTTCCTGTTCAGAAAGGCCTTCTCCTCTCCATGCCCTCACACGGGAGGTATCATGAGCTGCCCTCTAGGGAGACCTTGGCAGTGCCAAGAGGCCAAGCACGCACGGAAACACCAGGTATGGGGAAGCCGGCTATTACCACGCTGGCTGGGCAACCTATCTCCCTGCAGATGCCGGCGTAGTGGGCAGGAAGGTCTCTGACATCCCTCTGCAATGCCAACGTTACCCTGAGATTATTCGTCCGAGACCCAGGCACAAGCCTGGGCAAGAGTGGGCTGGGGAGAGCGCCCTGTGACCGTGTAGCACCTTTTCCTGGGGCAAGGGGGGCTGAGGGGAGCCAGTGGCGTAGGAGGGGGTCAGCGCTGCGGGGAGGAGAGCAGCATCCTCCCGGGTGTGTACTGATGCGTGATTCGAGCAGGGCCCCGCCTGGCTCTGGGTGGAGAAGAGGAGATATGTGCCAACCCACTCGCCCACATCACCCAACCCGTGCCAGCTCTCCTGCCCAGCCTCTCCTGGATAACATCTGGCAGCCTGGCCAGCCTGTGCCCTGTTCTGCTCTGGGCAGCAAGGGGACACTTCTGCAGGTGCTGTGGGACCTGCTGCTCCACTGAACAGGGTGGGCAATGACCCACCCTTTGGTCTGAGCCTTGGAAGGAGCTGGGGGCCACCTTCCCCTGGGTCCTGGCCAAGCCAAGGGAATGGCAGGGAATTGCTGTGCTGCAGGGAGAGGCTGGAGGAAGGATAAATGCGGGTGGGGGAAGCTGGGCGGCAGCACCTTTCCCACCATAAGGTCAGGCCAGTGAGCAAGAGCTGCCCAGGCAGCGATGCCAGGGTGGCATTCGTGGCATGGCACCATTTGTTCCTGTCTGTCGGGTGTCACTTTGCAGCATCGATGCAGGAGGAGGAGACGGAGCCAGGGCGTAAAGGGCATCTCAGGGTGGCTGGGCCAGGGTGTGCATTCCTGCCAGCCGAGTGGGCTGGAGCAACAAGGAGGCATTGATGGGGAGAGGGGCTGTGCGCGGGAGCACATGTGAGTGTGAGAGAGGTGTGGGTGTGAGACTGGAGAGCCGTCCCGCTGGCCGCTCTGCCCTCCCCGGCCCCGCGGGGCAGGTCTGCCCAGGGAGGGGGCTGGGAGAGCCACCCTTCCTGCTCGGGACCAGTGCACCGGGCATTTGTTTGCTTTGCTCTTGTGGGACAGAGCTGCATGTGGCCTGACCCGTGTCCTGTAGCATTGGTTGCTGAGCCCTGCAGACCGCTGAGATGCCAGTGAGCTTTCATTTTAGCAGCAAGAATAGCTTGTACTCCAGGGAGTAGCTGACCTTGGCGTGCCCAAATCCTCCTGCTGCCTGGAAGAAGATGCCAGGCAGCCAGTCTGCTGTGCCTGCCTTGGCTTCCATGCCAGGCATCTTGTCAGCCTGGGATCCCCGCCCCATGACCCAGCAGACTTTGGGGTGATGTCCCCACAGGCCTGGTTTGCAGGGGCTCCAGGCCAGGGAAGCCCATCAGCACCGAGGTCGGCTGCGGCACACCATGGTCGGCACGGCTTGGCAGAGCTGGTGGCAGCATGTGCTGTACTGTGCACCATGCCTATCCCTGCCTGCTTCTGCAAGACCCAGCTCCCTCCAGTAAGGAGATTCCCCAATGTGCCCTGGAGAGCAGGAGAGCCCTGCTCAGCTGCCTCCAGCCTCTCAGGATGAAACCGTTTGCTCCTGGCTACAAGGCTATGACCAAGGGGGCCTGGCACAGCTGAGCTGAAGTCTAGTGGTGCCAATGCCAACTGCACAGAAACCTGTCACCTCAGCCTCCTGTGGATGCTCAGGTACTATCTTTCTGCCAGGGCATGTACCCAGCTCCGAGCAGGCGGGGTGTAGGTGTCCCAAGGACAGGCATGGATGGGTGGCATGGCCCCATTGAGGAAATGCTGGCCAGGATTTATTTCAGGCTTTGAACTTTAGGTGTGGAAGAGGTCGGAGCTGGAGCAGGCTACAGGGGTCTGCCCTGGTCCCAGCATCATGCCTCACCACCCTTCCAGCATCATGTTTCCCCCTTCCCTGATCACATGTGGCCTGATCCTGGATGATGCTGAGGCTCAGGACACGACACACAGCAGGGCACAGAGGACAGGCTTGGGCACCACAGCAAGGGGAACTGAGGGGCACAGATGTGGACAAACCCTGGCCCCCTGGCACTTCTGCTTGCTCCCTACCTCAGCAGAGCAGACATTTGCTCGCCAGGAGCACCATGGGTCCTGCTCCCGCAGGGGTGAGTTCGGAAGTAGCCAGCCGTGCCCACATCGCTTGCCTCTCATCTGTGGGCACCGTCACCATCTTCCCCAGATGAGCAGCCCGGGTGCTTGGCTCCAACACCCGGCCCTGACCACCCACGCTGGGGACAGGGTCTTGCTCCCCCTCTCCGCCCAGGATGCCAAGTGGCTGCAGCCTCACGGAGCGCAGGAAGATCTCTCGCTCCCGTTTCCCTCCCGGCTGGGTGGCTTCGCTGCTCGCGCGCAGCCGGGGTGCCGGGTGCCTTGGCGAGCATCCCGGCTCCTCCCTTCCCACCTGAGCGGCAGCTCGGCGTTATGTAAGCGCAGGAAGAACGTCCCCCCCGAGC
>JAVJGI010000037.1:396786-427056 GCA_035590275.1 Ibycter americanus | reverse complement strand
CATCACAGCCAAAACACAGCACAGCACCAACTACTAAGAAGAAAATTAACTCCATCCCAGCTGAAACCAGGACACCCCTGTGAATTCTCAGTGGAGCAAAACTTCCTCTGCTCCAGAGGAGACGTGGCAGAGATGTGTGTTCATGTTGGTCTTCCTCCTCACTTCCTAAGACAATCAGAAATCCAGGCGGTCCCCATGTCAGGCACAGCCAGCCTGCCGCAGCTTTGCAGAGGAACATGTTTGGGCAGTACTTTGCTTCCTATAATCTGCCTGAGTTTCCTGGTACTCCCTCCCTTATGGAATGGGCTGGCTGAAATGGGGGCAGAGGCTGCCTGGTGGATGCAGTGGATGGAGAGTTTAGGGAACCAGGGTGAGACCTCATCCCTGACAAACCTGGGCAGGAAACCTGTCCTCAGGTGCATGGAATTTGTGTTGGTCGTGCAATGAACAGAATCAGCTCTTCCCGTGCCGGTGAGGACAAGGACAAGGACTACCCCAAGATGGGACACTTCTCAAGGCCAGTTTTGTCCTTCCAGAGGCCCCACAGATGGCAGCTGTGATGTTTGCTTTGTATCTGCCAGAGCTTTTCCTCTGCAGTGGAGACCCACATTGAAGGTATTTTCCAATACTCCCTTACATTTTCAGTTGAACATCTTGCAGAAGAAGAACAACTCCACCGTGAAGCTTCGTCCATCCATAAAAATGGCCCCAAGTTTAGCCTCTTCTTCTCATCGCCTATTATATCCAGAAAGATCATTGCACTCTCCCCAGCTGAGCGATACTTGCTGGTCCTGCACTTGTGTGCCAAGACAGAGGGTGGGCACACTGAGAAGGACTGGCACTGAAGTATCCAACCTTCTGGGAAGCATGCATCCTACTCTCAGCTTCTTGCAAGAAAGGACTGCAGGAAAAATGAAAGCCACCAATATGCCCATAGAGTTGGCTCTTCCCAGAGTCGCTGTCTTGAACCGTCTCTGCAGCAGGAGCAGTTTTTGTACTTCTGCACTGGCACGTGTCCTCCCTCGCACACACACCAGGACTGGCAGCTTCCTGTCCTCTGTGGAAGGGATCGGAGCAGGGTGCAGGACTGTTCCCAGGCAGGATGATGCCTTGTTTATTGCATATAAATAATTTCTGTCCAGCTCGTCATTTAAACCTGGGACCTTTCCAGCAAAGGCTCCAGCTTATTTTGCCACAGTCCAGCAAAAGAAAGTGTGAGACTGAAGCAGAAGGGCAGCGGCAGAATGACTGCCTGCTCTTGTGCAAAGCAGGAGGCAAGCTTAGCCCCGACTGTGCCTTGTGCCACATGAGAGGAAGGGAGGGAGGTCCTTCAGAGACAGGGATAGCCCTGGGAAGATGCCAGAACTGCTTCCATGGAGACATACCAAGAAGGTCTGGACTGTTTCCAGCATGGAGAGGACAGAGTGATGGGGAGGTGACAGTGATGCAAGAGTTTCTAGGCAGGGAGAGCCAGAGGCCTGGGCTGTGCACAGGGAAATGGGAAGTTAGGAAAAGAAAAGTCAAGGAGTGTGCTGGGGAGAGGGCGGGCATGTTCTTCTGCGTGGAACTGTGTGGCAGAAGGGGCCAGCACATGGGGGGCTGTGAGTCCCTGAAGGACTGCAGACAGTGGAGCCTGGCAGCCCTTCCCTGCCTGTACCTTCCAGGAGGTGGAAGCCCAGAGCCAGCGGTTTTACCTCCTTCTTCCCCCTTTGCTGCCTGTGCCGTGCCTGCTGTGGTCCCCACAGTTTGGTTGAGGCCTCATTGCAGAGCTGGGCTGATGGAGCAAACCTTCCAGCCTGCTGTTCCCTGGCAGTCGTGGGCACGTCAGACTGGAGCTGCTGCTGTTAAAAGATGTAAGCTCTGGAGCGAAGTGGGGCAGAAAGGCGAGCGGGCGCGATGCAATTACTGCTGACAGCTCTTCTGAGCAAAAGCATGAGAGAGTTGACAAAGACTTTGAAGTCCTGGACGATTTGTGATGGAAAAATCCCAGTCTCTAAAGCTTCCAGGTATGTTTAGCTTTAGGTATTATAGTGCTGGGCTTATGGGCTCAGAAATTCATGTCCACTCTGAACTGCCAGTCCAAAGGTCTCCTTTCTCCAAAGTGAAGGAAGAGTTACCTCCCATTAATCTATCCAGACCTAGTCCAACTTGCTCTGGCAGGGCTTAAGGCAGAGAGCTGCTCTCTCGCTCCTCCCTGAAGGTGCTTCAGAGAAACAGTATTTAATAACCAGCAAGGATTAAAGTACCTTTGGGGGAACAGCCTGATCATAAGTTAAAAGCAGCTGATTGAGGCTGGGTAAAGCTCAGTTTTTGCTCCTGCTGATGATGCCTGGGCAAGGCAAGCACCGAGGGTGGTGTTTGCAGTATGAGCAATGTCTGCATTGACTGGATGGCTGCATCTCAGCGAGCCAAAGGGGCCAGTTAGGGGGCAGCTGGGGACATGGCAGCTGACACCTGGTTCCTGGCCCCATCCTCTGCCCAAAACTGGTCCACACCTCCAGGCCATGAGCCCAGCTAGTTACTCCAGGTCCCTACAGGAGCCATCTCTGGCCCTTCAGTTTCCATGTCCATGGCTTTGTCCTTGTAATTTCTCATCCAGCCAAAGTCTGGAAATCTTGTGGAAGAGTCTTGTTTTTGTGAAATTTCAGGTTTAAAGGGACTCACATAGATTCTTCCCTTTTGTTGGGCATTGGAGAGACCAAGTCTGGACAGTGGGTCCAGTCTGGGGCTCCTCAGTCCCACAAAATCTAGTTGCTCTCCCCAGTCCTTGCCCATGTGAGAAGGTCGCCCTGCCTCATAGACGCAGCACAGTGTGCCCACAGCTGGTGGTCCTCCAGCAACTCTGGATAGGGCACAGCTCTGGGTCCCTCTGGTATTTGCTCTCTGCAGAGCTCAGTCTCAGGAATGTCATCAAGAACTATAGAATTAACCCAGCCGTCATATGTTTTAAAGTTAGAAGTGGACAGCCAGCTGTTCCTGGAGAAATGAGCAGCCTCCTGCAGTGAGAGACAGCCTCGAACATCACCTGATCCCTCCTTGGGCAGGGATTTGTCATCCACAAGCACCAAGCAGGTCTCTGCCTGGTCATGAAGGCCACATGAAGAGCAGAGAGGAGCACACTGGAAAGTGGGAGCAAATAACTCAGAGCTATTACTGAGCTGATGTGTTTGTGCTTGCAGTCAGCCCTGGGTGTGCTGCTGGCTGGCAGGGGCAGCTGCAGCCTCCCTGTCCCAGACCCATGCTAGCTTTTTACTCCTGTTTTGGTCTTGTGGCCAAGCAAGCAGTGAGGACATGGAGAGCAGATGTGCTGATGTCTTCCCAGGATTCAAGGAAATCTTCTGTATCTTGGCACAAGTCTGTGTTTCACATCCACTGCTGCAGTTAAGGGACAGAGATGCTAACAGCTGGTGCTTTTGCCCTAGCACTTTCCAGAGCAAACCTCTCCTGGGAGCTCAGAGCCAGAGCATGGCCTGTTTCATGCGTGGGTTTTAAAAGCCTCAAAGCAGCTGTGGGGCAGGGACCCAGCCCGCCCCACTGCTGGGTGCATGGCACAGCCCTGCCCCAATGTGCACTCACCAAAATAACCCATTCCCTGACAGCGACTTACCCCCACCCCGGTAGTCGCTGCCTCCTGACCATGCCTGGACTCATAAAATGTTGCCATCGTCTCTGGAGGAATTGCAGGCTGCATCTCTGATATCTCACAACAGGCATCCCCAATAACATGTGCTGCCAGAGCACCTCATCAGAGCAACGGGACAGGGCTTCTGGAAGCAAAATTTACACACAGACAAGCCCTTCCCTAAACACTCTTACAAGCCATGTGTCCATGGGTGACATGCATCACCTGTGACATGGATGTGCTCAAAATGCGGGGCTCCCACATGCATGGGTATCTGCACATCTGGCTCCCACAGCTCCCCAGCAGCAAAGGTCACACACGTATATGTGAGCATTTGGTTAGATGTTCCTCCTGTATTCATGTATCAAGACCTACACACAGTCCTGTGAGATTATATATAGCAATACACCGACCAGGAAAACACTATGGGAAGGTATAGCATCTCTGAGGGCCAAAAAGGTGAAAGCCTAATTTGCCCTGCCTCCTGCTCTGCCGGGAGTGCAGGTGCAGCAGTGCGCTGCAGTGGAGGCTGAACGAGCATCCCTCAGGTCAGAAGACCAAGCCCCTCGGTCATTGTTAGCTGATTCCACAAGAACCACAGCATGGCTCAAGTTTATAAATTTGTAAAGCACCAGTTATATACTACAGCTGAGCTCGAAAAAATGACCTTGTGAATATACAGTCGAAATGGATGAAAACTATCAGCAAGATCTGAACAGCATTAACAAGGACAGGCCCTTTTGTAGGGAGTGGACAGTGTGAATTATTAATTTTAAGCCTGTCCTACTTTCTTAGTGTGAGATAGGGAGATTTGCCCAGCCGGTGGGAGAATTCATTGCCTCTGGGTATCACTGGTTTTATAGCTCAAAGTGATTCAGGAGCTGCTCTCAGCCATCCGGGAGCAGGTAGTGCAGGCTGCAGGTCACCCTCAGTGTGGGGCAGTTGGGTCCCATCACTTGGGACTGGCAGCATGATTGTCCTGTCCCTCCTGCCTTGCCTCTGCCTGGCCCCTGCAGATGTCTGACAGCCTGGGGCTCTGCATTGACCATACAGGGACCCCAAAGACTGAGCTTCACCTTGGATGCTTGCTAGACCAGCTCTGCTTGGTGGGATCTGAAGGCACGTAGCAGGGATCCCTGTCCTTGTGCAGCCCAGCATGTCCAAGGAGGACAGTGAGTGATGGGAAGCTGCCCAGGACATGAGCCTGAGAAGCTGCTGTGGGGAACACGTGCCTCTTGGGGTCCAACAGCATTACAGAAGGACAGCACAAGGAAGGCTGCCTCATGCATTTATTTATAAGCTGCCAGTTATGTTACTTGGCCTCTTGAATATGTTTATCACATTTGAAGTCATTCTCGGGGGGTGAGGGTGCGGGGTGGGGGGAGGCTTGTCTGCAGGCATTCCAATGGCTGTGTTGCTTTCCCCTCTCCAGTCCCTGTTTGAAAGGGATTAGTTTAAAACATCAAAAGCACTTGCTTTAATTTAGTGTTTGATGTTCCCTCAGGCTAGCTTTATTTGAGCTTACAAAGGAGGAAACACGCGTATAGCATTAGCCCCTCGCAGTCTATGCCCTCCTGCCTTGCGGTCCCGCTGGAAAGCATGTTCACTCAACAGGATCGGTTTCAGCTACATCTATTCCAGGATCAACAGAGCCATGCAATGGCTGCAGTGAATCTCGCAGCTCCTCGGCAGGCTGCTAGCCCTGCCGTGGCAAAGCCTGTGGGTCTGGCATGCTTGCAGCTTCTGCGGGTTTTCTGCAGACCCCACTGTGGTTGTTCATGCTGACCCTCAACCCCTATCCCCTGCTCAGTGCCTCTGGTGGAGGTTTCTAATGAATGGTTGTCAAAGGGACTTTTGGATTAGGTTTCAATTTCTCTGTTGCTTTTGCCAATATGCAGTAGGTAGTGCCAGTGCATTTCTTGGATTCTTTTATATATTTTGTTCCCCTGCGCTAGGCAGATCTTAACAGTAATCCTCCTTTCTGAAAAATGCATTTAATATTTCTGAACCCACCATTCCCCGAGTATTTGGCCTCTGGGATCCCTTTTCCTCCTGATGCCATGTCACGCACATCATTTCTAGAGAACAACAGGCTTTGAGAAGGAAATAAATGACATCCTACAGTTCCTCAAATAACAGGAGTTGCTCCATAAATTATGGGATTATATCTACTCCTTCAACGTTTAAAACCAAACTCGAAATGCTATCACTGAGGGACATGTGTAAAGGGGAAAAGACATTTACCCATAGAGCAAATGCCCAGCTTTGGTTTTGAAATAATAGTTCACAGGGTGGTTGGGGTTGGATGGGACCTCAGGAGGTCACCTCATCCAGCCCCCTGCCCAAGCAGGCTTACCCCTGGCTGCTCAGGACCGCGTGTGGGTGGTTTCTTTGCATTTCTTGTCAAACTGGGTAGTTTGCCTCAGATACAGCTCACCCCCTTCCATAAAGCCGCTTTCTGAGAGGGTTTGATTTCCAGGATCTGGATCTTGCTACCCCTGTAACTCCCAGCCAGCCCCTATCACCCCAGTCCTGCCACCTCACCCCAGCTCCAACCCTCCATCAGACCCGTGTGAGCAGCCCTGTGTGCTAACCAGCCAGCGTGGCAGCCACTTTGCTTTGCTGAGTTGTGCTTTCGGCAGGATTTCTGTGCTGAAAGGGCTCAGGAAAAGCCTGGCAAGCCCAGGGACAAGGTGAGGGCAGGGGCACAGCTGCGGGCAGCTCCATCCCCTCAGCCCTGCGCAGCTATATGAGCTCTGAGCCTTGTAAAGCCCTGAGTGCTGCAAAGCTCTGCTGCCAAAAGATGTGGTGCTGCCTTCCCCCTAATCCCATGGAAATGCTTGCATTCCTTGTAAGGAACCAATGACAGGAGATACTGGCATTAATCTTGCCTTTCCACTTTGCCTGGTTAGATTTAACCCAAATCCTCCCCAAGTCTGCTTTGTGACACAGCCACACATCCATTTTACAACAGTGGGGGGGGACGGGACAGGGGGAACTGGGGAAGGAACAACGCAGGATATCATTTTTGGATCAGTGATGATGCCTTGAAAGGAAGCCTCCAGCCTGAACTGAGGCCTTGAAGTTTGCTGCCATATCTGAGCTTCACCACAGCAAAGCTGGGAAGAAGGGCAGGCTTTTGCAGCTTCTCCAGTTCTGCAGGATCAGGGTTAATAAATAAATCAGAGTAGATTTCTTTCTAGCCCAGATCCCTTCTGCGCTCTGGTTTGCTGCATGTTTGCATCAGTGTGAGGCCGGAGGCAAATAGCATTGCACCCACGGGCAACCAGATCTCCTGAGTGCACAGGGCAGAGAGCCCTTGGGCCAGAGCAGTGACCAGAGGACGTGCTTGAGATGGTGTGACATTGATTAATGGCATGGTGGTGCTGGGGCGTGCGGTACGGCATGGCTGGGGCAATGCTGTTCTACACATACCTGCCTCGGGGACTGGGGTGCCCGCGGAGCGCTCCGGCACCTTGCGGATGTGCAACAACAGCATCTCTGTTGCTGGAGTATAGTGAGAAGACAAGCACAGGTTCTTCAGCCTCTGGAAACCCAGAGAGGAGGGAAGCCAGTGCTCCCCACCAAGCCCCTCAGAGACAGTTGGTGCAGACCAGCTGGCACTGGCGTGGCAAAGAGCCAGCCTGCAACATGGCTAGCTGCAGCCACCTGTCCTAAGGCACCCAGTTTGCTCACTGCAGGGGCTTCTTCAGGCAGGGATGAAGGAGAAAGAGGCTTCCACCAAAGCCAGTGACTCCGTTCCACTTGCCCAGAGATGTGCTTGCAGCCCAGTGCGACCAACATGCCAACAGCCTTGGTAGGCTGTGCTTCCCAGCTCTGCTCCCATGGAGCTGGAGGCCTGAAGGCTTGTTTGCACGTCACCACGGCAAACATAAATGTAATTTAAATGTAAAGTTAATTATACCACAGCCCTGTCACACAGTGATCATTTGCAATGGGGTGACAAGCTGGGTTAACAAATGTCTTTGTGCTCACTTCACCTCTTGCCATGGTTTGACTTTGTGTTCAAAGCTGATTCAAAAGTTACTGCTCTGTAAAATCATAGACCAAACAGGTTAGATCTTTCCTGGCTGATAGAGTTTGCCTGTGAGTCGGAGATCATTGCACCATGGGGATATCGCAAGGGGATGCTGCAGGTCTCCTTGGCTTGGTGCTACCCAAATGCTCCATCAGTGAGGGGGAGGAGAAAAAGAGGTATTTTCTGGGATGGTTGCAGACTTTTAAATATTTCAGGAGTTCAGAGTTTTAAATATTGATAGAAATGAATCAGGTTTACAGCATGGTTGAGAGCCGGACGTGAGCTGGGCTTGCTGGGTGCTGTGGTTGCAGGCTCTGCTCTCTGCAAGGGGCTCCCCGCTGCTCCTGCCTTCACTCGGGGGCCAGGACGTGCGTGCCTGTGCGCGGGCAGGAGGCCGAGGTGTTGGAAGAGGCTTAAAAGCTGGTCACAGGGAGGGTGGGCCTTGTCAGAAGGACTCACTTCAGTCTGCAAAAGCACAGAAGCACGTGGCAAGATTAACGTGACAGGGCATGGCTGCAGCTTGCCGCTGTGCTGGCTGGCTGCGTCATCACTTCCATTCCGCATTCATTGGCATTTTTGCCATTGCGCATACCCACGCTGTCAGACTCACCTCCCCAATTACCTTTTTTCACGGAAACATTGTGGGCAGAGGCCCCGAGGGGGTCATCTCGGTTGGAGGAGATCATACCCATGCTCAAGGACTGCAGGACTCCCTAGAAACCCATCCTCTGCAACACAAGAGCTGCACATGGGGCGAAACTACTCCCTGCTCCAAAGAATCCTGCCCAGGAGGAGGGAGCAAGCAGCCCACGCAACCTTAGCACAGGCAGAAAGGTCCTGCCATGTCTATGAAGGGGCTGACACGTGAAAAGAGCACTTCTAGCTGCCAGCAATGCCACATTCTCCCACAAAGGTCTTTAAGACTTTTTATTTAGAGATGCAGAGGTGGGCAGCTCACCCCGCTGTCCGGGGAGGCAGCTTGCGGTGTCCTTGGCAGGGCTGAGTGCCGCTGATGCCAGGGCCTTCGAGCTGCTCCGGGCAAAGACAGCTGCCTGATGGAGCAGGTAGGAGGACGTTCTGCAGCACGACGGCTGCAGATGTGGGGGTCCAGCTGTGTTTCTGGACGGAGGCAGCAGTGGGAGTGCTGGCAGCACAAGTGGTCTCGCTCTCCTGCTGCTCTTTCAAAGAAAGTCCCTATCATCGGAGCCATGAGCACTGAGAAAATGGAAAAATTTGGGCAAACTGCTGGGGTGGGAAGGGTGGGGATGCTATGCTACACAGCCTGTGCTGCTGGCCAGGCTCCGCTGTCTGCACGCCTCTGGCATCGTCTGTCCAGCTTCAGTGAGCAATAAGCAACCTCAGTTGCCAGGTGAAGGCAACTTCACCTGAGGGGACAGAAGGAAGGGGAAGCCTCATATTGGCCTCTTGCGGGTTAAATCATGCCACAAGTCTTCAGCAAACCTCTGCCTCTGCTAAACATGACAGCTGTGGACCCTGGTGGATAAAGTGTTGCCCTAACATCCTGCACTTCCCATCGCCTTTGTCAGGGACAGAGGAGAAGGCTGTTGTGATGCCTCACAGGCCCCCTCTTGTGAGGGGCCATTAAGTATCTGTCAATATCAAAATTGTCTCTCCCTGCAGAAGTACATGAGCACAATTGTTTGCAGCTCACACACCAGAATGACTGAGTGCCTGGATGACAAGGGGATGGGATGGAAAGAGGGTTACAAACGCCCAGGACAAAGGCAGCCATGAACTGCCCAGATAATTGAGTGTGTTCATAGCTGCCTCTTCCTAAGGACAGCGACAGAGGCAGCCCTTTGCTCAGGACATGTGCCTGTGGCTGACCCTGGCTTGGCTCCAGCCCTCAGGCAGCTCCAGACTCTGGGCTTACTTGGAGCTGGGGACTGCAGATGGTCCAGGGCAGGACAGAGGCTGGGGTCAGCCCAGCAGCAGGTCCTGGGCACAGTCCCCACCTCCTTCTCCATCTTAGCTCACCTCTGCCCTTGCACTGAGCCAGCACTGAATGAACCAGGCTGAAGAAACGAAACAGCTGAAAAATAATCCCTCTTTCTGGTTTTTGGTTTTTTTTTTTTTTCTTTTTTTTTACGGGGTGTGTGTTTATTTCTCAGTTGGATTTGTTCCCCGCTCTGGTTCACAATGCTTGCCCGTGCAGCAGGGGACAAACGATTGAGGACAGAAGAAGAACGAACTCCTCAAACTGCCCCTGAGGCTACAGGAGGTCTGTGCCACACCTTGCCAGGAGGGTGGGGGCACTGGCTGGTGGCCAGCACGATCCTTCCCCAGTCAGACAGCGTGGGAACCCAGCGGAGAAGCCGGGAAAGGATGGGAGCACTCTGGGCTGCAGCAAAGCCCGCGCTGTGCCCCCGGCTGACAGGCACAGCCCAGACAGCACTGGGATCCCAAGGTGTTGCTGTCTGGTTTGTTTAACAGCCAGCCTGAAAACAAGGAGATACTCCAGTGTAGAGGATTTGTTAACGATAGCATCTTTCCCTGATTGCCCTTGGCTTCTGCCAGTTGCCAGTCACCTGCTCGCCATCTGGGAGTGACTCTGGCAGTGTATTTTGTTCATTTAAATTCTGTTACATTTTATGGGCTGAAATAATCCATGTGAGGTTTAATTTTCCATCAGCTTTTGCAGCTCCAAAGGCTCAGTCAAAGCTGGTGAAGGTTCAGGGGAGAGCAGCCAGCGTTATCCCTTCCTTCCCAGAACCGACTCTGCCCAAAACCCATCCAGTGGGTTGAGCCCAGGGCTGCACAACTATTGACCTAAAAAAGTCAAATAACGGTAAGTTATGTTGTTAGCTGAATAAAGCATTCTGTTCAGCTGGGTTTGTTACCTGGACAAGGGGCTCTCTCCACCCAAGGAGGTTTCCAGCCGTTGGAGGGACAGAGCTGGGGCTGCCTTGACCTATGCTGCCGACAGTCCGGCTCTGAGAGTGGTCACACTGGGGACCCTGGAAACACCCTTCCTGCCTGTGAAGCTGTGGGATTTCTGACAGGTTTCCAATGTTCTTATTTTTTTTAGAGAATTCAAGGAGGGGGTTAGGTGTGAAAAATGGGTCTGACTTGGAAAAGGGAAGTGTTACCAGAATGGTGATTTAAAAGGAATCAGCAGAAATGTAATCATAAACAAGACACTGGAATTAAACCCAAATCCTTCTTTTTTTTAACCCTGAGGACTGGCACTATGTTGCAAAGCAGCTACTCTGCCCATGGGAAAGAAGGAGTCAGCTTTCCCATATGAATGGAGAGGAAGCACTGCCAAGGAAACAGCAACACTAGTGAAGAAGAAATTTAGTTTTTAGATTCTCCTCCCACTTCATTGGTATCAAGGGTTCCTGCTAAATCAGGGACATGCAAAGAAATAGAATTTTGAGATCGGGGCAGCATTCCCAGTGGGCTCTCTGTATGTGGGAGAACCATTCTGTGAGGTTCTGCTCCCAGCGAGGGGCTGCTCCAGCTCTGGCTGAGTTGCCGGGTGTTTTCACAGTGGAGGAGTGCATGGGGTTTTCAGTCTGACACAGTGGCTTTGTATCTGGTGTGTGCTCTGCATCTCACCAGCTTGGTATGCCAGGTGCCAGTTTACAGTGAAACAAAGACAGTATGGGTAAACAACACGAGAGATGAAACCAGGATTCCTGATTTTAAGCTTTGATGTGTGTTTATTTCTAAAGAATCTGGATTTAAACAAAAAAGCTGGGCAAAAGAGAAAATCTTTCTGATTGCAGTGGGTCTGCTCTTATCTGGTGTTGCTGGCACCGGGAGAGATTTTATCTTTTCATGCGGGCTGCCTTTCAGACTCATAACTCTTTGCATTTCTTAAGCCCAGTAAATTTGCAGGCTTTGGGACAGCATCATTAGAGGTGGGGTGGAAGCACAGCCCACAAGACACTCCTCAGCCACCCTGTGCTCTGCGCGCTTCTGCAGAGAATGCAGTACCATTATTTTTTGTCTTTTCAAATGAACTCTGTGAACCAGACAGGTGCTTTCCTTTGCAAATTGGGCAAAACTGGGCCATTTTGACAAACTTTGCTGACTTCAGCAGACAGGTACTTTCAGATAAGAAATGTTTTTCAGTGGTGTGCTCCTGCCCATCCCCCCCCACTGCCTGTTAGAGCCACGAGGGTCAGGCCTCTGTCTCTTTTTGCTCATCCCTTCCACTGCTTTTCACCATCATGGCACGAGACTGTCGGCTGCAACTGCATCCCCCCATGCTGGGCAATGCCCACCCACCACCGCTGACCTGGCATTGTGTTTCACGTTGGTTCTGCAAACTTCCTACAGCAGAAGCTGAGCCTGTGTGGAGTGCCTGAGCCCTTCTTTCAGAAGTGAGCTGGGAATACACTGGCGTGCCAGCCGTGGGGACGTTGTCCTCACCGAAGTGTTCCACAGCTGTTCTGCAAAGGTCACCGCAGCACTATGGGTGGCTTTGCACGGGGACCCATGCCAGCTCTGTCCCTGCTTTGCTGCTAACAGGATCACAATTTCCGCTACCTCCCCCTGCTGCTTTGTTTCCCTGTATCTCACTAATCCTTGCCAGGTTTGGGATTTCTGTCAACTTCCAGAGATAATGACTTGGTTGTTGCTTTCTGCATTTTTCCATGGGACCACATGTGTTTGGTCGGGTGCTGTGTATTCAGTGCTGCACAGCGGCTCTGCCTTAGTGGCCGGCTGCTCCCACCTTTCTTGTGGATCACATCCATACCTGGGTGCTGTGTTTGCAGCAGCCTGTCCTCAGGGCTGAAGAAGCTGTGAGCTATGGAAAATGCAATCCAGGGCATTACACCTCCTTTCTGTTCAGGACGCGTCTGCCTCCGACAAACCAGAAGCTATTTTTGCTTTCAGTAGCTCTCAGAAGACATTGCTGAGAGAGCTGCCACTCTTGCGTGTGCCATCTGGAGCATGTGACACCACTGCCCATAGCACACAAGAGTATTTTCTTCTTTCTTCTCCTCTTTGCTTTTCCCTTTCATCTAGGCTGTTGCAATTCTGCTGTTTGCCTGCTGTGATCAAAGGTGGCCCAGGTGGTGAGCACATCTGCCTCCAGCTCCTCCACATGGGAACAGGCTTGGCAAAGCTGCCACGGACCAGGTTTTCTAGCTGCTTCAGCCTGGATGCAACCATAATCTCCTCTCCTCATTTCCTGCAGCCTGCTGGCCTCCCCCTTCAAATAAAGGCTGAGCAATTCCAAATCCCAGCTGTTGTCAGACAGCACCCCATCTTGCAAGCTGAGAAGTGCAGGACCAAGCACATCACCAGCTGAACTCACAGCTCCTCTGTGCTCCGCCAACGCTGATCTGTCAGCTCCCTCCTTGGGCACTGTTTCACACGCTACCACCAGGATAACTGGTTGCACCAAACTCACATAAACCAACAGCACAGAGGGAAGTGAACCCAGGAGTTTGGTGCTGGGTGTGCTTTGAAACTGAGCTGCAGTCCCAGCCACACGCCGTGGCTCCGATGAAGGGAGTGCGGTTCTCAGTGGGGACGCAGGCAGAGACCACCTCTTGCCTGGGACCGGGCAGTTCCTGGCCCTCTCCATTCTCATGGTTGGAAATGCAGCTGTACTGATTCCTGATCAGTTAGCCTCGTTTATTTTTGTGCCAACGTTGCTTTTAAACAAATAACTGCTTTCTTCCACACCTCCTCCCCTGCTATGTTTATGGACAGCAGCCTCAGCAAGCTCTGGCTTGGTCCCACCTCATTCTGCGAGTCTGCTTAAAAACCTGCAATAAGCATTCTCGTGTACACCCCATTTCTGCTACACTGGCGCTCACAACCCTCTGCTCCCTCCTTCATCTCCCCGACACTGACAGTGCTTCCAAAATTTGGACCGTTAGGGTTAGGGTTAGGGTCTTTCTCATTAGCACACCACTGCCTTCTGTGGAAGGGCTGGGAAGAAAAACACAAAATGAAATTTTCTCCACAACGGACTTGGTCCCAAGCCAGCCCTCTCCTATCCAGCCCAAGCCCTCCAGCCAGGTGCCCAGTGTCCTCGTCCTCACTGCCCCAGCTCCAGCAGGTCATTCCCTGAGTGGTGCCAGACCAGATGCTGTACCGAGATCCGCACGGATTCAACCTGCAATGTTTCCTGTTTACAGAATCAGCTTCTCTGTGAGGGCTTTGGCCTCTCCTGTAGAGACACAAAGCTTTTCACACCCGGGGACTCGGGCTAAAACCTTCTTCTCTGCCCGAACTGACACTCCTCTTCTGTTAACTCCTGTGGGGAGGTAGAAGTCTTCAGGGACCTGTTTGGATCAGACCATTTGGGTGGTCTTGGCATCCTCCCTAAACGAGCAGCTCAACACTTCCAAGACCATTGGCGATCTCTGTGTTGTTGTACCTCAGCCCAATGGTGAGGGTGGCTGGAGCAGGCACGGACTCCCTGCACAGACCCCCACCCCTTATGCCTTGCCAGCCCCTGTAGGCAGACAACCCTGGAGCGCACTGTGCATCCCACTCTGCCGCGCCTTGCTTGGGTGGGTATGCCATTTCTAGCAGGGGGGATTTTACGATTTTGTTACCTTCGTCCCAGAAGACCTCACTTTTTTCCAAGTGTTTTCAGCCCCTGGTAAAGAGCTTTGCAATGTTCTTTTTCTGGATCAACATGACACAAGCAGAGATCACATCACTCCCCTCTGTTTCCCCATGGGATGACAGCAGAAAGCAAACCAAAGGGGAGTGGGAGGAAACCGAGCTCTCCCGCAGGGTGTTGACTGTGCAGAGATGAGCCAGGAGCTGGTGCCAGGCTCCCTGGTGCCTCCTCTATGCAGAGAAACACCTCCCTGCAGAGCCTCCCTCGTAGGCTGTGGGAAATGTTCCTCATTCTCCCACATCCTTCCTCTGCAGCAAGCGTCCCCGCTCAGCTGGGTCCTGCTCTGGTTCCCAGAACAACGTGCCAGCCCAGCTCCATGTTTAGTCATGGCAGTGGGAGCTCTCCTTAGGCACACATGGCTGAGATCTTTCAGCTCTGGTCGGCATTACCTCCCCCTTCTTCCTCCTTGTAAATAGTCTTAGATTTTTCCCTCTCCCTTGGGGCTGGTCCCCTGCCTTTCCACACTCTTCCAAGGGCTTCCAAGGGCTTAACACATTTGCAGCTCACTAATGAGGGCTTTTCCCCCATTGCAGTTAAAAATCAGACCTTTTTCCAATTCACAGCAAAGAAAGGCGATGCAGCCTTAGACTGGCTTGAGTCTTCACCAAAGCTGAAGGCAGCTCAAGGCCTTATCTGCCGCACCAAGAGAGCAGGGCAGTGCGGGGGGTGCTGGGAATCTGCCCCTTCTCTTCCTGCAGCTGGCCCGAGTAGCCCCATCTCCGTCCCGCTTCTGCGGGGAAAAGGGGGCCATGTACCGTCACGGGTGTGTGTCCTATTTCCTCCTCCCAGCCACACCTGTTACAGTTCCCCTCCCCAGACTTACAAATCCAGTCCATTTAGCAATGGGCATGAATTCCTACATTACATCAATTAAAAATCCGCTTCATTTTATTTTTTAGCTTGTAGAGAAGAAACAACAGCACCAGAAAGGTATTTAATTATACCTCATGATTGCAAATTTTGTATCTCCAAATTGGAGTGTACCGTATTTAATTCAATTAGACATTGTAAAACTCCCGTTATACTCTTCAGATGTTAATAAACTCAAGAACTTACAACTCACTTTATTTGTAGCTCTTGCAACACCAAAGTGCTGTTATTTATATGTTTCTAAGCTGTTTCTAAACATAACAGATTTTTATTACTTTCTGGCCATATGCCCAGAATGGGTAAAGTTTGGGGAAAAAAACCCAAAAAACCTGGAACTTCTCTTTCTGTTTTTCTCTCCTCTTCCCTTTTCACTGAATGACTACATAAGCTGTGGGGAAAAAAGTTGTGGGGGGTTAATTGCTGAAGACGTCGCATCAAATACCATCAGAGGCTCCTCTCGACTGTTGGAGGGCGGCGCGGCGCGGAGCTGCAGTGTCCTGCAGAAATTCTGTGTGAGATGCGCCCCCTCGCCCCCAGATCTCCTTGCATTGCTCTTGCTTTTGGAAGCGGTTTTGCTTTTCTGAAACTGTTTTTTCTCTGTCCTGTTCGTGAGCTGCGCTGTGGGGCAGGTGCCTGGGTGATGAGGGGAACAGTGCGGGTGATGCTTATGTGGGCTCGTGGGGTAAAGAGACGGGCAGAGGACACATCGAAACTGTTGGGGTGAGAGATCAGGGGCCAGAGGAGCCTTTTTACTCCTGGTGGTGGGTGGCAAAGATGGGTGAAGACTGGAGCAAAACTTCCATAAACTTGGTGCTTTTCCCACTGTTCTAAAAGAGAGGAGTTTTCGGGTGCAATGGTCATTAGGACCACGCGTCTCTGCAGGCAGACAAGCCCTGGGTGGGTACGTACAGCCGTGGCTGAGCATCACAGACCTAGCAGCGTCGTGCAGCTCCACAGTGTGAGATGCTGGCATTGCCACAGGGTGGGAAAGGTTTTACCCAGCACAGGCTGATGCTGCCTGGGAAGCACATGTGGAGCCAACCCCCTGAAATGGTTAACTGGTGAGGCTCTGTCCATCATGCAGAAGGTACAACCTGAAGGTGCAGGCCTTTTCCTCCCTTAATCTCCAGCTTTCTTGGCCCTGATTCAGCGTGCCACACCGGGAGAGCTGGAAGGCAGCCCATTATCTGTGGGCCATTTAGCACTGATGCTGAGGTGAGTGTTGAAGGTGTCACTGCCTCCAGCACATGTCACAGGGACGTGGGGATGCCACCGAACAGCTGCATGCTGGAAACAACTCTTCTCGTTAGCAGCTCTGTGGTGGAGAGCCATGAGCATCGTCACCTGAAGCCCTGCGCCCCAGCCCACCTCCACCATGTGTACCTCCTGCAGTGTCCCTTCTGCCCGGTGTCATGGTTTATCCCTTCTGCCCCGCTGTCATGGTTGAACTCCAGCTGGCAACTAAGTACCATGCAGCTGCTTGTGCACTCCCCCTGCTCCCAGGAGTGAGATGGTGAGGAGAACTGGAAAAAGGTAAAACCTGTGGGTTGAGATAAAAACAGTTTAATAATTTAAATAAAAATAATAATAATAACAACAACAATAATAACACAACAACAATAATAATTTCAATGAAGAGGAGAGGGAGAGAGAGGAATGAAACCGACGGGGGAAAACCCAGGTGATGCCCAACGCAGTTCTCACCCCGCGCTGAGCGATGCCCAGCCCGTTCCCGAGCAGCAGCCAGTGGCCCCCGGGCAGCTCCCCCCGGTTTATATACCGAGCACGACGTTCTGTGGGATGGAACAGCCCTTCGGCTGGTTCGGGCCAGCTGTGCTGGCTGTGTTACCCACAGCCCCTTGTGCCCCTGCTCGCCGGCGGCGCACGCGGGACTGGGAAGTCCTTGACTTAGGGTAAGCACTACTTAGCAACAACTAAAACATCACTGTGTGATCAACATTATTCTCATACTAAAGCCAAAACACAGTATTGTACCAGCGACTAAGAAGAAAATTAACTCTATCCCAGCTGCAACCAGGACACCTGGGTTTCCCTCTCTTCTGACAGAGGGCCGAAGGGGAAGATGGTCTTCACAGCTCTGCTCCCTGATCAGGACATAGATGAGTTGGGGCGGGGAGGGGGGAGGGGAATGCATGGCTCTAAAACCTGTTTCTGTGCAATTACTCTTGGACAAACATAAGAGCAGGTCAAACATAAGAGCAGGTTAGAGCGTGTGCTGGGTGTCCTGGCTGCCTGCATTATGGGAGCGCTGAGATACAGCACAGGCAGCCGGGACATCTAGCAGAGGCTCCGAGACCCTGTTCCAGGGGCCAGGTTCCCTCCTGGCGTAGCCTGTGGGGCCAAGCGTCCTCCTGAGCCTTGAGACCATGAACGCATCAGGAAGAGCAGTGCCGGTGGAGTGGGGAGAGCTGATTCCTGCAGAGGACCACTGGCGTGATGTGCAGCAACTTCAACGTGGTGTCCATAAAGGCGTTTGATTGTTCTTAATCTTGGCTGTTTATTGGTTATTAATGTGCATGTCTGAGCTGCTGAAGTGCTTGCGCTCAGCTCCCTTAGTTAACAAGAGGGGAATTTTCTCAGCTAGTTAAATCCTGGCTGTAACGAGGAGCTTCATGCTGTTGTTAATGGTGTCTCGCTCGCCCTGTGAAGTGATGACAGCTCCCCATGATGCTGGTGCATCTCAAAGGACCCTACAGGTTCCCCCCAGCTTTCCCGATGCTTTCCTCTCTCCTTCCCCACTGCCACTGCCCTGGGTCCCTCCTTGCCCTGGGGCTTTGTGTGCTGTATGGGACTTGTACAGTGAGCAGAGGGCTGCCTGCAGCAGGCACCCACTTCCCTGCCCTCCTTGGGGATTGCACACTGGGGAGAGGCAATGGGGCTGGGACATAAGGCACAGGCAAGGTGGCATGAACAGGGGACTCAGAGGCCCAGGGCTGAACTGAAAAATAGAAATTAACTGGGCTGTCACGACTGAAATAAAACAGTTTTCTCCATGAAAATCTCCATTCCAGCTGAACAATGGGTCTCATTTGTCATGGAGACTATTTCACCTTCAGGTTCTTGAAGTCAAGGAGGCACAGGCTGTGCTCACAGTGGCCAGCCAGGACAGGGTTTCCTTGCAAACCACTTGGACGTCCCCACAAATTTTTGCTCGACTGTAAACCTTACATGACTGCACAACGTCTTGGGCCAGACCATCCTCCCTCTGAGCCTTGCCTCCTCTGACACAGCATCCTTCTTGTCCCCAGACAGCACCCAAGCCCAGGGTGCATGCTCCAACGTTCTCCACCAAGGTGGACACACTCCCCTGGGGGATACAGAGAGGAGCCCTGCAAACCCGCCTCCAGTTCTCTGGGGCTCTCACAAGTACCTGGAAACAACATGTTTGGGAAGTGTCAAAACAAGCCATGTGACAATTAAAAAGCTTTTGCTGCTGGGCTGAAGCATTTTGTCAGCCTCATGCTAGCTGAGGCTGCTCAGCATCTTGGGCAGCTCATTACAGACCCTCCAAACCAGCAAACACAGTCCTCCCCAGCTCTCCACACTGTGCCAAACCGTAGCACACTGCTGGGAGACCCGGATGATACCTGTAAATCATATTGAGCTGCTTGCTGACATGCTACTCTCTCTCAGCCCCAGGGGATGGGGGGTGACACTTGTGCTGGTTGCTGGGGAGCAGCGAGCATCTCCTGTGAGAGTCTGTGTGGGTGACAGGGCAACCAGTGCCTTGCAACAGCTGGCAGCAGACCCAGGAAGAGGCAGGTGGATGTACCTAAGCACATGGGGACTGTGGCGGGCAGGAGATCCACTCTGCGGGCAGGAAGAAGGGCAGAGGGGTGTTTGTTGTATGTGTCTGGCAGGGGCTGGACCAAGTCCTGGGAGTGTGAGGCTGTGCGTGCAGACAGCCTCAGGGTGCTTGCTGTATACCCCAATGCTCAGTGTAGCAACTGCAAGGAGGGACCCCTGTGTGCTTATCCCTGTGGGCAGGGCGGCAGGATGCCGTGTGTCCAGGCAGATGTGTACGCGCTGGGGTCTAAAGCTGCAGCAGAGCATGAGGGCAGGGATGCTGACTGCTGCAAGGGTTCGGTGACGGATGGTGTGAAGATGGCACAAATCCTATGAGTCTAAAAGTCTCCAAGACCTCAGAGGAGTCTCCTGGTCCTTCATGGGGAAGAACATGGCCCTTCACCTGGAGGAACAGAACATCATTTCCATGGCAGGGGCTGGCCCTAGTCCCCTTTGGTGGAGCGTGACCTGGGGTTTGGCCAGGTATCAGTACCCACTGAGAAGAAAGGAGTGCCCTCAGTACTCCACAGCCCTTTTGGCACAAACCTTAAATGCAAAGCAGATCACGACACCTTGAAAAAGGACCAAATCTTGTCTGTCTGACCCCAGCGCAGGGCCTGGCATCCTCTATGCTCCATTGCCTGGCTCAGCTCTGCAAAACCCCTGGCCAGACAAGTAACAATGTGGGATGTCACCAGCATTCACCCATGCTCACATTTGTGGCTGTTTTAATATTAGGCTTCCCATGTACGGCAATTTTTGCCTTCTCAGCAAAGTCTTTTGCACAGCTGGAGATGGTGGGGTGAGACAGAGACACAGCATGTTGGGAGGACGTGCCCCTTGCCAGCACAGCATCCAGCCTGCTGCCAGCATGTGTGGCTCCATCGCCAGAGCCCTCTCCCTCTGGAGGCAGCAGTTCAGGGGCAATTCCTGCTCTAAATGTCATGGAGCCACAGCAAGAGCTTCTGGTGATGTGCCTCCCTCTAATTTTTTCCTTGAGTGACTCCAGGTTGGTGCAAAAGGAGTCAGTTTTGCCACTTACTATCCCCCGTGCCCACTGCAGGTCCTTGACACGTAGCCCCAGCTGACCATGCCTCCATGCTAGTTCTGCTCTGACCTCACCTGCTCCAGCTCCCCGGGGCCTGTGGGGACACCAGCCATGACTTGCCACACTGAGTGACTTCCCAGGCATGACTTCCCATCATCCCGAAGAGGTTGCAATGCCACCAGCGTTGAGGCTGGCTGGTCTCTCCCCCTCCCCTCTGCTTACCCCTTTCATTGCCTGCGCCGCAACAGGCTGATGGCGTCTGGGCATTGGCTGCAATTTATTCAGCTCTGCTGCAGTTTTTGCCACATCTAATGTGCCTGCAGACATGCTTGGTCTGACTGGGTTGGAGCACAGAGAGGTGTGATGAGCCCACAATTCAGCCATACTTTCTATAGCCCAGGTTCAAGTGTGAGCTGACCTATTTGTCCCTCTCCCCACCCAGAAATCCCAGGTGGGATTTTGCTCCTCTCAGCTGCCTCAAGGGACAGGTGATGGCAGCCTGAACGACACGCAGAGATGGTGCATTTCAATGCTTGAGAGCTCCCAGCTTGGTCTGCATTGACCAAAGTCAATCTGCCCACCCTGGGGGTCCCGGCGCTGGGAGGTTACAGGGAGCCTCACATGAGTCAGTGCAGCCAGGAAAGTTGCAAGATCGACAGAGATGACCCAGTCCTACCAACACATTAGCTGAAGAGTGATTGCAAAGTTTAGCAAACAAGATTGCCAAGGCCAACGTTTTGCTCATGCTGTCTGGAGATACTGACTTGGTGGCCAGATCCCACAAGGATTTTTTTCCCCAGAGTTGGGATGAGATCCTGGATGACCTTAGGGTGATCTCTGGAGTGACTCAGAGCAGGTTTGGTGAAGTCCAGACAACCATGCCCAGTTAGGCTGTTGCTTTCACAGGGTACGGTCCCTGAGGTCTAGTCGGGCTTCTTTTGGGAAATCAGGGTAAGCATGGGAATCTAGGCTGGGAATGAAGCAGTAAAGCCTTTGGAAGGCTCCCTGCCACTTTCCCTGACTCATGACACCTAACTATGTCCAGTCGTCTGGTAAACACACACAGGCAGAAACTCCAGGTGAAGGAGGGTGCCAGCAGACTTGCATGGTCGGTTCCTTCTGTCACTCCTGAGGAATGGGGAGTGCTTTGTCCCCTGGAAATAAGACAAGGACTTTGGGAGACCACCTGCCCAGCAGAGGTTTTGGTACCTGTTCTTCCTAGTCCCCAAACCCACACCTGTCATGCATGATTAAGCAGCAGCATCTGGTTTGGTCTGTGTTCTATAGTTGAGTCAAACTGAGCCACGCATCCTGGGATTGCCATGACTGTGAGCCGGTGTCAGGGCTGACGATGTGACGAGGATCTGCTGTGTATCAAAGCGGTGCCCCATAGGCAGAGACAGCCTGCAAAGTCCAGTTCCTTACACGCACATCTTAGAGTTAGTGTCTGGCAGAGCCAAGAAGGAGACTGCAACAGAAAGTGTTTTGTAACCAAATGACAGAGGAGACGATGAGCTGGACACACATTAGTATTTCAGATACATTTCTGATGATGCTTTGACTCCAAACTGTTTCAACTCTAGGATGAAAAATATCAAGCTGTTAGTTTATAGAGCAGAACAGAGCTGCTTGGAGACTTTGGGGCTAGAGGGAGATGATGTGAAAATTAGAGAATTCTTTTGTATGCATGTTCTTTTTTTTTTTTTTTTTTTATCTTTTCCCAATTCCCCTGAGGCTTTTCAACTTATAAATCTGTGCACTTGTGTGGCAGCTACATCGACTGGCTCTATCATGTCAATAACCCATGTCACACAGAGCTCATTGACTTTGGAGAACACAACAGCTCATCCCAGTCCCCAGCCCGCTTGGCATCCACTTTCAGGGATGTCTTCTAAATAAAAGCTGACTTGAGTACACAAGATGGGAGCAGCTGGGACTGCTGAAGAGTGGAAAGAAGGTTCATTGTCAGAGCAAGCTGAAGAACCAGGACAGGAATAGCAGTGCTTGCTGTAGACTGAAATACTTTGTCAGAGCTCAGTGAGGAACATTAGACAAATTAAGCAGAAGTCAGCAAATGAGAACCAAGAGGAACAACGGGGCTGATCTGGAGCCAGGACTTGGACAGCCACATCTGCTACTGGCTCAGGTTGACAGAGGTAAAAATAGGACCATGGAACTGATGGGCAGCATGTGGCAGAGAAAGCTCATCACAACTGCTGAAAAGCAGGAGCTGTTCTTCCCTTACCTGCTGGAACCCAGCTTGCATTTCAGCAGGTCTTGTCAGAAAGACAATCCAGGTAGCAACACCTACCCGGGCTCTCCCAAGCTGCCAACAGGTTCGCTCAGCTGAAAGTGCTCATGGAGCCCAAATAATCCCAAAGTGACTGATGACAGACCAGCTAAGCACCCAAACAAAGGCTCACCTTCCCATTGCTACAGGGTTGAACAACTGGGAGGCCTCCACACGGCCGTTGCTGAGCCTCTCAGCTGTGCCGACAGCAGAGCCCAATGTCCTGGTGGTGGGTGCAAACAGGCTGCTGGCCACACTGAGACCAGGGTGGAAAAATGACACCGCCATATCCTCTCTCATGTGCCCTTTCTCAGCGCTGGGTGCAGCTCTTCTCCTGTGTGAAGGTCCATGTCTGTAACACATGCACATTCCTGATCTGACCTGCTCCTGGACATAGTGGGCTCTGCCTGGCCTGGGATGGACTATCCCAGGTGTACCACATGTGAGACAGAGCACATGGGCTGGCAGGGTCAGGGGCTGACCCCTGCGCCCCCCCCGGCATGGCAGGCAGCAAAACCCCACGCCTCAGAGCGAAGCACACTGCTGCGGGTACCTGAGTGCGGCCCCTCCACCACTGTCATTAAGCAGGAGAGGTTTCAAAGTGTTGCTCCGCTGTCCAAGGACCAAAGCGCCTCCCCTAATTGATTGCACTCCCCCCAGCAATTAGCTGCTGAACCCACGAATGCTTTAACCAATTCTTCTCATGAAAGACTCGACGCCTCAGTGCTGGGGGCCAGCAGAGCGAAAAGGCAATTAGAGCAGCCCCAGCCCCTGCCCACCCACACACCTGGCTGAGGACACAGCCTCTCAGGCTGCCCTTTGGAAGGGATTTGTCACCCGAGCCCTCTCCCTGCCTGACCTGCCATGGATTTGCCTTGTGAATGTGGGCTGCAGACCCCCACCCGGAGACAGTTTTGAGAGATTGGCTGTTTTCATTTGTCCGTCACACTCCCAGCACACAAACGTTCATGGATCTCCCCCTCACCCAAGCATATTCCCAGCTGAGACACTCCAGAGATCTTTCCTATTCGTGACACCTTCTGCTAGCAAACCAGTGATGTCAGCCACCGAAATTAATGTCACCTTGGAAACGCACAGCCTGAGTTCTCCTCTTGCAGCTCCCCACCTGCCATCACCCATCCACACCAGAACATGGTGTGACCGGTGAAGCACAGCTGCCTTCTTCTGTCTCAGGGGAGGTTTAAATTGGATATTAGGAAAAATTTCTTCACTGAAAGGGTTGTCAAGCACAGGAACAGGCTGCCCAGGGAAGTGGTGGAATTACCAGCCCTGAAGGGATTTAATAGATGTGTAGATGTGGCACTTAGGGCCACGGTTTAGTGATGGGCTTGGCGGTGCTGGGTTAGCGATTGGACTTGATGATCTTAAGGGTCTTTTCTAACCCAAATGATTCTATGACTACCCTATGATTCTGTCTCTCCTATGATATTTCCCTTTGCATGCCTTGTCATTCTCCTGCATGTTTCAGCTCAGGTGGCCAAAGCACCATCTTGAGGGCTTATGCAACTCAGAAGCTGGAGAAATCCCAAGGATGTGTTAGAATAGCCTGCCTGTCGTTCCCTAACAAGACACGTGAGCCCTAAACTGTCTCCCCACACTGCAGTAGATCTGCTCGTTGCATCACTGTTGTCACTTCAGCTGAGAAGTTCCTAGAGGGCAGAACATGTCAGGCGTTTAGAGAAACACCAACACCCAAAGGGTGTGGAGGAGGGCTCCACGTGAGATCAAGCTGTATGGCAAAGCAGTCAGTGTCTGTGAGAGCAAGCTGCAGAAGGCCAGGTATCAGTGGGGGTGGCAAGGATGCTTTCAGTCTTGATAGGACTGAATGGCTGAGACACACATATAAGCGTGCCATGGAAAGCTAAACTCTAAAGCAGGAAGCATCTGTGGCATCTTTGTGCTGGTGTTTGAAAGACGGAAGTTTCTCTAAACTGGTTTTGATTCTGGTTCAATAAGAGGATTAGGGCTGAGGAAGCTCGTCTGGGCTGGCAATTCACTGATGAGTTCAGGCAGCAATTCTGTTTGCAGATTGTCAGGGAAGAGGCTTTGATTTGGACAAATTTCTTCATTATTCTCAGTTATTCAGAGAACATCTTGCTGCATCAGCACTTCTGCTGATGGGCAGTTTGCAAATTGTGTGCTGTGATGGTGGCCTTTGTGCTGTTGGCATCGTGGGGTCTCAGGTCATCCCGTGGCATGCTCCCTGCACCACGATTTCTGCCTGAAACTTCAGCAGCAGCTAGAGGCAAATCAACAGGATTTCATATTGGCTACAGAGCTTTCCTTCAGCGTTTTCTCACACGGAGAAGGTGTGACCAGGTGGGCAATGTGTGACAAATGACTGAGGAGCTGAGTGCCTGTGATTGCCTGAAATGACAAGCTACAATGGCTTTCTGAAGTGGGAAAACCTGCTTTTACAAATATTTTCACACCTTGTGAAGGAGATTAGCTAGCAAGGTGGGAAAGCAGGGTAAGTCTACCTGGGAGGGTTTTTTTCCCCCCAGCACCACTGGTTAGTCCAATAAAAGCTGCTAGCTACAGACTTAGCATGCATGGATTAAAGGATTTTTAAGAAAACAGAAAATACACAACGTGATTATTGCCATTCCCGAGCCACATTTCAGTAGTGTGACTCTGCATTGCAACTGCCTCTCCCATCTTCCGTTGCTACATGGTCCCAAGGGCAGCCTTGGAGGCTGGGACCATAGCACACACCTCTGGCTCCCTCCTAGGCACCCACCTCCACAGTGCATGAGGTCCTGGCATCATTTTTACTTTGCTTTGCAGAGATTTCACTAAGAAATACCCTGCAGCCAAGGATCACTCACAGTGCTGGGGAGAGTGGCTCATGGGCACTAATTTTAGCATGGCCAGGTCAAGCTGCCTGCCCCGCACGGGGTTCAGACCTGCCCCACCTGCCCCGCACACCTTTCCCGACGGTCAAAACCTTCTTTTGAAGACCATTGTTTATAGTTTTCGACACAGACACAAGAACATTTGGAAATGCTTTTCCATGAAAGTAAACCCCAACATTTTCTTTTAATTTCTCTGTGCCAAATGAAAGCCAGCTCACCACTCTATTTTTAGCTTCCCCATAACAAGCAGGCGAGAGGAACAGCATGTTGATGAGGAGGGTTATCGTACGCAGAAGCTCCCATCATTCCTGCAAACAAGCCATGCTCAGAGAGGTTTACCAGCAGCCCATGCCGGGGTCTCTTCACTTCTAGCAAAGGAGCAGTGCGATGCTCCAAACAGGCAGCAGTGAGCAGTGGGACTAGGAAAGCTGTCGGTCTCCTCCTTGCTGTGAGCAAGAAGTTCAATTCTACCAAAGAGGCTGGGGGTGGACTGAGATGTGTTGGTTCCTCAGTAGCATCATCATGTTGGGATGGAGTAGCCCAGCTGTGGCAGAGAGCCCACCGTACCAGGGGATTTGTGGATGCATTTGGTCTCTCCGCTGACTAGCTTTTGCCTTTGTCTCCAGGTTAGAGCTTAGGTGTGGTGGGCAAAATTCCCATTATGAGAATAAAGAGGAGTCCCTGTTTGGGAAGCAAATGCTCCATGGACAGTTCTGGCCCAAGGAATCATCCTTGAAGGAGATGATAAGACCTGAAGCATGTCTAGATGGCAAGGAAGGGCAGCACTTCAAGCTCCCTGAAATACGCTACAAAAGAAGGAATAAGCTTGACCTAGATACATGAAATAACATGGTCCCTGGCAAAGTACTGCAGCAAGAGTGAGGTTTTCACATTCATTAAAAACACAACTCACTCGCTGTCCACAGATACAAACAGCCTGGAATTAGACATGCACAGGGATGAAATGGCATCAGCACAAGCTGAATCTAGATTACGAGGTGCCCTAGTTGTGTGCTGGGTCTGTAATGCAGCCTCCAGGAACACTGCGTGCTCCACCTGCCCTGCTCCATGCCAGGGCACTCAGCGGTACCAGGAGCTGTCTGCCTTGACACGTCCTCCAAAGTCTTTCCTCGGTGTAGTTGGGTCCATAGCTTGCTCTCCGAACACTGGAGGCATGGCTTTCAGGAATTCCTCTTGTCCTCAAAGTGCACCAGCCCTAGTAGACTGTGGTGGACAAACGGGATTGTGTCACGCCAGGTTGCACCAGCAGTCATGTTACAACACTGGCAAGGGTGTGTTAAATCTCGCTGCCAGCCAGGAGCAACGGTAACATGGGGAATCTCTTTTGGCAGTACCTGGTCACCATGGCTGGTCTTGCCCTGCAAGCAGGCTGGTGTTGCCCTGCCCGCTGGGATGGGGGACACCTTACTCCACAGTCAGTGGCCCACAGGGTGGTCTAAGCTGTGTGGGAGGGTGGAAGGCACTGGTGGTCGCTGGAGGACTCCTTGCCTGGGGTTACCAGTTAGCATCCATCGCCTGCATGCTGTTCCCAGCGCGGGGCGAGGCTACGCCTGCTGCGTTTGCTGCTTTCGGGCCTGTCTTGTGTTTTCCCTCCAGTGTGTTGCAACAGTGTGTGCTGAAACAAGTCTGCTTGGCTATTTTCCTTGTGCCCTGGAGCAGGTAATGTGGACCAAGGAGCATGGAGGTCTCTGATCCTCATGCCACGCACAGAACATGCCAGGACTGGCAGAGCCCACCTGGCAGGCACTCGTTAGCACTAACAGTGCCTGCTTCGATACTCCAGGTTCTTATTAAAGCTTGGGCACTGCCTCACATGCCCACCCAGGAGTGTGGGAAACGTAATTGTTCTCTGGGCACTAAAGAGCAAGCACACCGGGCGCTAAACGTGGGCAATCTGAGCCAGGGAAGGGCAGTGGGAGGCCAGGCCAACATTCATTTGGGAAGTGCAAGGAATTTGTGAAAGTCTCCTCATCCCCACCCACGGCCCAAGGGCATGTTACAACAGTGCTGGCCCAAGTTTCCTTCCACTGGCACAGAAGTCTGATGCCAGCCACACAGGCTCATGGCTCATCTCAGGGCAATGCCCAGGGACTGATCCCTCTCTCCTGACCAGCTCGGGGGGCTCTGCACCCCATCCTCTGGCAGCTCTGCTCTGGAGCAGGGAGGTCTGCAGAGCCTTCTCCCACAACACCCATCCTTTCTGCCATCGCGAGATGCTCTGCAGGACGCTTCCTAACAGCTCTGCAGCCCAGGTTTCTGACACAGAGGTTTTCTACCTGCGGTTCGCCAGCTGATCTCAAAGCCAGCATGCACACTTCTGGTCACCCAGCCATGGCTCTGTGG
Source organism: Ibycter americanus (assembly GCA_035590275.1). Classification (NCBI taxonomy): domain Eukaryota; kingdom Metazoa; phylum Chordata; class Aves; order Falconiformes; family Falconidae; genus Ibycter; species Ibycter americanus. The sequence continues at coordinate 399,521 of JAVJGI010000037.1, read as the reverse complement.
GGCTGCTTGTTCCTGGCCCTGCTTAGGAACCAGGAGGGAAGGTAACAGGACCTAGTCTGGCAGTCCGTGTCCTAGAGCCAGGATCAGGCAGAAGGGTAGTAAAAGCTTGTGAATATTTACAAGGAGGGAAAACTGCAGTCTGGGCTAGCAGGGGCTGTTGCTCCAGGCCAGAGCTGGCTGAACCATATGGCCTGAACCCTTGTTGTCCCTGGTAACATCAGACATGGTCACTGCCAGACTCCTGTTATTTCAGCTAGCAGCACAGGGAAGTGTGTCTGGCAGAGCTGTGCTCTGTGTCACAGACAGCCTGGCCCCCATGGTCATCAGCATCTCCAGTAGTAACTGGGGTGACTCCCAGCCAAAGGGGGACCTGCTGTCCACCAGCAGCCAGTGCATCCTAGGAAGGGAATCTGCTAACTGGGGGAGAGCAGGAAGCAGAGGCAGCAAGCAGCCCCACACTCACATGCCTCGGGAACCATTGCCCAGCTGTCCCCTAAACTCTCTTCATCTCCATGAGGGGCTGGTCTTTGTCCTGCTGCCTGAGTGGGAGGGAAAGGGCTTGGGAAAGCAAGTTTTATTTAGGCTCAGTGCCCCGCAGTGCTGTGCACTGTTGGAAAGTGCTGGAGCGTCGCAGGCGCAGGAAATCACCCCAGCCCGGTCCCTGCAGATGGCTGAGGAGCTGCCGCTGCTGCAGCAGCGCTGTGTGCCGCCAGCAGCCTTGCTGAGCGCCGCGCAGCTGAACCCACAGCCAGTGTACCCACAGCAGGATGAGCTCAGGTGCCCACCCCTCAAGGGCACCATTAGACTGATCTGAAGTGAAAAGGTTGAGCGCTCAGTGTGTTTGCTTTTTCCGGTCTGGCTTTGATGGCTGTTTTTCACCCTGTCCTCTCCTGGTCTTACGAGAACTTTATTAAGAACTGTCGTGATTTAACCCCGTCTGGCAACCAAGCACCACGCAGCCACTTGCTCACTCCCCCCGACCCGGAGGGGTGGGGAGGAGAATCAGAAAGGGATGTAAAACTTGAGGGCTGAGATAAGAGCAATTGAATAATTTAAACAGAATAAATAGATAAGAACAACAGTAACAACAGTAATAACAATAACAATAATAATAATAACAATTAGGATGGAAAGGTGGGAAAAAGGGTAAAATCCAACGGACAAGGGAAAAGGGGGAAAAAAACTCCCAAACAAGTGATGCACAGTACAACTGCTCACCACCCGCTGACCGATGCCCACCCAGTCCCCGAGCAACGATCCTCCCCCAACTAACCCTCCAAGTTTATATACTAAGCATGACGCCCCATGGTATGGAATACCTCTTTGGCTGGTTCAGGTCAGTGGACCTGGCTGTGTCCCTTCCCAGTCTCTTGTGCCCCTCCAGCATTCTGGCTGGCAAGGCCCGAGAAACCAAAAAGTCCTTGACTTAGTATAAATATTACCCAGCAACAACTAAAAACATCAGTGCGTTATCAACATTGTTTTTACATGATAGCCAAAACACAGCACTGTACTAGCTACTAAGAAGAAAGTTAACTCCATCCCAGCTGAAACCAGGACAAGAACATATTTCTGGATGCTGGCTGTAGGTCACGCTCCCACCACTGAGAGCAGAGAGCTAGCCCTGTGCATGCAATGTGAAGGACATCCCCAACCTGCATTGCAGTGCTGCTCAAGGGAAAAGCTTTGCTTGAGGTGTAAATGTTGTTTCCCCACTCGTGTAGGGGGGACAAGCCCCTGAACCCTGTGCCTGGGAACTGTTTCCCAAAGGTGGCTGAGGAACCCGTTTTCCATTGTTCAGAGTGGGAACATGCCATCTCTTCCATGCTCCCTCTGCCCCTGCCCAGGTCATGCAGCAACAGCTCAGCCGTCTGTGGTGACCCTGAGCAGGATCAGTTCCCATGTACAGATCTAATTCAGAGCCCACAAAAGACAGTGAGAGTCTTCCCTCTGGCATCAAAGGGGCTTTAGCTCAGGGCTGCACCTGTCTGACTCTCCTCGCCTGACTTCATCCTGTTGCTGCTCTCCCTGTGCCCCTTCCCTTCAGCTAGCAGCCCCACGAGCTCCTGCACAACAGGGACACTCTGTTTAGTGACTTCAGTGACTTTGTGCACTGGGACCTCTTTCAAGCTCTTCCTCCTCCATCACATTTGCAACATGGCCTGTGGTCTGAGGCAGGGATGCTGCAGCTGCCAGATGCCTGCCTGCAACATTAATCAGAGCAGGAATGGCAGGTGATCTGCAAGAGAGACAGACAAAGGGTTTGAAACCAAGCAGAAGTGTTGAAAGCCTCTTCTAAACCACAGCTTCCAATGATTATGATCTCCATATATTTAGATTTCCAGCACCTGGTGGATGAGGGAGCTGACAAGCTCTGTCTTGGATCCATCACTCATGTCGTGCTAATGCCGTTCAGGATGGCAGTGCTGCTCTTTCTGCACTACCTGCCATGAGCAGAGCGCAGCAGGGGAGCAGGGGCTCGCTGGGCTCCAGCCCAGGACACCAGGAGCAGCGCTGAACGGGGATGGCTTTCCTCTACAAGAACCTTCTGGTAAACATTTTTCTCTCCCAAAGCAGGGTGAAAAGTTTTGTAACCTCACCATCACTGATTGCCTGGGAAGAACTCAGCCTGGACCGCTTACATTTTATCTATCTGACAAATTCCACGTTGATTTGGAGCCATTTAATACTTTGCACCATTCCCCTCGCGGGGGGGGGGGGGGGGGGCGGGGGGG
>JAVJGI010000037.1:372760-393329 GCA_035590275.1 Ibycter americanus | reverse complement strand
TATTAAATTGTTCTTATCTCAACCCTTGACTTTTACATTCTTTTCCGATTGTCCTCCCCATCTCTCTGGGTGAGGGGAGTGAGTGGCTGCGTGGTGCTTGGTTGCCGGCCGGGGTTAAACCAGCACATCTTTCCGGGGTTAAACCAGCACAACTGGACAGTACGAAGAGCTCTGTGCAGAGCCTCCTGAAGGTGCATGTGAGCATGCATGTGAGCAGCGTGGTAGGCTTACCTAGCAAACCTGCCAGGCAACGTTGTGACAGATCATGGTTCCACTGAATGCTCAGCATCTCACCAATGTGCTGTGTGCTTGCTTGCAGCAGACACTGCAAATTTCTTGCAAACTTCTGCAAGACCTGAGTTGGGAATGCAACAGCCCCATGTAAGGGGGCTGCAGCTTGAGACAGCTGTGCCAGAGGTGCAGAGCACAAACTTTTCGTATCTAATGGAAAGGTATTTGGGGGAAAAATTGTCTCCACTGGAAATGTTCTGGGACCCGCATGTCTGAAAGAGAAGTAAACAAGGGCTGGAGTTAATGCGTGCAAGGTATCATTTGGGAATCCAAGCAAAGAGAGCATGAGCTAACACAAGTCGTAAAGGAGAAATATCTCCAGCCATTAACAAGGGGCTGGAGAAATGCTGCTGCCTCACACTTTCATCCACATGGATGAGGAGTTTTACAAGGTACGTAAACATTATTATTGTTGTTTTACAGCAGGGGAATTGAAGTCTTTGGCAGAGACATGATTTGCTAAAAGTCACCAAGTAGCACTCAGATCTCCTGCCACCAGATAAATGAGTTGTGTGCCGTGTGTACCCTGCCACGATCAGCCCCTGTGGCATCGGTCTTCTTTGCAGGGGTGCCCCACGCACCTTCGCGCTGGATCAGCATGTCCAGCTCCAGCATGCTATAGCCAGTGGCGAGGGCCAGCCTTGCGGCTGAAGCACACATGTGGGGATGTAGCATGCCTGAATCCTGGTCCCACTTCTGCTCCAGGCTCCTCATGCTCCCCTCTTCTGCTGTGACATGGGGCAGGGGGAGTGCAGCCACTCCCCTGCGTGCAGAAGAGCATCAGGACAGAAAAGCAGTGAGATGGTACCAGACCAAGTCACTCCGATCACTTTGCATAGGATTTTGCATATGATGAAAAATACAGGGAATATGTTCTCCTTTCCTGCACCTGCAGCCAGAGGGACCGAAACACTCAGGATGCGAACCTCATGTACCAGTTTCTTCATGCCCTCATCGACTCCTGAGCCCCTGTGTCTACTGTAATATTAAAGGTAAAGAGACACAGGGTTTGTCTGATGCCAGCTGACCTGTCTACTCCAGGTTCACACTCTTCTCTGGGAAGGAAAGCCAGTGTCTTTGCATAGCCTGGGGTATGGTACTCACTACAGAGGGAGCTGGAGGAAAGCGGTGCGGTTACCCCCAGTAACCCTCCAAGGGACCACTCTTCTTTAAGAAGACAGATTCATTATTTAAACCTTTTCTGCAGAGAAAAATGTTAAGCAGAACGGGCCTTTCTTCAGCAGAAAAGTCATGGAGCAGGGGATATAACCCTGATAACACCTTCCATGTTGCTCTTCTTTTCCAAATGACGGAACCAAACTGTGAGTATTCAAGGTGCTGGAGGACCGTCCCTCCCTCCCTCCCTCCCCTCCCAGCATCGCACTGCTCACCCCAAACCTGTGCTCAGCAGATGGCTGGAGTTGCAGCCGCTTCCTGGCCTGCCCTGCAGCAACTCATCCCAGTACTTGCCACCATGTGTGCTTCTCCTGAGACCACGTAGCCCCTCAGAAACAGGGCTCCAGCAGCACACTGGCATTTCTGAGAGCTTTAACTGAGCCCTGGGAGGGAGGGAAGATACAGCACAGCTTTACAATGTCATGCCCAGTGCCAAGAAAACCAAGAAGTGCGATTGTTTAATGTCTCCCATGCTGCAAACCTGAAAGAGTTTGAATGAGGGCAAGGAATAATATTCATTTAATTACAGAAAGGCCAGTTAACCTGAGGCACACACACAACATGAAGGGAAGGCAGTTTGTGAAGGAAAAGCATGGAAGCAGCAACTAAGTTAGCAGGGGTCAAATCAGTTCCCAAGCTCCAGGGTTTTTTGCTGACTGGAGGCCAGGCAGCAATTTCTTCCAGAAAAAGGGAACTGGAAAGCAGTTGACAGTGGCAACTCTGTGTCCATCCCTTCGGGGTCACCTAGGAGCCTACTGCCCACTGGCCTGGGACAACACGGCTGTGGGAGAATTCAATGGGAGTCAGAAGCCTCAAACCAGCTATTTTAGAAAACAAAATCAGTGTGGACAAAACCTGCTTGTCCGGGCTTCTGGGGGCCTGTATCTCCCCCATCTCCCAGGTCCACCAGGACGCAGCCTATGCCTGTCCCATCGCAGCAGAGGCTCAGTCCCTCCTGCAGCCCGTGCAGCACTCCTGCCTGCGGTGCCCAAGCAAGGCTGTGATGTGTCCCTTCAAAGCCAGGGATCCCCAAATCCCACAGACCCCAGACCCAAAAGTGGCCTGAGGCCACTGGCCCAGGAGGATAACAGCACCCTGGGTGTTTTCTCCACAGTTTGGCCAGCAGCTGCCTCATAGAGAAGAAGAACTGGGCGTTCCTGGAATGATGAGGCCAAACGGACACCATGGCCAGCTGGCCCTCGGGCCGGCACAGGGACAGATCCATGGGGTTTGCAGGGAGGGTGGTGGTACGCAGCCTTTGCACGCTCTCTTTCAAGCCTGGAGGAGCAGAGGTGGCTTTAAGGATTGCTAGCGCTCTGTGCATCACAGGGGTTTAGCAAGGTTTTACTCCCAGTACTGCATCTCTTTTTTCTTAAAACCCAGTCTGGGCAGAAAGCATGAAAAGCACTTGGTGTTTCTCCGCACGCACCTGATCGCCCAGGATTAGTGCTAGCTGGGCTGTTCCGAGGACATGGACCATGTGCCACAGCTGCAGACAAAAAGCTCCTCAAATTAACTTTTCAAACTGAAAATCCTGCAATGTGCAGAGCCAGAGCAGTAATGGTAATTTCTTTAAGGATGCGTACCGGGCTTGCAGGGGGCAAACTCCCCTGAGTCTGTGGTACAAAGGATTTCTGAGAGTTTCACTTCGGGCATTCGTGTCTAATGAATTCACCCACCATGCACAGCCCCAGGACACCAACTTTCCCTGATCTGGATCTGTTTTTTCTTCGTCTCTGCAATAACTCTTCCCCTAATTAGAAAACCATAAATATGATTCTAAAAAAAAATTAGGTTAGGCTCTATGTGTAAGGCAGGGCGGAATTTCTACAGACAGATAAGCTTTAAAGCTGGGGAGCGGGAAGGGGATCTGTGCAGGAATTTTGACCCAGGAAGATTTCAGTTCTTTCCAAAAGAGAAGGGAGGAAAATAGAGAGACAGGGAAAGAATAAACGACACGTGTCTTTTAAAGCCGCTAATGGAAGATTCCCCGAGGCGACCAATCAAGCTGGCCACCCTCCTATTTCACTTCTTGACAGGTTCCTATCTGCGACTGAGTTGTCAGCCCAGACATCGCTGTGTTTCGGCACTCAGGGCTGACAGACGGCGGCAGGAGGGGACAGCAGGACAGCCAGGACTCCACCGAGACCCGGCACAGCCCAAGCTCAGAGACCATGCATACCTCCTAGCTCTTCCACCCTCTCTTCTCCCCAGCTGTTCACTGAGACGGGTAAATGTTTTCTCTTTTTAATGGCATTAACTCTAACTTACAAAATTGTTTGTGGTTAGCGACGGATTCAGCCGGGCTGAGATTTGCTTACCATGTAAGGCAGCCAATGCAGGCCAAAGGCAGCCATGATCCTCTTTTCAGTGTGTGATGTTTAAGCTGGTGGGGTCTTTGCCATCCTGGCATGCATGAGTTAGCACGAAGGCATCAGCCACATCCCTGCTCCTGTCTTCCCCTTCCAGTGGCTTTTCAGGCACAACCAGCATGGGGGATGCAAGATGAGCACCAACAGCTCTCCGAATTGTGAGAGGGCTTATTTTATGCCCCTTTCACGTTCCCTTGGAGCACTGCATTGGCCTAAAAATGTGTTTTGGTGAAAAGGCAACTGAAAACCTTTCTGCAAGACTTGCAGAAAATCAGTCTAGAGCCTTTTGCATTTGGGGACGTTGGTGTGGGGACAGACCCACCAGTCTCACCTTGCATCCATGAGTCCCAGCAGAACAGCGTACGGCACACTGAAAACAGGCATGCAGGTATGCAGGTCCGAAAGCACTCGCTGCGCACCTGAGAAAATTCATTAGCACTCGCGGGTTACTGCTTAATAGCCTGCATGACCGCATTGCCCTCTAGTGTCTGCTCCTACGGCAGGAGGTTGGCACGGCTCCCAGCGCTCTGCTCCGGGACGGTTTGTGTAGGCACTGGAAGTAAGGAGCAAAAGCTTGTGGTTGCTCATATTGGGCACTGCTAACCAGGCCCAGGCAGCCGGGGAAGATGTGCAAGCGTGTGGGTGCTGTCGTCCGTGGCCTGTTGGTTCACATCTAAAACCAGAAGTCTGGATGGAAAGCTGAAAGCAAAATGCCCCAGCCCTGGGAAACACGTCCAGAAGAGTGTTTTCCCCTCCAAGGCTGCAGCTACTGGGAAATGAGGATGCTCAATAAAAAAATGGAAGATGCATCAAAAAACCAAAAAAAATCCACCTGGTTGAAGTTTCTTTGCTGCACCAAGCCTGCCCTGGCCCCTTGTGACACCAGACACCCCATGCCGGCTGGCTGATGGTCCTTCCCTGCGGAAAGGCACAGACCCCCTTTGCCTCACTGGGCACAGAGGTGGCCCCCAGCTGGGAGCTGCCCCATGGCTGAGGCTCTCTTAAGGGAGAGGATCTCCCTGTGAGCCCTTCCATGCTCTGCCGCGGAGGAGCACCAGGGGATGCCCATGGCTGCAGGTAGTGCTTCCAGCAGGCGCCGGCATGCCGGGCTGCAAGCGCCCCGCTGCCGGTGCCTGCCGGAGAGGGAGCTGGGCTGGGCTGCAGGGAAGGAGATGCCTGCAGTCTGCCAGGAACCCAAGGGCTGCACATAATTGGCATGGAAAGAGCAGATGATTATTAATGACTGTGGCTCATATTTCACCCTAGAGGAGCCCAAAGCCTCTTATGGGTGGGGTGTTCAAGTGCCTTTGGTGTTGGTGTAGCTTTGCTCACTTTTAAGTTGGTAATAAAACTCCCACAGATGGTGCTGGGACAAGACCTGGGCCAGCTGTGCTGCTCTGGGCGTACAGGCTCCTCTCCCACTCAGGGAGATGCACAGGGCTTTTGTAGCTGTTGGGAGGCAGGAGGACCTGGCCAGGGAGCCAGCATCCATGTCTGTCAGCAGAAGAGAGCCAGGACAAGTGTCTGGCTACCTGCTCAGGCACTGTGGGGGAGGGATGCCACCTTCCTTGCATTTCGGGGCACGAGTAATTACAATGAGCTCTTAGCATCAGTTCTTCTTTGTGTTTTTCAAAAGCACCCAACAAAAGTATCCTGCGCAGAGTCAGTTCATTAGTGACAGATGCACAGATATGATGTCATCGCAAGAGTGAGGAAGCAGTGGCAACATCCCCAGTTATCCAGCAGGCAGAGGAGCTGCCTTCAGGGACTTCATTCAGGAGCTGTGGGAAGTGGTCTTCTCTTCTGGTCTCCATTTTCGAGTGGCTAAGCTAATTGCTCTGAGCTGTCAAGCACACAGGTTCCTGTTGCCTGCAGCTGGTCTTGCAGCATCACTCCCAGTTCCTGCCTGTGCTGGGTCTCCTCAGGGGGTTTCATAGCTGCCCTCCAGGATTTTGAGACATTGAGGATTTTGACCAAAGGATTTTAACTGCTCAAGGCAATCCATCCAAAATGGACCACAGCTCCTTGCTGGGCACCTACACAAGCGAGAGGAAACTGTGACACACCAGAGCAATTGATGTGGTGGTACATGCTGCCTTCTGGAAAAGCGGCTGTAGAGCCTCCTCTGTCTGGAGGGGAGGAGGAGGATACTGCTGTGAAGAGCAGGGTGATGAGCCCTGATGGAGACACAGACACTGAAGTCACCTCCTACACTGGGACACATGGTTCACTCAATTTCCTTGCATCATTCGCAGAGGTTAATGCACAGTTCAGGAGGCCACATCCAACACCCCACTCAGCTGGAGGCAAAGCAGAGCCACGGTTGTTTATGGTGTGGGGCTGCTCGGGGGCTCTCTGAACCCCCCACATCTCCCCCTCACACAACCAGAGCAAAGTGTTGAAAGGGGAGGTGATGCACAGGGCTCACCAGCGCGGGACCTGACTGTGCTGGGGATAAGAGGTGCCTGGGGTGGCTGTGGCCAGCCAGGAGGATGGTTTCCAGAGAGCGAAACTCCATGTGGGCTGCAGGTTGAGGCCAGTTTCTGGGTCTGGGAGGTGCTGGAGCTCAGCCTAACTCGCCACACACAGAACAAGACCAGCCACCCCTCACCCCCGCCTCAGCTCCCCACTTCATCCACCTCAAACAACTCTTGATCTGGGATATGTGGGATGTCCGACTCCCCCACTGGGTGCAGAAACAATAAGATAAAGCAGTGCTTCAAAGCCAGCCTGCAATCCCCTTTGATTCTGCAGATACAGGGTGTGAGAAAGACCCTCTTCTGCTCTGGTATGGCAAAGACCAGGCAGTGAAGCCCAGCTGGCACAGCCAAAGCCATGCAGATGGGCTTCCAGTAAGCCATCAGCTTCCTCTCTGGCATGCAGAGCAGATGGCATTGCCCACCCCCACGATAAGGAGGGGGGTCCCCTACAGCTCTAACATGCATTGTCCTGCCTAGGGCTGCCCGGGCTTTCTGCCTCCATCGGTACCCTCAGCAGGCCATCAGCAAGCCAATGCATGGGGTCATGAAACAGCAGCAAGGCTCCTGCCGCCAGCTGTGGCCAGGAAACAGGCAGGCTGAGGTTTAATTGCCATACGTGTGCGATCTAAAAGCCCTGCGAGTTCTCGGGGCCTCGGTTTGCCCTGTCTGAGCCAGAGAGCCTGCTCCTACTATGCCTTTGCTGCATGGTGCATCACTGCAACAAAACATGCTCTTTCTGGCAATTGTGGTGTCAAAACAGAGCCATAAAGGCAACCATTCCTCTTGCAACCGTTGCCAAAAGGATCTGCTCGCTGTGTCCTGGACAGTACCAGCACCATGTAATCCTTCTCCCCCTAAAGCTGGGGAGCACCGCCTGCATGTCCCAATGGCACAACCCCTGCCAGCATCTCCCCAGCCTCGGGGCGGGGAGCTCTCAGCCATAGGGCTGGTCTCAGAGACGGGAAACAGAAACACGGCTGAAGGTTTGCTGCCACAGGGTCAGCTGCGGCTTCACAGGAGAAAAGCTTTTGCTAAGTGCTTTCGCACTGCTATTTACATGCTGGATCTGGCCACTAAAAAGCAAAATGCCCTGGAAAAGACACCAGCTGGAGGCAGGAGAATTGTCACATTGATGCACAGAGACTCCATCACATCACACACCTGGAAAACACAGAACAAAGTCCTTGCACCTGCATTGCTATAGCTGGCACTGGGCACCGCATGAGCACAATTATCTGTAAAGGCTTATCCACATTTATGCCCAAATTCATGTTGTCTGCCTCTGTTTTCCTGACAATACACTGTCGAGAACACAGCAGAGTTTAAGGATGCATTGCAGACTTCCACAGAAAAACACACTGTAAAATCCAAATCGTGAGCCTTCTACTCATCTGACCTACTCACCACCACATGATCCATGCAGCAAATCATCTGGATACTGAATAATTATAGCCTAGTGTTAATAAATGAGCAACAAACTCATAATTATCTGCAGAAGTTATTTGATGAATGATTTTTTAAAAACCACCATGAATCTAGCTAAATTTGGAAGGACTCAAAGCTGTCCGCAGCCAGGGGAATGAGTCAGTGGGAAAGACGAGCTCTGGCCCTTTCCTTACTCCATGACAGCAGCGTGGGGTTATTGCCTGCTTCCATGCTGTGGATTTTTTTTTTTGCACCCCATTAGGCCTCCATAAAGTTTCAGTTGCTGCTTGCTGCGGAGCAGTGCCCGCTGCTGCATCCTGGGTTTGAACGCTGACAGCGGATCTGGGACATCCAGAGGAAACCTTGCTTTCTATTGTAGGGAGAGAAAAAAAAGGAAAAAAAAAAATATCTGGGCTATGTTTCTGCTCCTTTTTAGATTCCCAGATTGACTGGGCATCATTTAGGCTTTGGACAAGACAAGTCTTTGGGGCTGACTTGTCAAGCGGAAATTTGGGGCCCCACTTTAGACACCCGTGCAGTGATGTGCAGTGGTGCTGCTTGCTTCGGTGGTTGCCCAAGACCTGGAAACCCCGGTGCCAACCCTTCTGGTGTGGCTGAGAGCGCTGTCTCCATGACTTTTAGCTTTAATGTGTGCAAGGGAGAGAGCCTCTGCTCCAAATGCAGGGAAAGCAAGAGCCTGCGAAGATGAAGCCCGTCAATGAGCTGGCCTTGGATGGTCTTGCATGCTGCCTGAATCACCCGCAGCGATGCAATCCAGTTGGAGCAGGCTCAGCGTGTGCAGCTGCCTAATTACGTGGTACAGGGCTGGCACAGCGCCGCGCCGCTGCACTGCACCTCTGCCCTCCAGCCAGGAGCAGCGAGGGCCCCAGCCGGTTCCCAGCCCCACTCCTGCCACAGGGCAAGGCCAGAAAAGCTGCCTCTGCCCCAAGAAAGGGCTTGGCATCGCCTGATGCCACCCCGAGATAGCAGGAGCACAGGGTAGGAATCAAACAGGGGCTGATGTCAGGGCAGGGAGTAGCCAGGGCTGTGGAGCACTTTGCTGTGTGTGCCCATGCACGTCCCTGCTGCAGCCCCACTGCCGCAGAACAGGGCGGCTGGTGGTGCAAATCCCAGCAGCGACCTGGAGGGAGATCATGGAAGGCAACTTCAGCCGGTCCTTCTCTGCCTACTGCAACAAGTACACACCTCGCAAAAGCCCGTTGCGCAGGAAGGGGCTTGAGAGTTCCTCTGCCCCATCCCTGGCGTCCTCAGCACGGGGCTGGGGTCCCTGTTTGGACACGGCTCCTCCAGAGCTGGCCCCTGTGCTCCGTCCCACCACAGTCCCACACGTGCCAGGGGATGAAAGCTGAGGATGAAACACACATGCTCTTCAGCTCAGCTTCAGCTCCTTTCATCTCAGTGGCACTCTGTTCAGTCTCCTAGCTGGTGGTCCGTGCTTAGGCTCAGCACACGCTCAGTTCCCTCAGGACCTCTCTGGATTATGCTGCTGTTCCCAACAGGACAGGCAAGACTTGGGAGCATGTGGCAATGCTCTGCAAAGGCTACAGACAGCCCCAGAGCTCTCCTGCCCACCGCAGCCCACCGCAGCACCCTGAGGACCCAGGCAAGTCCCAACCCGCTGCCTCCCTGCAAAACACCCTGGGAAGATGCTGAGCTGTGCCCACTGCCCAGCCCACTGAGCACCGACTGCCTTCTGATAGCAGGGTCCTGCCTGAGGAAACAGCATCCTGCACCGTGAGCAAGCTCTCCCTTCCTCCTGAGGTAGTGGAAATATATTTTTCAAGCCTGTAAACCTTTGTGGGTGGATATAAAGTTAAAAAAAAACCACACAAGCTACTGCATCATCTGCAAAGGCTACATCCAGGTACTTCTGTGGCAGCTGCCTGCTGCGGGAAGCTGTTACGCAGTGCAATTAGGGAGCATTCTTCCCAATAAGAAAATAAAGATATTTTTTTCCCCCCTCACTCTGTGCTCCCCAAATGGTAACTCTTGGCTGGCTGATAGGTGTTTAGAAGTGCTCTTTCACTGACGAAGTGAAAAAAATATTTGAACCAGAAGGGTTCTCTAAAGGTCCTTGTAGGCTGTGATTTGTGATTGTTTATTCTCGGCAGCAAAGCAGAATCCATTAAAATGGATGTGCCTGTTTAGGAGTTCATTTCCCTTCTCCCTGTGAGGTACAATTACAATAATAAGCTGCACGAGAGTGAGACGAACTTTTCAAACAGCAGGTCTTGTGAGCAGCAAAGCACCTCCGCAAGGGCCGGGACAGGACCAGCACGAGAGCACGCTTATGGAAACACACCTCCACCAAACGGGCACACCAGCTTCCTTCCCCCAGCACCCTGTGGTCAGCAGGGCTCACGTCCAGGCAGGCAGCATCACCGTGCCGTCCAGCCACCCCCCCGCCACGCACGCTCGGCAATGCCACGCCAGACCATGCCTGGAAGCGTTGAAGGCTGCCAGTGCCGGCCTCGCTCCTCTGCCCCGAAAGAGCTGCTGCCTCCAGAGAGCACCACGGCGGTGCTGTCTCTGCCTGCCAACACTCGGCCGCCTGAATTTTTGGGTTGTTTTTCTCTTTAAAAAATTATATGCACATTCTCTTTGCATTCATTTGTGAGCTGCTGGGAAGACTAGAAACTCGCCTGACTTTGTAAGCAGAAGGTGAAGCACAAAAATACTCCCATGGCCCCAGGAACTGGAGCTTTAAAAATAAAAAAATAAATGTACATGAGACAGCCCCCTGCTCTGCAGGAATTTGGCACTGGCTGGAGACCGAGATCCTTGGATAGCTGCACATTGGTTTAGTCTAGCAGGAGCCTCTCAGGAAAACAAGGAGATAAACCACCTCAATAGCAATACTTCAGAGCCCTCTGGGGTGAAGTTTCTACCTTTTATCTCCATCCAAGTTAAAAATATTTTTGTTTTGCTATGTCAGCTGAATGGACCATCAACCCTTCCCAGGGTCTGAGGGCAGCCAGGATGACCTGGGTACTCCATCATGCAGACCAGCTCCAATTTGGGTCCCATTTAACTGGGAAAGGAGAGCTATCTGGCTGGCTTTCAGATCTCTGATGATGGAGATTCCACCACATCCCTCAGTAAATTGTTTGAATAGCTAATCGCCCTCATAATGAGCTGTGTGCATCGTATTTCTCATCTGAATTTCTGGGTGAAACTTCCAGCTCTGGTCTCCTGTTAGACCTGTATTAGATGAAAGAATCTTTTCCCATCCAGTGTCAGCTCCCCACACAGGTTTTCAAGGGCTGGACTGAAATCACCCATAACCTCTGCTTTGATGAGCAACTGAGATTTTGGAGTCTCATGACTGCTTTTAAGCCTCTCTGTGTAGTTTCAGCTCTTCTCTGGGGTGCTCCTTTACTTTCACAGGCTCCCTTTGGGGGCCAGGCAGCAGCAGCAAGGTCCACCACGAGAACACCAGCACCAGAGCTGGTCCCAGTGCTGCCTCCCAATTCCTCTCGCCATGCCCTGCATGGCAGTAACCTCTTTGGCTTGGCATGATGCAAGGTCCAGCAGGTCAATACCAAACTCAGCTGTGGTATCAATGTGTCCTCTGAGGTTTCTGTAAAAGTGTGTGCTAAAATGTATTCCTAAAATGTCCGTGGAATGAGCATTTCTTACAGCGTATGATCCAGAGGAGGATGCACACAGTCTTACAGTGTCATAACAACCCGGAAGGGATTTCATCAGCATAGGTGTCCTGCATGCTCTCTGCTCCTCCTGGTATACTCCTCCTCCTCCACAGCCCCCACCTCTGGTCCTGGCAGCCCAGCTGCAAAAGTCAGGGGAGAAACTGCGAGTATGGGAGTTGCACAGCGTCTGGCAGTTGGGTGAAAAGCCAAAACTCAGTAATAAAGTGTGAATTATAAAAACCATCTAGCTACAAGATAAAAGCTATAAGAACAGGTATGGAACAAAGGCAAGGGAAGGGAAACAAGATCCATCTTCATCAAGAGGAGGAGACGCTCTGACAGAGAGCCTCATTGGGTCCCTCTCCATTCTGGCATCAAGCTGGGAGATAAGGGGTTTCCTCATCACCAGGCTGATGCTCAGCATTACTTGAGAAGATGCTTGTCCCTAGAAGACAGACCCCAAGGAACCTAGAAGGAAACCTGGACTTGGGCTGGCTTTAATCCACCCCTCAGCACCGTGCTGACTGTGCACCTCACCAGCCTTGAAGTAGTGCTTAAAAAGAAAGGTGAACAAAAACCATTTTATAAGCACAGTGGTTGTCGTTAATTATTTCACTTCTCCTTATCAACTTACTCATTATCTTATATCACCTGATTTACCTTTAAATATGACCCTTCTAGAGTGTCCTGGCAGAGCCTTGTCCCTATCATCTGAAAAGTCTCTGTTATTGTGAGAAGTCTGGAAAAGCAGCCACCAATTAGCTCAAATTTGCTATTTAGAAATGAACTTCTGAAAAGACTCACTCCAGGCAGGGCAGAGCAGTGGATGACTGTGCACTGTCACTCTGGCCTTGGTGCTTGCTACAGCATCCACTGAAGGAGAAGGACTAGACCATCAATGTATGTGCATACCTGTGCACAGCTTCATATCCCTCCTCCTCCTCCAGACTTTAATTTCCCATTAAGATTGAGCATTAATTTAAAAAGTCAGCACGTAGCTGCTCCATTCACTGAGCAGCAGGTAGTGCAAAGGGAGGAGCAGCAGGCAGTGCTCCCAGTTGGACCTGCTGGGTAAGGGTGCATGCTAGACAGGGCATTCCTGTCCTAATGCCGGGGGGGAGTCACGCAGCTTGCTGGGCAGAGGGTCAGGAAGAGGCTGGAGCTTGGGAAGGCTTTGCTCACACCTTGGATGGGGATGTGGAAGCTGACACCCTGTAATAAGGTGGCAGCAATAGTCACTGGGAGGGTCTCCTCCTTCCAGGCTCTGTCAACTCTGACCAGGTTCTCGCTTCCCCACCCGTGACCTGGTCCAATGCATCCCCAAGTGCAAAGGGAGCACACAGAGAATGGTATGGAACAAGGGGCAAGGAGTTTGTTGCAGGATGGTTGCACTGCTGCACCAGTACCACATCGCTTTGGTACTGCAAGTGTTTGCAGACAAGTCCTCCAGCACCATTTAGTAAAACTGCACATATTAACTCTCTGGTTAAAGCATTCCCTCTGGAGCAACACCCACTTCTCCCGCGCTCTTGCTTTGCTCTTTCTGCACTTCTTCCCAGGCTCATTATCTTCCCTGTCACAGTTTTGTGCAGGCACAGTCACCCCACAGCCATCAGGAGAGGGACCGTCACCTCCCCACATTCTCACCCACTGTTGGATGAGCACAGCCACAGCTCCATCCATCATTTTCCTTGTCACCTTGTACTGCAGACTCCACTATTGTGTTTCTCTTCCTTTCAGCATCACTACCTCTCCCATTCGCCTCTTGCTGAATAGCAGCATATCACATTATTTCCGAGATGAGCTTTTCTTGCTCTGATTTGCATTTTGTTATTTTCTGCCACACATCTGCCCAAATCTCATCTGACTAGCTTGCCGCAGTGGGATCAGAGTACCACTTTTGCTCTCTCTGGGCTCTTTAAGAGTGGTTGGCCTGGCTCCCTGCTGCAGAAGGGCCAGCCTCCTATTTCAAGTATGTGTCCAGCTTTCCTCCAGGTTTCAGCCACAGGGGACACACAGCATGCCTTTTCCTAAGACCTGCTGCCCCCTGGGGAGGTCTGCCTGTTCACAGTACCTTCCCACGCTCCCAGACAGATATCTGAGTGTCACCCACCACAGACTCTGCTCATCCTCACGCAGGCGCCTCAGCAGAGGCTCTGCCTGCCTCCTACAACCTCAGCCCATGGTGGTCCCCCACAGCCACTTCTGAGTCCATGCTGCATTTTGCAACAGCCTCTAATTTCACATCCTAGTTTAGTAAGTGACCTCAACGTGCCTTTTGCTCCCTCCTCTACCTCATTAACAGAGACGGTGCTGTTTAGGAACATGGCTTGCTTTCTGCTGGTGGGCAGCAGGTTCAGGATGGCTGTGTGTGCCCCATATGTAGCTGCTCAGCTGAAACAGATTTTGCCCTGGCAGACCTCAGCCCCAGCTCTCCAACTCCCTGCCTGGCATTTGCTTGCTCCTGCCCAAAGGTGTTACTTTGAGTTCCAAAAGAAAATCTGCTACCATTTTTTTCTCCTTAAATTCCCTTAAGCTTAGCATTCATTTCCTCTACTCACCTGCCAGCTGATCAGGTGTGAACAAGGAGGAGAAATCACTTGCTCAGTGCTCTAGAGAGTCTCAGGTAGACCCTCCATGAGGATTTAAACCAGTGTTGCAGGTGGAGGGGGGATATAAGCTGGGGAAGCAGTTCTATGGTTTTTGGAAGGGTGGGAAGTCTTCTTTGAGGTCCTTGGGGTGCAGATGGTGAGGAAATTCTGAATGCTCTAGAGTGAGTCTATTGCTTTCATTCTGGTTATAAGCCTGAGCCAGGTCTTATTAAACGCATACTTGGTTTAATTCTTAAGTTAGTCTAATGCTAGGGTGAAAAAGCTAGCAGTGGGATATGTGTTATCTGTTGATATGTGAGGTTAAAAGAAAGAGAGATGCAAGTTAATTTTGAAGGGCTGCTCCTAGTGTTTGTGACCAGTGAAGTGGGAAGTGTGGGAATGTTTCCTGCAGTATGGTGGGGTCAGGGTAGGTCTTGCGATGCCAGGGGCTGACTGGAGAGGGGGGAGGCTCCTGAGAGGCAGTTTCTCTTTTGCAAGGCATAGAGTTTACCCTGAAGCATCCTAAAAGGCAGCATAATGTGCTTCAGGAGCCCCATGATAGTAGGAGCTGGGGAATGCAGGTGCAGAGCATAGCCTGCTTCCCTTTTGTACCCGCACTAGTGCTTGCGTGTGTCTGATGGGGGCTTTCTCATATGCAGCTTTGGATGCCTGTCAGAGGGAAGAAAAACCTCAGTAAAAATCCTTAGGAATCTCTTGTATGCCCTGGAAAGCAGCTCCAACAGCCTGAAACCAAGATCGTGGGGGGAAATGTTTTGATAGTATGGACCTGCTCCTCACAGTACAGCCCTCCACCAAGTGTAGCATCATGTTCTGCAGTGTTTGACCTCAGAAGTAACTCTTATACTTTCTTCTTGCTTTATTTCCTACTGAATTAATTTGTTTGAACCAATTGAACCAAAATAGTCTCCTTGGGTGCAAGGCTGGAAGGGTTGGCGCACCTCTCTTGGCTGGGTAGCTGATACGGGTTCAGCTCAGGCTGCCAACGCTGGCATTGCATGTGAGCTGGATCAGCAAGGTTCAAAGCGGGTGGAAGACTCTCACCCTCTTCCTGCACTGGAAGAGGTTTTCTAAGGACTGGTGTGGAGGGACTAGGGTTAGTAAGTTAAACCAGCTGTGGCTTGGATGGCTCTAGCCCTGCCTCCAGCATGCTGGAGCACCTCACCCAAGGCTGAGTGAGGAGATCCGTCTGTTTGCTGGGCAGCTGCAGAGGGGCTCATGGCCTGAGATCGGCTCATCTGTTACTAGCCCCTGGCTGCTGCTGCAGCTGGTAGTCACTGTTGTACCTTTTAGATGGCAGGTGCTTTCGGATGCTGGTGGACTGATTGAGCAACTTCTCTCTCCCTCACAGCTGGTTTGTATGACAGGGAGAGAGCTGTACTCACCCCAGCCCCCTCCTCCACCTGCTTCCTTGGTGCCAATGTTAGTGGGGATTGTTTTACCGCTGTCTTTAAAAGCATGCTCTCAGGGCTGCAAGGATCAACTTGTACATACCGGGAAGTGAAGCTTTCCACCTCACACGAATTCCTCTCATGCACGTGTATGGTGAGGTACTCTTTAACTATGTGATTCTTGGCAGCTTTTTTCCTGGGACCCTGTACCCTTTGGTCAGGGCTTTCATGCAACAATTCTATGTTTGCCCTCCAAAATGAGGCTCTAGTCAGGTTTTTCTTGAGCTCTGGTGAAATGCTGTGCTGAATGCAGAATTGCAGATGTCTTCAGGTGTGCTTCCCCTGGAGCATATAACTTATCCATGTGCTCTGCAAGCATATCCAATGTTTTTCCAAAATAAATACCTGAAAGCTGGGACCCACGGCCCAAAGATGCTAGGGAAAAGCACAGACAGCATGTGATCCCTCTGCATACCTGATTGGAGGTACTCGGAGTGCTTTTTCTACCCCTGAAGTGCTTATCAAGCCAGGGCTTTATGCGTGTAGATCTGCTGATAGCCCTGGTCATGCTGTGCTCACCGGACTCCGTACCAGCACAGGAACTTGGAGAATGAGCAGCACAGGAGTAGCCACTTCCAAGCAGGAGCTCTGCAGCAGTTAAACTCCTGGCTCTGTAGACTGGCACTGAACTGTCTGTACCCTAACACACTTTTTTCTCCACCTGCAGCCACCAAGCAATCTTCCATTTCACCAAAAAGCAAGACAGGTCCCTGCAGAGAGCAGCTCCGTTCACTACACCACCTAGCCCCAATCTCCCGGCAGCATCCATTCTCTGCAATGAGTGATGCGGGAGCCCTGTGGAGTTAGAGAAGTACAATGAAAGGTGATTGTGATGCAAAGGCAGAAGGGGCTGAGCAGAGACTGCCCTTTCAGGTGCATAACTTCATAGGGTCAGGGCTCCTGTGAGTTTTTCTTCTGCAATTTTCTAGGCTTAAAAAGTAGCCTGAACAGGGTCAATCAAATTGTCATGCAAAGCTGTTCTGTGCCCCATGTGGATAATCAGCACGTTCATCCTGCGGATGCACAGCACTGATGCTTCTGGCTGTGGCAGCAGAGGCTCTTGAGCCCTGGACATGGCTGGGGGGGCCGTTGCTCCCCCTTTGCCTGCTCCCCACAGAGCTGGGGGAGCTACTGTGTTTGATGGTCAGGCTGGGAGCTCCTGGGCACCAGTCCATAAGCTGGAAGGGAAAGCAGAGGGCACTGGTGTTGCTTTCTCTGTTCCTCACTTCCTTGCAAAGTTTGCTTTAGTGGGCAGCCTGTGAAGCTGGATCTGTTTAGCTGACTGGGAAGTAGTTTCACCTTGGAGTCACTGTGGGGGAAGCAGTTATTGTACAGTGGGACTCTTGGGGTTAGTGAAGGTTTGATGAAACAAGAAACACAGACCAGAGAACTTGTGCTTTATTTTGGTGGTGAGGGTCCTGGCTGCTGGAGCGTCTCACTGGGGATATGTGGGAGTCCACCCCTGTGCCTTTAAAACCCAGCCGAAGTCTTTTCCCCAGGGATGTGTTGCTTCATGTCGCTCTGCCAGTGCAGAGAAGGCAGCATTTTCGCTCAGTGTTGTGACCCTGCCAAGGCAGGGGAGACCTGGCTGGGGTGCGTTGTGCAATGCCCTGTCCAGCCCAGTCTGGGAACTGGAAGGACTGAGGCTTGTCCTGGCAAGGGGAGGGTTGGAGACACCCACCACCCCCCTGCCCAGGAGCTTCAAAAACAACGAGCAGCTCTTGCAGATGTTGTTGCGGGGAATTTCCTACTTTCCCTCCAGCTGCCGGTTTTGTGCCTCACCTCTCCTGTGCCAGCTCCCACGTGATGGGTGCCTTGCCTCGGCTGTCCCACTGCGGACTGCTCCTGCTCTCTTGCTGTGGGAATGGTCCAGGCTCTCCCCTGCAGTGCCTCACCTTCCTCCTGGAGGCCTCCTCTTCCTCAAGAGGAGAGAGAGGAAGGCTTTCCCTAGAAAAGGTTCCCCATTGACTGGGGCTGGTTTTGCTAACGCTTGTGTTTGCCTTGAGCAAAACCACTTTACCTGCAACTAGCTGGGATGGCTGAACTCTGCCATAAGGGGAACGCAAACAAGCACCTGAAATATGGAGATGCCAGGTTTCAAGCCATCTTCTGAACTAGACAGTTCTCGCTTATCAAACCTGACTTCTTATCCAGGTGAGAATTTCCCTTCCGGGCGTCCCTGGGGATGCTTGCTCACAAGCAAGATGCTGCAAAATCCTGTTGTCTGACCCTCCTTAAAGACCTGGGCTGGATTGGGAAAGCATTCAGGACTGGTTTGTGTGCAGAGAAGAGATGCACCATGCACTTGAGAGAACAGTTTTTCTTCTTTGGAAATCAGCCCTGAAAGCCTGCACAGGCGGCTCCGTGCCGCTGATGCGGGAGGAGGGTGTTGAACAACGAAGCTTTAACGAAGTGCATGACACTGCAACCAATTCCTTGCGAGATGAAGAGGCATTGGGCAAGTGGATCCTAAGCCAGAAGAGCTTGTTTTGTGGCAGGTGAGGCCTCTGGTTTACTCATCATGGGAGAGAGCTGGAGTTCGGATCAGGCTCTGAAATTCCAGGCCTCAACATGAGGTGGTGCAAAGCATCCACTTCCCATGCCTGAACCGGGAGCCACTGCTCCCTGTGCAGCAGCAAGGAGGAAGAACTGAATGCCTTTGGGGAAGAACTGGAGATAAAGGAGGTGCTAATGAAAGCTAGAAGAATGAAGTCATCAAAATATAAAAAGAAAATGAGAAGAGATTCTTCTAGGGGAATTCGTCCATCCCTGCTCATCTCTACAGCTGCCTGCCTGCTCTTCGGAAGGAGCAGGCAGAGGGATTCAGAAGTTAAAACTATTTTGTTCTCCTCTGTGCTTTGCACTGTAGGAACAAATTTTTGAGGGGGAATCCTGCTTTATAACCTTGTGTTATTTATTCAATAGGCATCCCAGGCATGCGGTACAACTTGAGTGTCTCCATTCCCCATTTGTGAAATGCAGATGCTAATGCATACCTGCCTTGGGCAGGATAATCATGATTCCCTGAGTCCCAGCAACAGGCTCACAGCTGCGTGTCACAAAAACCAAGACCATCCCTATTCAAAGTGCACAGGTCCTCCTGGAAGGGCTGTCGAGCACTTGCCACTCCAAAGCAACTCCGTGGGCAGATGGAGACCTCCCCACCCCTAATGAAATGACTCACTCTGGGGTGGTTAGCACATTAGCGTAAAGAGCTCTACCCTCCTGCTGCCCTTCTTGCTCAATTAAAGTGCCATTTGAACCTGATCCCTTCTGTGTTTTGAACACATGCACAACACAGCCGTAATTGTAAATATTTGCCCAAGGTCACCTCTGACACCTCCAGCTTTTAATGCAGAGGCCCAGCTAATCTCAGTGCTCATCAAGCTGTGAGTGGGGCTGTCGTTTTCTGGTGATCTCTTAGGAAAACTGTTGGGGGGACTTAAAAAACAACCAACCACCAAACCAAAACAACAACAACAAAAAAACCAGCAACATACTGCTGTCACTGAGCTGTGGTCTGGTGGGTCCCAGCCCACTTAAGCCCCAGCTTTGGATCTGTTCTACAGATGGAGCCACAGCTGTGTGCATCCGCAGTTTGTGAGTGTGAGCACCAGCAGCAGCTGATTCCTGGAGGGCAGAGGAAGGTGCTGACGCTGACCTCCACTGTGTCACCCCAGCACCTACTCCGGCCCCCCGTGCTGCCCAGCTCTGCCGGCTTGCTCACCCTCTGCAGTGAGGCTGTTGCCAGAGCTGGGAGCTGGTGTAACACCGTGATGCTATGTAGCTGGCTATCGTAGCATGATGCCTGCTGTCTGGGCTTTGTTTCTCCCTGGTGTGCTGTAGGAGGAAGCCTGGCAGTCTGTGAGCTTGGGTTGGAGCCGAGCTGCTGGCCACCAGCTCCCCAGCAGCCCAGGTCACCGCGCAGAGCCCTGTGCAGCCAGGCTGTTGCCTGTGGAGTCCTTGGGAATGGTGCTTTGCTGTGATCTCCAGCCATCTGCTAGTTGTTAGTGGCCTCATTTCTGCTGCAGCCCGATGTGCCTTGTCCGGGGGCTGCACATCTGCGCTGCTGCCCTCACCGCTTCGCCCCTGTCACCAGCACAGGGTGTGCCAAGCAGCCTAAATCCGGCCCTGGCTACCTGCTGTGGTGGGCTAGCAGCACCGAATTCGGAAAAGCGGCTTTAATTTCCTGCCTGTCCAACCGAAGGAGGATCAGGCCGTATCAGGCTCCGATCTGGCTGTTTGTTCTCTTCGCCCTCAGTCTGCACAGATGCGAACGACAAGGACCCGTCCCAGGACAGCTATGAATTACGTGACTTGGCCACAGCTGGGCAGGCTGTGTTTTTGCTGCCAGAAAAGCAGAGATAGGATTTAATGCAGAATAAGTGGCGCATATTAACTATCCCGCTGTGAGATCCTCCTAGGGAGAAGGATTTGTAATTCCTCTGCGTGGTGCAGCAGGTGAGAACAAGGCTGGCCGCGGCTGCGGCGCTGACCTCCGCCGCTCAGCCGAGCACCGCTGTCCCGTTCCACCGGGAACCACAGCGCGGCAGCGACCGCGTGCCGGGCGCCCGTCGGGGAGCGCAGCCCGGCCGCGTGCGCACGGTGACGACGGCGTCGCAGCGCAGCAGGGGCAGGGAACGCAGCGGCTGCAGGTCCCTGCGCACCAAACCCGGCATCTGCGAACCCCCTCCCCGCCGCGCCTTCGGCAGCGCCCCGAGCCTGGATGGATTTTTCCTCGTGTTTATTTTAACGAGACGGCTCATTTAACACCCTGGGCAGTCCTCAAGTATAAATAACCTGCGCAGCACGTAGCCACGTTACTGAGGAATAAATTGCACTGCTGGGTTCCCCCTCCCTCGCTTCCCTTTGATGTTGTTGCTGTGGGTACGTGTGTATATGGGTGCTTTACACGTACCCTGACCTCGCCCAGCGCCCTCGGCTGTGCGGCAGAGGGCTCTGCTGAAGGCGAGGGTGAGCCCCCCGAAGGCGAGACCCCCTCGCCCAGCCCACTCGGCCGTGCCTGCCCGCGTTACAGCAGCGGTGCGGGACGGGCGGCGCCGCGGCGGGGGCAGGAGCGCGGAGCGGACGCTG
>JAVJGI010000037.1:345641-371836 GCA_035590275.1 Ibycter americanus | reverse complement strand
CGCGACGGGACGGGACGCGTAACCCCCGCGGGGGCAGCCCCCGCCGTGCGCCGGGAGCCTGGGCAGCGCTTCCCGGGGTATCGCTCTGGCGCGCTGTTGCCGGTGTTTCAGAGATGTTACCGCTGGTAGCGGCGCGGAGTGTGTTTTGCTGGTGCTGAGAATCTGTTGAGCTGTTAGAAAATGCGCCTGGATGACGTGCGAGAGCTGAATTTCCTCATCCTCGCGCTTTATTTATGTGTCTTGCCTCCAAAAACATACCATCCGCATATTTTATTGCTCTAATGTGCACAGCTAGAGATGGCTGTAGTATAGTTCGGGCAGCGAAGGGCTGTTCTGCCGAACGGGCTGTGGAGTTTCTGGAGAGGGCAAATGGCTCTTGTTGCTCCATAATTTCCTCAAGTCTTGACATGCTGGGGTGTGAATGGCTCTGGCTCTGCCTGCCCTGCCTGGCTCTGGCCCAGGCCTCCTTGCGCTCTCCAGCGAGCCCTGGAACCTGGGCTGAACCTTTGCTGTTGGCAGGCAGCTTCAAGGAGACCGGCGCCGCGTGAGGAGCTGCAGCAGCCGGGGCTGGCTGGAGTGCTGCGTGCCATGCTGGGCATCGCTGGCTGCTGGGCGGCATCACCTCAGCGGCCATCTCAGCGCCAGGCAGTGTCCAGCAAAGCCGGCGAGTGCTGGCAGCCCTCCGCCCTGCGTGCGTGGGGTTGAGCGGGGGCTTGAGCTGCTCCTTGACTCTTACAGTGAAATCGGGGGTGCCCGCCCTTCCCTCTCTGCCCCTGCTCCAGCGGGGCACGGTGGTGCTTGACTGTGCTGGAGAGGGGCTGTGGTGGAGCTGCTGGCAGCAGCTGGGTGGCAGGTGGTGGGAGAGCCCTCGGGCTTCCACAGGTGCCATGGTGGTCGCTGCTGCCTTTCGCCTTCTAGGAGTGTGCTTAAAACTCCTTGCTGGGCTCTTGCCCCTAACCAGGGGGTAATAAAGCTAGCTGTGGAACGGGAGGGAGGGAGGCTGGTTGTGGTCGTCTCCCCACGCTGGGCAGCGGTGTGGGAATGCTCTCCCGCCCAAGGGGGTGTTCCTTGGGGACGCCTCTGGGAAAAGGCGGAGAGTGGGAAAGAAAGGCAAGGAGGAAGAACGTATGTCAGCAACAGCAGCAGTTGCATCGATTCAGGCAGGTGGTGTTATTGCTACAGAGCCCTGGGTGTGCCGGCTGCCTCACAAGCGATTAGAGACAGGTCTGTGCCCTGCGGAGCCTTTTGCGGCATCGGGTGAAAGTAATGCGTGTGTGTGTGCAGCCAGGGTCCTGAGAGCTGCACTGCCTGTTTTGTAAACCTGGCTTTAGAAAAAGAAAAGAAGCTGCAGCGGGTCATAAATTCCCTCCCTTGAAGAGCGTGCTGGCAGGCGGGCTGTGCTCCAGTGGCCTTGTTGGCACCGGCACAGCTTGGGGGTGGTGGTGATGTGCTAACAGTCTGTATGTTGTTGCATATATATATATGCGTTTTTAAGCAGGGTGGGATCATCCTTGAGACCACATGTGATAAATGACTTATTTTTAAGATCAGGGTTGTCTTGTCCCTTGATCATCTCCTCAAGGGGATGGGGAGGTATGCTTCCAAACCTGTGCCTGCAGGTGTCACCCTCACCCCCCTGGGCTGTGGCTCTCGGTGGGTGTCTGTGCAGCCAGGGCTTGGGACTACCGGGATGTGTGAAGCGGAGGGGGGTGGGGGAGTGTTGAGTCTGTTATCTCCCCGGTCAGCTCCTGACTTCTGGCAGTCATCGTGTCTCAGAGGCTGGTCGCTGGAGAAACTGTGGCTCTTGGCCATCCCATCAGAGATGCTGGAACCAGAACTTTCTCTGCAAGCTATGCAGCTGGGTCTTTAAATGAAGCTAATAAGCAGTGTGATTATTTTGTACCTCTGGAGGGAGTTACTGCTTCCAATAATGTACCCACTTCTGCTCGCTTGAAATCTCTCTTAGGCTGGTGCTCTCCTCTTCGGGGTGAGCTGGCAGAGTGTTCCAAGAGGGTCTGTGGCTGCGAATGATGCTCCCCTGAGCATCCTCCTCAGGAGGGACAAAGAGCCTTGGGGAGGTTTGGCGTCAGGGTCTGATCACCTTGCCAGCGCTTGAACCTGTGCTGCTGTTTTTGCTTGGTTTTAGTGTTCTTCCCCTGGAAAATAAGTGCACATTGCAGCTTAATGAGTGCCTGGCTTTTGCTGTCATCTTTTGCAAATGAGCAACTCCGTCAGCTTCTCCAATTAACGAGAGGACGCGGCAGGGAAGCTGATGACTGGCCTCCCTCTGCTGTCTCTTCAGCATGATCACTTGCTGGTGCGGAGCCTGGGGTCCTGAAAATGCCAGGGCAAGGGAGGTCACCGGCAGGGAGAATGGGGGATCTGTGCACTGCTGAAAGCTGCCTTGTGCTGTGCGAGGGCGGCGGGGCCCTGGCAGCCCAAGCGGCGCTGAGGAGGGAGCATCTCGTCTTGCCCCTTGGCTTTTGTGCCGCCTTCCTGTTTTCTTATGTGCGGCTGCTAGAAAACATCGTGTTAGCTCTTCTTGACAGCAGCCCAGGACTTGCCTTGCGTCCACTGGGTGCAGAGGGCAGGGCTGGTGCCGAGCCCCCAGCCTGCGGTTTGCCGTGTCCTCGGGGGTGATGTGGGGCAGAGCTGGGTGCTGCGGCCCCGGTGTTGCAGGGCGCAGGCGGTGGGACCCTGTCAGCAGCAGTGAGATGTGCAGCGCTTGTTGGCTCCAGCATCTGCCCTCCCTCCCTGTTCCTCATCCCAGCCCCGAGCAGGCTGGGGAGCATGGCCAGCAGCAGAATAGCCCCTTTTGTGCCTCTGGACCTGCTGGCCTTTCTCAGGAAATAGCTTATTGTATTTGCTGGCAGCACCAGGCTCCACCATCGCCTCTGCACTGTCCCTGTGCGTGGGCTGCCGTCAGCCCTGCCCACGGCGGGGTCCGAGCAGGTCCTGTGCCCAGGAGGCAGGTGCCAGGACAGGGCATCCTTGCTCAGCTGGGGCTCCTGGCTCGCTGCTAGGGGGTGGAGGGTAGGCACCCCCCTGGCAATGCCCACCAGCAGAGCAGGGAGAGATGCAGCGTGCTGTCCCCCGGGACCACCCCGGTGTGGGGATGGAGCTTGGTGGCATGCCCAGCTGCCCTCACCTGCTTGGTCGCAGTTCCATTCCCTGCACAGCCTGACTGTGCTGGCCCCACTGCTCTGCGCACAGCCCGGGGGGCTGGGGAGTGCCCTGACCTGCTGCGGGGCCTCGGGCCAGGGTCAGGCCAGCCTGCCTGTCAGTTTGGACCTCGTGTTGCCTCTGTGCCCTCTCCCAGCTCCGTGGTGCCAGCCTGCCTTTGCTTGTCCCCATGTCACTGGCTGGGCTTGGCTTCCACCCCGAGCACGCAAACCTGGCAAACCTCTGGGTGCTGGCAGGGCAGGGGACATCACTGTTCCCTGCCCCTGTTCCTCTCTTGCCGTTGGAGCCCTTCTTGCAGCCGGGCTCAGGCTGCTGCCCTTCTTTCCCATCCCTGTCCCCCTTTCCCTCCCACCGTGCTGTCCCCTTCTGCCCAAGGATGCTCACAGGGAATGCAGGCTGGTCCAAACATTCCCCAGTGCCATGCCAGTGGCCGCTGCGAGTGCCTGGGACCGGGGAGAGGACACCATGCCATCGTTCCCCCCAGGAGCAGGGGAAGAGGCTGGCGTACGCCAGGGCTGCTGCCCGGGCATGTTTTGGGCTGTGCTGAACCAGGGGAGTCTTAAACTGAAGTGGAAATGGCTGTGGGGTTCGGGGGTGTCTCCCGATGAAAGCGGCGTTTGTTATTTCCGATGTGCTGGCTGGGATGTGCCCAAGCAGAGGAGGTGCTGTGCTCGGTAGCCTGCTGCAAGCAACCTGGCCTGATCTCCGGACGCCTGCTCTTCCCTGGCAGGGTGTTGGCAGCTGGTTTTGTTTCCTTTTGGGCATTTCCTATGGGATTTCCTCACTGTGAAAGGAAGAGGATGCAGATGGGGTCTGGTTCGAAAGCGATGGTCAGGCAGAGTACCCTGTGGGCGGACGGGGATGATCGCTCTCACTCCCATGGATTAAAAGTGATGCTGGATGTTTTGCTCTCAAAATTTAAGAGTAGTGAGACTAAATAGAAGAGGTGGTGGTGTCTGAGGTTTTTTTTGTTTTTTTTTTTGGGGGGGCGGTTGCTTTGTAACAGATCTTGCAGAGTTGATTGCTGCAAGCTCTCAGGTCTCAAAACTGTGTATTTTATGTATCTGTCTGGCCTCTCTACTTCAGGGGGAAAAGGAAAATCCAGTAGCTTGTGAAAAGCCAAGGTGAGAAATACTAGGAAACCTGCTACGTCAGTGACAAACTGAGGGCACATCCAAGAGATGCTTTTTGCAGGCCGTGCAAGAAAGCATTTAGCAGGTCTGTGTGCCAGCTCTGCATGAGTGACTTGGCACATGTCAGAGCTCCCAGGGCTTTGCCTGCTTTCTGTGACATGGCTTGGGATCCCGAAATGAAAGGGGCTCTGTGCTTCTGCAGAATATTATTACTGTTGTTTATAACTGGAATTCATGTCTAAGAGGGAAATGAATTGCTAGGTCTGTTTGTTTATTCCTCATTTTGCAGACAGAGGAGCTAGACCACATTGGGGTAATGGCCTAGAAATTAAGTTTCATTTTAATACGCAAACCCAATTTTGAGTTGGTTGACCGAAGGGGAAAAAATTAATTTCAGACAGCAGGCAGAGGCCTTCCTGAAGTAGGATTCAAGCACAGCGTAATAAATGTAAGCTGGCTGAAGGTCTGTATGGGAGTAAAGAGAAGATGCATGCATGCACACCCTTCTGAAATGCAGCCGCGCAGCATCCTTCGGCAGTAAGTCAGAGATGCCATGGAATAAATCAGCTTTTTCCCTTTTTCAGAGAGGCACAAAGCGAGTTAAATGTGTTTCATGGTCAAGTATCGGGAGAACCCCATTATATCTGGTTGTGTAACTGGGCTGATTAAAATTAGACAGGGTAAGGCCATCTAATTATGCTCAAGTACCTGAAGCAGGGGGTGGGCTGGGGTGGCTGTGGAGCCCGGGAGCGCAGCGCTAGCGTTTGAGCGGGCTGGTGCGAGGCTGTGAGCAGCCGCTCTGGTTCACTGCCCTGCTCGGTGTCCAGGGCGGCAGGAAGGGAGGAATTTGGAGGGGCTGCTTTGGGCTGCAGAGCAACCTGGCTTAACGCTTTGTTAAGGAGCAGACTGGGTTTCTGGCTGACTGCTCAGGCTGCCACCTGTGGTGCCCACCCTCGGGTGTTGACACTGAGCCCTGCCACGATGCTGCATGATGGTGGCACTGGTGGCTGCTCCTGCCTGTGGCCTTGCTGCCTGAGATGCTGCGTCCCCCCTGCTCCCCGGGGCTTGGCTTTGCCCGGCCGGGGTGTCCAGGGCTCCAGTGTGTGTGGGGGACCTGCTGCACACCTGTCTTGCCCAGCAGCTTTTCTCTGGCGGTGGCTGTAAGCAGGTGCTTTGGCAGAGAGGGAGCGGAGCAAGTGAGGGTGGCAGGGGTCTGCAGTCCCTGTGCAGGGGGCAAAAGACAGGCACAGAAGCTTCTCATCCCTCCCGTAAGTGCTCCAAAGCCTCGAAGCTGGACCTGCTGCCCATATGAGGAAGCAGATGTGGATCCAGGCTTCAGAAGTCCTGCTTGAGGGGATTTATCCTGTTTGGACCTGTCCTTGAGCCAGTACCCACTGTGTGGTTGCTGCCCTGGTATCCTGGCTTCGGGTGAGGTGTCTGCACCTGTTACTTCTCTTACTTTTTGCATTCAGCTGAGATCTCATGCAAGAAAAATGCCCTTTTATTAAAAAAAAAAACACCTATGAGATTGGTCAAATGCTGGCACAGGCTGCTCGGAGAGGCTGTGGAGCCTCCATCCATGGAGATGTTCAAAACCTGGTGGGCCATGGTCCTGGGTAGCCTGCTCCAGGTGACCCTGTGTGAGCAGGAGTTGGTCTCCATCCCCAGAGGTTCCTGTGGACCTTGGTGTTTCTGTGACTTTTACCTGGTTTCTCACCTGAGGGTCTCTGGGAGCGTGGTGGGCCCGATGGGATGGTGCAGAGCTCCGTGGTCCTCGGGCAGGAGGGATGCGGTGGATTCGGTGCTCACCTTGCAGCTGGGAGATCTGGGAGAGCTGATGGCCGTACACTGTCATCTCATAGGTTTTGGTGGCAAGAGCCCTGCATCAGCCTGTTAGTCTGTGGGGTTACTGCTAGCGGTGGTGTCTCTTTGGAGTGGTTTGCTTGGGCCAAGCAGAGCCCGGGCACGAAGGGAAGGGCCAGTTGCCAAGTTGTTAAAAGGGAATTTAATATTGGGCATGCATATCAAAGGGGGAGCGAGGCATCGGCGGGCATGCTCCCAGCGAAGGAGGGATGGTCGATTACCCTCCATTTTAGGGACAGCGTTGCTGGGAGCCCCCTCCTCCGGGGTGAGGAACAAGGGGACGAGCTGTTCCTGCGAGCCCAGTGCGTGTGAGTGGGGGGCTGTTGGTTGGCAATGTGACTGGGAGAACGATCATGGAAAAACAAAGAGGGAAGGCAAGATGATGCTCCAGGTCCAGAGGTCATCCAAACTGTTGGGTTTATGGCTAGGGAGGGAAGAGATAGAAGGAAATAGTAAACCACTTCAGGGTTTTGCTGAGGGAAGGGGCCCTGGGGGTGTGGGTGGCCCTATGGGTGCTGGGTGGATGTGAGATGTTCCTGCTCTGCAGCCTGCTTCCTAGGCCAGAGGAGAGAAGAACTCTTCCAGGCAGTTATGGGTGTGCTGAGCAAGGAAGGCATCCTGCATTTAGGGATAATTTTAATCTCTTAGCCCAGTGCCATAAAGGCTGCAGTGCTGTCTAGAGGAGTTGTTCTGCATGGTCAGTCTAGCTCTGCTGCCTGCTTGGCTCCTCCAGAGTAGCTGGGGAAAACTGACGAGAAGCAAGGCATGGATTTTCAATGGTGTGCATGATGAATTGCTGAAAGAAGAGAGGTGGTGATGCTCCAGAAATGTGTTGTCAGGGTCCAGAGGCATCTGGGCAATGGGGGAAGTGCCAGGGCAAACCTGAGCTGGAGGCAAAATGTGGCGGCCTCTGTTAGGTGTGTGATCAGCCCAGCACTGCTGCCTTGATGAGGGTTGCCTGTGGCTTACACCTGAAGTGGGGCAGAAGAGCTGTGCTGCCTTTTGCCAGCTCCTCCTGTCTGTTTTGGGTGGTGGGATGCTCCAGGCACAGGGGTGGGATGCACCAGGTGCAGAGAAAATGCAGGAACTCTGAACTGTTGCAGAAATATACTGGTTCAGGCCACATAATGGCATGTTGCTTATCTTAAAGCATCCACTGTGTTCTTAAAGCTGGCACTTGGGAGCTGCCGGAGTCCCTCCGGGAGCAGGCTGCACGCATGTCGGCTCCTGAACCCTCTCTGTAAACACGGCAGGCTCGTTTAGGCAGTGTTAGCTTGTGTTGCCAAGGGCTTCTCTGTTGATCGCTTTGCTTTATCGCTCGTATTGCCTTCTCATTGCTGCAAGCAGCTCCCCCAGAGCTGCGCAGTTTGTACAGGGGTTGGAGCACAGAGCAAGGATCCCGGCCGGCTCTGAAACTCTGCTTGCAAGATCCTGAGCTGCAGCAGAGTGCTGGAAAATCAGCCAAACTCAATTGCATTTCTTTAGCAAATTTGCCCTGATTTCTTCTGGCTTGCGCTTTGCATCACGGTATGTTTGCGGCATGCTGGGACCTGGCCTTGGCACTCTCCGCTGATGCCTCTGTCTGCCTGCATTGCTTTTTTTCCCCTCCCAGAATTGTGCTCTGATTTTTATTTTTCTATTATTACTATTATTTTTATTTTTTGCTTGGAGGTTTTCCCTGGCTGCAGGTGGCTCCATCTCTCGCTCCATGGTGCTGGAAGCTTTTGTGTGCCTGTAGAAGGGAGGAACGGGCTGGCTTTGTCTTGCAGAAGGGTGGTGGGTGCCGAGCTGCATGACTTGGGGCCCTTTCTGACGAGCAATCTGGTCATAATAATCTCCTTGCTTGGCGTGTTCCTTCTCCTCCATGACTGGTGGGTGAGAGATGTCCTCTGTGATCTCTGCTGGTGCCATGACCATGCCTGAGGTTCTTCTGAGCCCCTGCTTTTCTGTGCTTTGCCTCTCAGGCTTGCTTTTCTCCTGGGAAATCTCCTGTTTCTTCATCAGTGAGGGCTGGCCTCTCCCAGGGACAGGCTCCTCTTCTTCATCCTCTCTGGGATTTTTCTTCTCAGCTCCTGAATCCAGACTTGATGTTTCCTGGCTTCCCTGTTCTCCCTTGGAATTGTGGTCCTTCCCTCTGCTCCCTGAAGCATCTGTCCCACCACCCCAGTTCCGGACTGCCCCATCTGGTCTCCCTGCCCTCTGCTGCTCTCCTTTTCTCCCTCCCTGGCACCCGAAGCTGCTGCAGATAAATGCTCTGCAGCCATTTCATGGCTGGACCAGGATTTCTCCCTCATGGCCTGCAGAGATGCTCTCTCCTGTTCATTGCTCGCAGTACAGGTTTATTTCAGCTCTTCTTGTGTCTCTTCCCTACTCTGCTCCCCTTTCCCCACCACCGTGTCCTTGCTCTCCCTTCAGCCTTTACAAGCCCACTGCAGTTGCTCTCCCTGTCGCTGGTGGCTCCCAGGCTGGATTTCCCCATCCTTTTTCCTCCCAAGCCCCTGCTGCCCTCCCGACATGGAGTGTCTCCCAATTGTTCCTGCTGTGCTAGGGCCACCCTGTGTGTGCTTCCCACTGTTGCTCCCCTCTCCCATCCGCATCCTGGGCACGACTCCTGAGCTCCGCTCACCCCGAAGCGAGCGCCTGGGAGGCTGCGTGCATGGGCAGAGCTCGCCGGGCACTGGCTCTGCAGGGAGACAGCAAGTCCCTGCGTGTTCGCATAGGGAGCATGAAGTGCAAAGCTGGGGTGCCAAGCACCGCTGGTAAGGAGGCGGCTGCTAAATCTTCTTGTGTGCCCTTGCTAGCTTGCGCCTGGGCACTGATGCCCCTCGAACGAAGCGCAGGGATGCTATGGCTTCTGCTCTTGGTATCTCAGAGTTTGGGCTGCCGGTGTGCCAGCTGCAAGGATCAGTGTATAGTGTGAAACTTAATTTCTGAGAAGAATATTGCACTGGCCTTTGACGTCGTTATGCTTTGAAAGGAGGGAGCTGACTTCTGGTTGTCATCAAAGGATGCTTTTTTGGGTGCTGGCTGCTGTCACCTTCCCAGCCCCTGTCTCCATATGTGACAGGTCTGCATTTTTCTGACATGAAATATTTCAGGCTTTTTTTCATCCCTTTTATCTGATTCCTGAAGTCCTTTAGCAGTGTTTCATCTCATGAATAATCATCAAGCAGCATTATTGCCCAGCTTGTCAGGAGGTGACTGGGACTGTTCTGCAGGGGTCAATAGTGGCAGTGTGACCTCCGTCACCGATCGAGATGGCCCCAGGGCTGGTCTCTCCTCAAAGTGCAGGGTGTGATGCCCTCTGCCATGCCAGGGCTGCCGTGGGAGAGGATCCAGCTCCCACACTGGCCCTGATGTCCTCACTGCAGGTGGGGATGACAGCGGACAGGAGATGGGGCTCAGGTTCCTCTCCACTGCCTGAAAAGCTGCTCAGTCCTCCAGCCCTTGACTGAGAAAGACCATGGTTGGGCATGCCAGGCGGAATTGATTTTTTTAATATGTATATATATATATAAAAATAAATAATTTTTTAAAAAAACGTCTTCCACTCCTCCCAATACTTCTCTTAAGCCTCTGGCCACTGGTGCAGTCCCTGTGTGACCTGCAAAGTGCTGCGCTCCCTTTAGCATCCTGGGGACTTGCATGCCTTTATTATTCTTCACCAGCCACGAGCTTTGCCGTCCACCTGCGGAGACGCAGCGGCTTCCCGCAGCGAATCAAGACAGTTGGATGCTTTCGGAGGTGAAGGCACCTCTGCATGTAAACCCCATCTCTGGTGAGCCTCTTGCAGTGTCTGTGATGATTACAAATGCAAAATACAGAGCATTTTCTTTTTCTTTCAGATCATTAAAAGAATGCTTCAGTGTTATATAGCAGGTATTGTCTGTGCTGTGCCTCGTCACTAAAAGCCATCCTCTGCCTCCCTCCGGCAGCCCGCAGGCAGGGAGGGAGTGGGGGTGGCAGGAGGAAATTACCTTTGTAGTTACCTGCTTCATCTCATGAATTGCATCTAAGGAGAGCTGAGAGGGATGGCAGGGAGATCTGTAGCCCCTGCGTGCCGGCAAAATTACCTCGGTTGCCCCTTGGAGCGGGGAGGAGGGCTCCGGGTGATGCAGTATGGTGGAGCCATGCTGGCTGGGGAGTGTGGGCTGCTGTGCCGGGGATTGGGGTGATGGAGGCAGCCGGTGTGGTCGTATCCTTCAGAGGATAAGATGGGATTGTGTAATTACTCAGTGTGCTCTGGGGTGCAGCTCGTGCTCGACATCAGAGTGGTGGGTTCAAGGGTTGTGCCCTGGTCTTTTGCCATAATCTGATCTGTTAGATGACCTGGAGAGCTGCTTGTTTCTAACTCAGCTGCGTGCGCTCAGCACCTGCCTTGATCGGTTGGTGTTTAATCTGTATCCTGGCACAAGCTGTGGAACATGACAGATAGTGTCCTGCAGCAGTGTAGCCTTACTGGTGTCCTGCTGATAGCCTGGCTTTGATCAGGAAGCTCCTCCTTGAGCCCAGGGCTGCTTCTGGAGGATGTGGCATGTCGCTTTGCTGGTGGAGCATCCTGTGACGTGCCACGCAAAGTGTGAGGGACCACCATTGTGGGTGTTCGGTGGCATCCAGAGCAGAGGGTGGGACGTGGGGGCAGGTGATGGCTCTGCCATACCGGTCCCCTCTGTGTGCTGGAGCCTCCTCACTCTTACTGTAGAGCATGAGCTCCTTTGCACGGAGATGGTGCCTTGTAGCATGCTGCACTGATAAATGCCCAGGGTGTTCGAGGCAGCACTGAGGGGTTCACATGAGCAGCTGGAAGCATGTTGCTGCTGCTGGAGCTGGTCATGTGTGCCCATGCACCCGTATGTCCAGTAACGCTAGGCCATCCCTGCTGCCTGGACTGGATCTTGCCTGGATGCAGGGTGCAAATCTTTCCAAGCAGTGCTGTAGGCCAGGTGATAAAACCCTGCCGAGTTGGAGTTGCAGAAAGCAGAGCTTTGTGCTTGCAGGTAGGTGGGCACCGCACAGAGGCGATAGCACCAACGAGCTGGAAACATCCAGCTCCTGCAAAGCCAGTGCCGCTCGCTCTCCGGTGGTCGGTGGTTTGGGAGACGCAGGAGGTGCGTAGGTGCCAGCAGGTCCGTGCCACCGCATCAGGGGCTGTGTGGAGCCTGTGGCTGCTCCTCCGGTAGATCCGGTAGGGAGGGGCTGGCTGCTGGACTCCCAGAGCGCCTTGCCACAGGGCCGGGGCCAAGGACTCCCAGCGTGGCAGGGAAGAGGTGCAAATACAATTGGCAAAACGATCTCAGCGTTAGGTGCAATCCTGTGGGGGAAAGCCAAGCCAGTTGAATTGGTGCTTTCTCTTTTGAGATGAAGGGTAAAAACCCTTATGTGCAAAAGTGATTGAGGGCTGGAGAGCCCTCTCCAAAGGGATGCTAATGGTTGTGAGTCACCTCGGAGCACAGGAGCCTTTCGTCTTGAAAAGCTTCAAATGACCTATTTAATGCACTGGCAAAAGGTCCAGGGAGTGCTGAAGTCCGTTTGTCATTCTGCAGTGCTGGGAGGAGGAGGAGGACTGGGAAATTTGGCTGGTGTACAGAGCACTCCCAAGGGGCCAGTGTAGGAGAACAGTTTAGAGAATTGCTGTGATTTGAAAACAAGTCTTGGTTTGTCCCTCTCTGAAATGAAGAGGTGGTGCCTGTAGCAGCAGCGGACCTCTGAAGTCCTCTGGCCGGGCTGTGGAAGGAGGAGTGGGGTCTGCACCCTCCCAGCTGGAGCCCTGCAGCAGCGTGGGAGCTCTCCTCCACGTTGGCTTGTGCCTGGTCTGGTAAGGCACCACTGGCTGTGCCACGCTGGCGGTGAAGCAGGGCTGAGGCGTGGGTGCGAGCTCCGTCCCCAAGCCTTCTGTGCTGGGACCCTCAGCATGTGGGTGCACACAGCACCCAACATTAAGCCTGGGTGGTGCCTGGAGCTGCTGATGCTGGGAAAACCATGTCTCCAAGACACGTCCCTCGTGTGCCAGCCTTCTTTTTCAAGGGGGAATCTGAAATGGCAAAGCCCCGGGCTGATCCCTCAACTCCGGTGGCGTGTTGCTTCCCTCCTTTTAAATAGTTTGTGTCTTTTAGCGGAGGTCTGTGGGCCAAGTTACACCAGTCTGGGTGCCTCTTCCTGAAATGTGGCTGGGGGTGGGGGGCGGGGAGAGGGTGTGAAAGTCAAAAATATCTGCTACCTGCATTGTTTCTGCATTGGAAATTAATGCTAATTATTCCCCCATTGTCTTCAGTTCCTGCAGGAAGCCTTGTTTATCTTACCCGCTTCACCAGGAATGCAAGTGAAGGAGCCTGTGCAGATATATTTAAACTCGCACAAAGCAGCACAATAGCCTTTGAATTTCCCGACTCCGTGGCATCTGTCCTTGGAAGCATGGCCATCGAGTTTAGTGGTTTGGGGCTGTGGAGGCTGAAGCGGGCACTGGGCTGGGGCAGCCTGGCGAGGCTCTGGGCTGGCTTGCGCAGTCGCCGGCGAGCAGCGCGTGCGGCTGGGATCTCTGTGGGGAGGATGGAATAGCCTTTTTCCTGCTGGCAGTGCTGAGCAACAAAATGGGACTGAAGCGACATCATCTGCAGCTTGTTTTTTCATGGGCTTGCGAGGCTGACGCAGCGCTGCGGCACACGTGCTTTTCGGAGTGCTGTCTGAGCTGCTGTCTGGAGACGCACTGTAGCCCTTAGCAGGCTGAGATGTTGATGGAAACCTTGGTCCAGGTAGCAGCTCCTGGCCCTTCTGGAGCCGTGCCTTGCTTGCATGGCCCATTCCAGTTCCTTCCCTTCCCCTGTGGGGCTGCTGGTGCCGGGGAACGTGGGGGTGGGGGGTGCCAGACAGCAGGCTGGCACTCTCAGGCTCTGTGCCTTTGCTGGGATGGGGCCATACCGTGCAGGAGGAACCCCCTCTTTTGGTTGAGGATCTGTCTTTGTTCTGTCCCCCAGTAAACGTCCCTTCAGTAGCAGCCTCGATGTTTGCACGGCATGAGGGTCCCTGGATAGCACTGGTGGTGGGCTGGCTCCTTGCTGTGCCATGCTTGCATTGCAGCAGCAGCAGCAGTACCTTCCCAGGCTTGGGTCTCTGCCTTCTCCTGGCTCTTTCCTGCAGTGGACTTTGCCGTGAGCCCAGCCTCGCCTTCACTACGGTCGTTTGTCAGCATCTCTTTAAACCCAGCTCCCCTGTGGGCGAGCAGCACTGGTGTCCTGCAGTGGGACTTGGTGGCCTGATTGGAAATGCTGGAGCAGGGCTAAACCCGGCGTGGCTCACGGGGCACAGCCCCGAAAGGTGCTCATTCCCCAGCACGGTGCCAGTGCTGCAAGCGCTGAAGGGGGTTGCTGCTTCTCCAGCCTCTGGAGAGACTGAGGGGTTCACTCTTGAAATGCACGTCTCCCTGGCCGCCCTGCTGCTCCAAGGTCAGTGTGGGATTTACGTGCAGCCGCCTGTGCTGCCTCACTTCTGGAATAGTGAAGGAGCTGAGCTTCTGCAGCTGGCGCAGGTAGAAAGCGGGGTGCTGGGTGGTGGTGTGGGGGGCTGTGCTCGCTCTGTAGCTAATGGCTGCGGGCCCTGGCAGTGGCTGACATGCTGTGTCGGTTGGGTCTTTGCCTGCAGCAGCTCTTTGCAGGACTGGATGCCTCTGTGTGGCATCCGTCTGGGGGATAAAAAACATGACTTGCTCTTGAGCCCAAAAGGTTATTACAAAGCACCAGCTGCTGCTGCACTGCATTTGCAACCGTGCCCTCCCCTCGTCCTTGCAGGACCAGGGGCCTCCAGCTGCTTGCAGGGACATTGCTGGGCTGGAGCTGCATTGCAGGCGGCAGCTGAGGAAGAGGGGAAGGACGCAGAGCTGCGGGGTGCATGTGGAGGATGGCTTGGATCAAAAAGCTGCTGCGGTGTGTGGTCTGGCAGGAGCCAGCTGGGTGCGGGTCTTTTTTTTGAGGAGCTGCTGGCTGCTGACACGAGTGCCGTGTTTCACTCGCCCGCCTTAGAGCAGCAGCTGGCCATGCTGGGCAGCAGAGGAGCTGTTAGACCAGGGTGTCAGGAGAGCAAGTTATCTGCCGGCGAGGTGAAGGAGCGGGAGGGAGGTGGCAAGATGTGGAGCAGAGGAGAGCCTTGGCAGGCAGGGGAAGGAGGGTTTGTAGGGGGATGTAAGGAAGGGCTGCCGGCGCCAGGGCCGCGGGAGTGGTGGACATGCCAGTTTGGTGGCATGCCAGGTCGCCAGCTGCTTTTCTCAATGACCAGGCTGGAAGTGGCTCGCTGCATCTGCGCCGGCCTTGGGAAGGTGGGGCTGCCCCACTGCTGCTGCAGCCCTCAGAGCCACGCGCCTGCAGACATCCCTGGCTCCAGCATGGCGGGCAGGGGCTGCCGGCGTCGCCCCGGGCTGTGGTGGCGGCTGCTGGCAGAGGGGCAGGGGCTGCCGGGCTTTGGCACTGCCAGGCAGAGGTGTGCGGCTGGGACAGATGGGCACGGCACAGCGTACGGAGAGGTCTGTGATGGGCTGCTGTCTGCAGGAGGGTGAGCCTGGCTGGTGCGGTCCCTCGTTTTACTGACTGCTGGAGTGCAGGGGGCCCTGGGGAGCTGTGGTGTTCAACTGGAATCAAAAGCAATTGTGCTGCGCTCCAGGGACCTGCCGCATCCCGCATCGGAGGTGACCAGAAAGATGCCTTGCACCTTTTTGCGTCCTGTTGACCCCCAGGCCAGTGAAGGAGGTAGCAGGGGAACGTTTCCATGCCGTGCCTGTGGGAACTGCCTCTCAAGGCTCTGGGAGGATGATGTACAGCGTTGCTGCGTGGGGTTTCTTTGAACCGCTCCAGATGCTGAGAAATCCGTACAGTGGGATTCCCGTGTGTATGGCTGCAAGAGCTGGTGAGCAAATTGCAGGAAATCTCTCCCTGATCTGCCTTGCACGTCATAAACTCCAAATGCCAGATCCCTTGGGAGCCTTTGGTGGGCACATGCTATGCTGAGGTCCTGTGGGAGTGCTTGGGGAGCTGTCACCTTGCCGAGCATGTCACTGAGCCGGGCACCATTTGTAGGAAAGGGGTAAAATCCCTTCAACCACGATGTAACTGGAGAAAAAACAGAGCAGCTTTGTTTGGTGCTTGCCTGTCTGACATCTTGGAGGTAAATGAGGTCTTTCCCTAGTGGAGAGAGTGTGGGCTTTGGCCTGAGCATCCTTGCCCCATGCGGGTACCCCAAGACAAGCTCCCTGGAGCTGCTTCTGCTCCCCCGTGAGGTCATCCGAAATGTGAATGGTGCTGGGCTCATGCAGAAGGCTTTGCCTCTATGGCTGAAGCGTTTGGCTCCATCTGCAGAGGGCCATCGTGGATGCTGCTGGGTTTGGGGTGCTTTCAAGGTCTCTATGAA
This sequence comes from Ibycter americanus, assembly GCA_035590275.1. NCBI lineage: Eukaryota > Metazoa > Chordata > Aves > Falconiformes > Falconidae > Ibycter > Ibycter americanus. Next base: position 356,267 of record JAVJGI010000037.1, on the reverse strand, counting down.
ATCCTGATGGTGTGCCATGAGGCTGCCACCTGATTCTGGTGAATGGGAAGTCCAGCTTGGTGATGGCTTGTATTCTTGTGCGGTCATGACTGACTTACCAATGCCATCTTTGTGCTTCATCCTACGCTGCAATCCTATCGGGCTAGACAAATACAATGTTAGCAGCTGATGGTTTAATATTAGGCCAAAAACCCCTCCCCACATTGTGCTTCCCAGCCCACAGGACTGTGGCTCTTCGTTTCACACTGGGCGAATCGGAGGCGGCTGCAGATGGGAAGGTTTCGTGCCACTGCCAGAACAAATAGTGTAATCAGTTGATTTCTGCACAGCTGTAAAAGTATTATTAGCCATCTAAAACAATCGGCTCTGGCGCTAGCAGGAGGAGAAGGATGGCAGGGTGTGCTGGGCGTGGAAGGTGCTGAGCTGGGGCAGCGAATCTGGGGGAGCATTGGGGAGAGCCTGCTGGGGCGAAGGCTGTTTGCGTATATAGGAGCTGCAGGGATCCCTGGGGGCTGGCGGAGGCTGGCAGGGCTGCTTGACAAATGGAGAGGTGTTATCAGGGAGAGAAGAGGGAGAGAAGCAGGGGTGGAAAACGCAGCAGCTGGGAAGGGAGCAGCTTGCGGGGCAGCCCAGATGGGAGCGGTGGCTGGGGCCACGTGCTGGACTGGCGATGCCAACAGCAGGGCTGGAGCACCATGGCTTGGGGCAGTGCCTGCCTGTTGGTTACTAAGGCTTGTGTGAAGTTTACACATTGGGAATAATCCCCTTTTTAAGATGGTGGGGACCCCGACCAGCACTAGTGGTGTGAGCTGCAAGGGCAGGGGTGTTCAGCGGCAGCACAGCAGCCGTGCCGGGGCACGGAGTGGGTCGTGGGAGCCCTTCCCAGCCCTGGGAGCTCCACTCCGTCACTGGAGTTCAGGGAAAAGAGGGTGGTGTTGATGAAGCGAAACAGTTTCATCCCATCAGTCAAGACAATGTAGGCAGCGATGAAGATGAAATTCCCCAGGGGAATAAGGTACTGTGCAAACGGAGAAATTAAAGAGCAACAAATCACCAGCACCCGGTGGGCTGCAGCCAGCTCTTCTGAAGGAATTTAACAATGAAGCAGCTGAACTGCCAGCAAAAAGTAATCTCTCATTAAAAGCAACTGCTGCATGGGAGCGCAGCCTCTTCTGCTCTGTCCTTAATTTAAAGAGGTACAAGAAGAACTGTGGGAATTACAGAGCAGCCAGCTTTATTTTAGCACCAAGCAAATTGGCTGAGAAAATAATTAAAGCTCATGTGGAAATGCCTGCGCTTCAGTGTGGTAGATGAAGGACAACACCACATGGCTTTTATACAGGAAATCCAGTTTAATCGGGGGTTGGGGGGTTTTTTTCTTCTTTTTTCAGCATTGTGATAAGGTGATTGAGGCAAGCAGCTGGAAGATGAATTCTTTAGATTTCAGAAAGCTTCGGACAAATTCGTGCAGTTAAGGAAACTGTTGAGGCGGGACCTGTGGGAGGAAAGGCCAAATTCTGTTCGATTGTGCTCAGGTTTACTGGGAGGGAAGAGCAGGCGAAGGGGCAGGCGCTGCGGCGGCCTGGCCGAAGGATGCTCTTTGCCATCTGGGGCTTTAAGCTTGAAATTTAGTGTTAAATATGCAGAGCAGCTCCACACGAACCAGCTTATCAAGGTTGCAAGTCAAGCTCAGAAAAATTAGGTAACGCTAGGTCTAAATTGGCTGGATGAGGCTGATTGCCTTCTCTCTCTCTCGTATCTTCATTAGGTAGGAAGCTGGTGCTAATTACACAGTCGGGGGCTGTTTTTCCATTTTTTCCCCCTAGGATCCCTCTTTCGCTTGGGATAGACCTGTGCTAAGGGCAAATTTAGGGCAGTTGGTTGGAAAGGCTGAAGTGGTGCTATCGGCGGGGTGGGGGAGTGGAGGGAGCACCCCACCCCCCCAAAATCGGGGAGCAGATCCCTGTGCTGCAGGAGGGTCCTGCCTGGCCGGAGCGAGGAGCAGCCTGGGCTTTTTGGGGGGATGTGGCTGCTGGAAGGGGTCTTTTATTTTTGCCTGAACAGGGATCCAATTTTGAGCTGATTTTCCCAAGGACAACAAAAAGCACACAGACAACTGCTGCCCAGATTTTATATCCTGCTGTCGTGGAGCCAATTAAGGAAAGGGTTGCCATATTTTATTTTTTTTGTGTGCGGGTGGAGTAACATAGCTTTTTTTAAGCCTCATTCTTGGAAGTGGCTGAGCAATTTGGGCTGAAGTTTTTCGGGCAGGGGGGGGAGGTGGGAAGAAAAAAAAAAAGGTGGGGGGGAGGGGGGTAATCATGCTTGGTGTGGAAAACATCACCCTGAGGAGTTAGCATTTGTCTGAGCAGGTCTGGAGAGCAGAGGTGGTTTGCAGTGTGGGGCTCTGAAGGGCTGACAAAACCCTGCGCGGTTCTGGTGCTGGGGGGAGACCAGGGCAAACTTCAGGTGGACTTGGCAAACACCGGTGAAAGTGAGGGCTGGCTGAGATGAGGACGGAGGCTGTGCTGGAGGGGAAAATGTGACCAGCCGACTTACGCTGTTGGGTTTTAAATTCTCTGTAACAGTTTAGGAAAAGCGGGCACTGCTGTGGCCGGCTGGGCAGAGGCCGGTGCTTGCTGGGCACCAGGCACACTGACCTGTCACCGCCACATGGTAGCAAAGCCAAACGCTGGATGGGACTGTTTCGGTTTTAGCCTGATGAGCCATCCACAGTTATACAGTAATTATATGCTGATGCCTGGAGAGTGCTGAGAATTGCATCCTAAATGAATCAAACACATAACTTGTGGGGCTTGGGAAGACGGCACTCCCTGTGCCCAGTGTCTGGCCGTGGGCAGGGGTAGAAGACCAGCTTCAGGAGGCAGCTGTGGTCAAGCCCAAGACATTACAAGAAATTGCAGCTGTTGGTTTTAAACACAGGTAAAATGCGTCATATTGATTTTTGGTACCTGAACTCCACGGCACAGAGTGTGCTTGGTGTGGATGTGTGAACCAGAGCTTTCTTGCACCAAGGGCCAAGGGGAAACCTGGAGCAGAAGGAGCAGGGGGAATTTTGGGCTGCCGGAAGATGGTCAGAGGGCTCAAAGGGGATTTTGGGCTGGCTGACCATGACCTTACGTGGTGTACACTGGGATGTCCCTTCCAGGTGTAGATGGGGTGATGTAGCAGCATCTCCTCCTACCCTTTCTCTCCTCCCTTCTTTCCTGGGTGGCAAACTCCTGCATCACCTTGAGCTCAAAGGTTCATCATGACCAACAATGAAGCATGTCTGGCTTTGATCTTATAAAAATAATTGTGAGAGGTGGTAGGGGAACCTTTGTATGAAACAACCTGTGGTATAATTTGCTAAGGGTATCCTGTGCTCCCCTGGGGCTCACCACACTTGTGCAGACCCACATGAGCACATGGGTTTCGGAGCCCATCAAAAAGCTAGGCTTGAAGTACAGCACCGGCCACTTTGTGTCCCAGTGGACAGTTTGCCACCAGCTCCCCAGCACCCACAGCATTGCTTTGCTCACCCCAGTGCTTGCTGCCTTCCCCCTTCCCTTCCAGCTCTGCCCTTCTTTCTTTGGCAGTCACTGATTTGTTTTTTATTAACTTTTTTCTATTTTTTTTCTCTCCCTCGGGTTTTGAACGGAGCTCACATTAACACAGCTGATTCTGTTCCTCAGTGTCAGCAGCAACTTGTCATCGGGGTTGTTTTCATCCCAGTCCAGACTGGCACGCCGGTACGCGTGCATGCCTGGCAGAGCAGCGTCTGCCGACAGTGTCAGAGGATTGCAGGGACTGGGGGTGTTTATGCCAAGTGCTGCTTGGTTTGTCCCTGCTGAGGTTTGTCCCTACGGGAGGAGGAGAAGGGCTGGGGTGCAAGTGCCGTTCCCTGCTGCCGGGCCAGCATGGGGGCTGTGGGTGGCACCCAGCGGGCTCCCACTGCCCTGAGCGGTGGCCCCGGTGAGGATGCGGGGACCGCAGCCGTGCGCATCTCTCCTGTGTTTGTCCTCTCCATGAGTCAGTCCTCTCGTCCTGCCTGTCAGCCGGGAGGCAAAAGCGGGGAGGCATGGAGCAGCCCGTGGGGATGTGTGATGCCCGTGGGTCTGTGCACACCCCTGGCATGGGGAGGGTAGGTCACTGGTGTAGGTGGGTGCTTCGCCCACATCTCAGCCGCTCTACTGGCCGGCAAACACCCACCTAAAGCTGCTTGTCACTGCTGTTGTGCTGAGCAAAGGCATGTCGCCTGAAGGACGCTGCATGCCTCTGTGTGTTACACAGTGGGAGAAATCCCACCTAGGCGTTTCCACGGAAAAAATGTTTTTCTGTTACTGCTTTGTTAGCTGCTGCTTGTAGTTGCCGCCCTGCCCAGGGGCCGGTGCGAGTGTGGCTGACTGGCCCTTGGGCACAAGTGACACGGGGCTGTTTGTAACCCATGTTAATAGTTTATAACTTTTATATTTAGGGAGTTAATGACTCTAAACAAAGCTGATTTTAATCTAATCAGCTATTCCTCGTGCCACGTCAATCCTGGACATCAAAGCGAACATCAAAGCGAGAGGCATGAAAGGCTTCGAAGGCAGCACCAACTGCTTCGCCCAGGTGCATCTCTTGAGTGAGCTTCCTCGTCCCTGCTTATGCTCCAGCCTGGCTCTTGAGGCCCCCTTCTCAGTTATCTCAGATCTAAAGGATGTTGTCCCAGCAAGGAAAACAACATTAACATAAGAACTGCCCTCAGGAACAAAGCAAAAGGCTGTTTAAACGTTTTGCATCTTTTCTCCTCTGACTGCAGCGAAACTGAACGCTTCAAAGGTGCTGGAGTGTGCGACGCCTGCTCCATGAGAGGCACCGGCGGTGAGCAGCTCTCACGCTGCCCGGCAGGGGCTGTGGGGAGCTTCTCGCACCAATCCTGATTTTTAAATTCTTTCCCTGATGCTGGTCTGACTCTGAAATGAATTCTCTTCATATCCTTTTTTTTTTTTCTTTTCCTTTCTTTACTTGTGTTTTGCTGGCTGGAGAGAATCTGTGCATGAACTGGGGAGGTGCGAGGTGCTCTGCTCCCTGTGCCGGGGCTGTATGTGTAGCCGGGAGTGTCGGGCTCTTATGGCAAAGGCAGCCACTCTACTTGGAGCGTTGTAGCAAAGTAAGGGACCAGCCTTGACCCAAAGGCAGTTTATAAGGTTTTAAAGCATGAGTGCCCAAGAGGAAGTGCCGGGGAGCTGCCTGTAGCTGCAGTGATGGTGATGGGGGTGTTAGGGCAGTGCAAGGGGAGCCCCCTTGTCCTGCCAGCTTTGGAGCATGGTGGGGAGCCCAGCGGCTCTGACTTGCAGCAGGGGATGGCAGCCGCTGAGTGTGCGAGAGCTGCCGGGCAGGCGGCCAGGCGCGTTTCCTCCCCACCGCTTTCCCATGGCTGAGATGGGCTCCGGGGCTTCAGAAAAGCACCGGGAGCCACAGAGAGGAAGCTGCTGGGAGCCTTTGTGCTCCTCAGTTTTTTTGGGTGCAGCTGCTTTTCTATTTCTTCGGGGGGGGCGGCGGGGAAGTTAAAAAAATGTGTGTGTGTATACATGTGCAAGGCTGCATTTGGGCAGGCCTTGATAAGGTTACTGCAGCATCAATGTATCTAAAAGTCCAGCTGCTTAATTTTGAGCCCCTTGCGCGGGTGGCAGGGAAGAGCTCAGGATCTCCTCCAGGCACTTGCAAGTCCTATTTCAGGCAATTGGGAAGCAGTGGTGTAATAGGCAGGTCCCAGTAGGGAGGGGGCGATTGCCATTTGCAGGCACTGGCAGTGGCTGTCGGCTGGGGTGGACAGGCAGAGCCCCCGGCCATGGTTGGGGATGACTGCCAGCATCGCTCCCGGCAGGGGCTGGAGCTGGCCCCGGAGCACACAGCAAGTGCTGGCATGGCTCGAGGCTCTGAAGCTGCTTGGTGGGAAGAGGTGGATTGGAAGATATGTGCAAAAGGTGGGATTGCACCTGCCCTGATGGTTCCCGGGCTGCCGGTGCTGGCTGGCCCCACTGCCACCTCCCCAGCCTGCCCGGGGGGCTTCCTGGGGTTTTCTGCTGCCCAACTCTTGCTTCTGCTGGTTCATCCCATCCACACTTAGATTACAGCCGCTTTTGGCAGTGTTTTTCCTCTTCTTCCCAAAGGGGAGCCCATGTACCCTGCCAAGGTGTTTCTGGAGTGGAAACTGGTGCTGGGAACTGGTCTGGTCTGGGCACCCTGTTGCTTCTCAGCAGGTTGGCTCCTGCAGCAGTGCTGAGGTGGGGAGACAGCCCCTCGCAGGAACCCCTCATCTGTGATACAGGGGTGGGCATCACAGCAGGCATCTCTCGCAGCCTGACTCACCAAAGGAGACCTGGAGGCACTCTGTGTGTGTGTGTGTGCTGGGTGTTGGGCGTGATCTGGAACACGGGCAAGAAAGGAGAGGCTGAATCCCATCCTGTGTCACTGCATGCCATCGGCTGCCTCCCCTTGCTTTGGTGTGGCATGGGGTAGGGCAGGCAAGGCTGCAGTACGGCAGGGAGAGGCTCCGCTCCTGGGCTCCGGGGCATCTTTGGTGGGAGAAACCAGTGTGCAGGTGAGGAAGGGCCATGCTGCCAGCCCAGCGAGCGGTGGGATGGGCAGTCATCCTCCAACAGGGCTTGCTAATGGCTCCTGATGCTCTTAATGGGGTGTGCTGGAAGGGCACGGCCACGGACTGAGGCTCTGCTACCCAGACCTTTGGGTGTGTGTTTGGCGTCTGTAGGCAGCGGAGCAATGCTTGGCTCTCAAACCTGGCCCGTCACCCATCACTCAAAGCCTGAATTCGTGGGGGTGGGATGCAATAACGCCCAGCGCAGTGCTGCTTGCGAGTGAACGAGGTGAAGAGCGCTCTGTGGGTTGGCGAGGGATTGCTGGGCCTGCCGCTGAATTTGGGGTGCGGGAGCTGTCACTGATGATGGCTGCTGGTCTGTGGTGGGACAGAGGCAGTGACATGCAATAGGGATGAAACAACTGAAGAAGCTGGGCAGGTGGATCTGGGGGATGACAGCGTGCCGTTTTCCCTGGGTGATTGCTGCCACTGTTTGTCTCTTCCTGACTTTGATTTAATTAGAAAGCAAAGTCTCATTCCTGGTGAAGGCTGCTGGGATGTGGGCTGGAGAGAAGAATGCACTTTGGGCTTGAAAAAGAGGTGATTGCTTGGGGCTGGGCGCCCTTGTTCTGGGACTGCCGCCTGCTAGCCACCCCCAGCTTCACCTCTCCCACCTCCAGGGTACGAGCACCAGAGTTCCAAGCTGTTTTCCTTGTAGGCATCCCCCTTGCCAGAGGCCATCTTCTCATGAGTTTGGAAAGAAATCCCCAGCCTGCCCTTTCTGTGCTTCCTGGGCTGGGAGCTGCTGCCACCCAGCTCATGCTGTTCTCTCCAGCGTGTCCCCCGGTGCTGAGCATCCCCTCACGGGCTCGGCTCCTGTTCTGCGTGGCCGGACCCTGCCCTGCTCCCCCTCCGCAGGTTAATTAAACACTCTCTCTCCCTGGCGGGAGGTGTTCCCAGCCAGTGTCAAGCCCAAGCAGCAGCATGCTTGTTTGGAGCAGAGCAGCGCTTCAAGTGCTCCCCTCTGCCAGGTCCCCGCGGGCAAGCAGCAGGGCCAGTCGATGGCTTGTTTGCCTCTCATGCAGAGTGGAGCTGGAGGCAGTGGGGCTGCTGCAAAGCCTACCCTGTCCCCCTTCTTGATAATTAGCTCCTCTGCTAATTAGTGGTGAAGCTGGGGAGGGAAGCATGTGGTTTTTCTCCTTAGCACCTGCCAGCTGTTGTTACCGTCCCCTCTTTTTTCGGAGACCTGCCAGAAGCCGGTGCGAGATGTGGAGGTGGGCTCGCAGCCTGTGCCCGCGGCGTGGTGGTCGCTGAGGTTTTGTTGAAGACGGGGCTGCCGGTGTGCTGCCCCAGCACCTGCTGCCGCCGGCTCCTGCAGCCCAGGACGGGAGGCAGCTCGGTGGCTGCGGGCCGCATGGAGGGGACAGCATTGGGAGCGTGTCGGGGTGCTGGCGGAGACGGGCCAGCCGCTTGCAGTGCAGCTTGGTGCTCTGAAAACGGAAGGTTGGAAACGGTGTGACAGCAGGTTCAGTTGCTTGCAGAGAGCCTGTTTCCAGCCTCATGCAGAGGAGGGGATCTAAAAATATGAGCTTGTTTGCCTCCAGCTGGAGTTGATTTGGGCATCCCTGGTTGTTGCTGGAGTGCAGTGAAGGACAGCTGTGAGACGGGAGCCTGCAGACTGTAATTTTGCTGCTCTTCCTTCCCCGCCCCGCTCTTGAAAGGCGACGCTGGGGGAAACACAGAGCAGGAGGACGGTACGTTGGAACTCCTGACCCACTTTGCTCAGAGTTTCCAGGACATGATTCACCTTTTCCCTTCACCAAAAGGAGACGGGACTGTGTAGCTGCTAGGGGGGATACTTAGAGGTTTGTCTTTGCTGTACAGCAGAACCTTTATGCGTGGGAAACCAGCATGGCCCCCTGCTCCCATCTTGGGCAGCGCTCACTAAAAGAAACACGAAATCATGTGGTTTCTCCTGGTTTTGTCTTCAGCCTCACTATGCAAGTCCTCTTCCCTGGCTGGGTTGGAAGGTGACTGAGAGGAGCTTGCTGCTGCCCCTTCTCCCTTCCCCTCCAAACAGCTCTCCTGTCCTGCAGCATCTCTGGGCGCTGGTCTGAGCTGGTGGCTCGGGTTGGCAGGATGGGACAGTGAGAGGCTTCAGCTAGGCCAGGGTGCTTGCATGAGCCTGGCTGGGCTGTAGTAGCAGTGTTGGGGTGTTGCAGAGGTGACGTGTCTGACTCCCCCAGGCTCCTGTTTCTGGTGGAGAGGAGCTGCCCTGGAGAGCCACTGTCTCATGTCTCTCTTTTCTCCTCCCTCCCAGGTACCGGACTGCCTTCCCTGGTTTTTGATGCTGAATCAGGATTGTTTTAACTAAAGATGGAAACACTGGAGTCAGAATTGACCTGCCCAATCTGCCTGGAGTTATTTGAAGACCCTCTCTTGCTGCCGTGTGCCCACAGCCTCTGCTTCAGCTGCGCCCACCGCATCCTGGTGTCCAGCTGCTCCTCCAGCGAGTCCATTGAGCCCATCACTGCCTTCCAGTGCCCCACGTGCCGCTATGTCATCTCCCTCAACCACCGGGGCTTGGAGGGTCTCAAGAGGAATGTGACCCTGCAAAACATCATTGACCGCTTCCAGAAGGCATCCCTGAGCGGCCCCAACTCCCCCAGCGAGAGCCGCCGTGAGAGGACGTACCGCAACAGCCCTACCATGTCCGTGGCCGGCGAGAGGATCGCCTGCCAGTTCTGTGAGCAGGATCCCCCACGGGATGCCGTGAAGACATGCATCACCTGTGAGGTGTCCTACTGTGACCGCTGCCTGCGGGCCACCCATCCCAACAAGAAGCCCTTCACCAGCCACCGTCTGGTGGAGCCTGTGCCCGACGCGCACTTCCGAGGACTCACGTGCTTGGAGCATGAGAACGAGAAGGTGAACATGTACTGTGTTGCTGATGACCAGCTCATCTGTGCCTTATGTAAACTAGTGGGCCGCCACCGGGACCACCAAGTGGCATCCCTCAGCGATCGCTTTGAAAAGCTGAAGGTAAGCAGCCATTGCGGCCACAGTGAGCCCACGGGCCAGGCTGTCTGTAGGGGCTGATGTTTGCTGAGGGATGGCTCTTGGAGCAGAGGCTGGTTCCAGATGCCCCAGGTGGCACCCCTTATTTAAGCCAAACAGCTCCTGACAGATACGTGGGCTGCAGGACGCAGCCTGTGGGCTCCTTCAGGGCCCTGGTCCCAGGAGGCTGGGCTGGGTCTCGCTTAAACAATTAGAGCAAAGTCATTGCTAATTTATGTTTCTCCGGCTGGCGTGTGTGCATGAAGCCCAGATGTTGGACCTTCTCCCCACACGGCCGGACAGCAGCACATCATTGGGCACCGTGGTGCCTTGGGGCTTTTGCCCCAGGAGTGTGGCTTTCCCCTGGGGTTTGTCCTATCCTTAGAGAACTGGGGTGACAAAGAGTGGCCTGGGGGGACCTGTAGGCACAATCCCCCGAGGCTTTTGTCCTCGGACTGTGTCTGTTCAGCCCTCTCAGAGGATGGGAGCAGGATGGGTCGGGCTGTGGGCATTTCCTTTTGGAAAGCTGCTCTGCAGCTTCCAGCCCGCAGGATTCAATGTGTGGGAACCCTCCTGCTTTCCATAAAATCTCCCCTGCAGGGTTCACCCATGCTGGAGGACCGCTGTGCCCTGAGAAGTGCTCGGGGGAGTGCTTTCATGTTCTCCTCAAGCCAGCGTGGGCAAAGCTTTTCTGCTGTGAGAGGGGAGCGGGCCAGGCTCTGGGAAGTAATGGGGGATGAGTGGATTGGAAGCAGCCCTGCGGAGAGGGACTTGGGGATGCTGGTGGATGAAAAAAGGGACATGAGCCATCAACGTGCGCTTGCAGCCCAGAAAGCCAGCTGTGTCCCAGCTGCATCACCAGCAGCATGGCCAGCAGGTCGAGGGAGGGGATTCTCCCTCTCTGCTCTGCTCTGGTGAGGCCCCCCCGGAGCACTGCACCCAGCTCTGGGGTCCCCAGCGCAAGGAGGACACGGACCTGTTGGAGC
>JAVJGI010000037.1:281097-345391 GCA_035590275.1 Ibycter americanus | reverse complement strand
GGGCTGAGGGACTGGAGCAGGTTGCCCAGAGAAGCTGTGGATGCCCCATCCCTGGGAGTGCTGAAGGTCAGGCTGGGAGGGGTTTGAGCAACTTCATCTGGTGCGAGATGTCCCTGCCCATGGCAGGAGGGTTGGACTAGATGGTCTTCAAAGGTCACTCCCAGCCCAAACCCTTCTGTGATCCTGTGAGGCAGTGATGGAGCTCCCCTCTGCTTCCCAAGTGCCCCAAACTCCTCCTCTGTCCTTCGCCCTCCCGTGGGATCATGGTGCTTTGGCTCCATGGAGATCCCATCCCTGGAGGGCCTGGCCTGAGCAGCCCCCTGTGTCTCCCAGAGGGACCGTGCCGAGGGAGGGTGCCATCTTGTGGAGAAGGTGGCTGGAGGCTGCCCAGGGTTTGGAGGCTTCTGAAGATCCCCACCATGGTCCAGTTGCCAGGGGTCTCCCTTCCACCTGCTTCTTGCTGAGAGCAGCATTCCCAGCAGCAGGGAGCCTCTTCTCTACAACAGCCCGTGTTCTCTGTCCTAATTTCCCCCAAGCTGAAGCGGCAGAAGCAGGCAATCATTCTCCAGCCCCTTTCACTTGTAGCACGTATTGATCCGAACTGAATTACTGCTCTGCTGCTCTTCAGGTAGGAGAGAGCAAACTTCCCAGGGATCCCTCTGGAGTGCTTTGAAGCTTAATTTTTATGCAGTGGCTGTGGTTGTACTGAGTATTATGTGAACCTGTATGGACGATATTTGACCTATATGAAGTTAGAAATCCCTCTCCCCTGTGCATTCTGTGTGAGTCTGCAAAACACTTTTTAATTCCTTAATATTAAAAAAAAATATATAGCTGGTCCCATTAGAGGTCACGTTGGTGAGGCTGTAACTGTGGTAGCAGTCATATTCCTGTTATAACTCTCCTCATGTGTGTTCAGCTGCCTCTTCCTTGGTCCTTTCTCCCTTCATGTTCTGGGCTTGTTCTGGCCCAAAAGCGCTTTTCTTGGCTGTTTGTCGTCGTAATGTTTTGAACAAAATCAGTCTGTCTGCTCTTGTGTTTAGGGGCAGAAGAAATACTTCTATCACTGTAGCAAAAATACAGAAGGCTTTTTTTTTTTTAATGCGTAGACCAGATTATTTTGTTTCCTTCTTTTTTTTTTTTTTTTTTTTTTTTAAACCAACTGATGCCTGGAAGGAAACCTTTCTAGATGTCCAGTTTCCTGGGCGGTTTCCCACCTGCCCTTCTCCAAAATCTCCCAGACTTGGTGTGATGTGCCCAGGGATGTGACTTAAACATCTGCAGTGGCAGGAAGAACATACTGTAGGTTGTCCTGTACTTTATTTCTGTCTCCCCCTGTGCTGCAGCCGTGGGGTCTGTCTTTTGGTAGGTGCTGCCAAATAGCGTCGGTGTCGGTGCGTGCCCGTGAAGTGCCTGGGGTCCGTGGTGGCTGATGTTTGCCTTCAGACCTTCGTGTGCCTGTCTTGTCTTTGCATCACACCTCACCTAAGCTTCCGCCAGTGTGCAGAGCAGTGCCAGCAGCCTAGTCCTTAGTCCAGGACATTCTTTTTCCATGAGGAAATGTCTCAATTAGCAAATTGGAAACCTTAGAAAGAAATGACCATGTATGTTTGCACGCAATAAAACCCAGGGATAGAAATTAAAACCTCTTAATATTTTCTCCCTAATCCGGCCCGTGTCAGCTAGCCAGGCAAATTCATCTGAAGACAAAAACCCTTGACAACCTAAATTGCTTCTTCAACCAGTCAAATTTTGCAGGTTGCCAGAACACTGGGTTTTCTTTCTTTTTTTCTTATAAATAACAGTCTTAAGTGATTTTGGAGGAGGAGGGAGGGTCTCCTATGCTGGAAACATTCTCTCTGTTCTTTTCATCCTGCCCAGGTCCCCATTTGGCTGCAGGAGCTGCCGCTGAGTGGGGCAGCGGGGAGGGGGCGGCTGCGGTGCTGCTGGCAGGTGGGCTTTCCTGCCAGGCACGACTCCTGCGTGGGGGGACCTTGGTCTGTAATCCCTGCCGCTGGCTGCAGGCATCAGTTGGGCATTTTTCAGATGGCTCTTTTCCTAATGCCCTGCCTCCACGGCAGCTATTGCATGGGATCGATGCAGGGTTTTACCAGCAGAGTCAATATTTCCACTAGTATTTTGTGTTGTTTTTCCCGTACGGCCTCAGTCTATAGTTCTGACCACAATGCACGCTCTGGCAAAACTTGCAAGTATCTGAAATACTTGAAATCATTAAAAATGCGCTGGGATGGGAGCATGGGTGGGAAACTGCTGCCCGGGAAGCTGCGGCCGGTGGGGCTGGCTGCTCCCCACAGCAGCAGCCTCGCCGCCGGGCCTGCCAGAGGATCCTCTGTGCCCCATGGCAGGGCTCTGCCTCGTTCCTTTCTCTTTCAGTCATTAATCAGTGAGTTACGTTGCAGCCAGCCTGCTCTTGAAGATCTGCGGTACGCTTGGGCGTTGAGCAGTGAGCAGTTGCTCTTAATCTCTGGCTTTGATCTCATGACTAGAGCGAGCTGGAAACACCTTTCAAGTTGGTTTTTTTTGATGGAAAATTGGGTTTTGAACTGACTAACTTCATTTTGTCAAAAGGGCTGTGCTTTCTACAAAAATCTTTGGTGTTTTTTTTTCTTTTTTTTTTGCCCCCTCTTTAGAAGAGCTGCATGCCTGAAAACCATACTGTTGTGTTTAAACCATAAACCATCCCCCGGCACTTGCCTTCCCCTCCAAGCTTGTTTCACATCAGACATCTCTAGTGTGTGCCTGCAGCATGGCTTTCCCGTGGAGGCTCTGCAGCGATCTGTCCATACCATATTATACACCCCAAGGTGTTTTAGGAACCATCTTTAATCCTTTTTAACACGTTTTGGCTTTTTTTTTGGTGTATCTTCAACTCCACTTGTTTATATCATAAAGAAGCTGGCAAGGGCGAGCAGTTTTCTTGAACTGCGGTAAATTTGAGTTGTGAACATCTCTGTGCATAGGTCTTGGGTCTGGCCTGTGGCTGCTCACATAATGCCCATTAGTTTGGAATAAAGGAGCTCTCGCTCTGATGCTGCTGCTGTTTGTCGGCATATAATTCTGCACCCAGTTCTTTCCAGCCCGGGAGCTGGCTCGTCCGTAGGCGCAGCCCCGTTTGCCATGCGCGTCACCTCGGACATCAGCTGCTGCCTGCCAGCCGAGACAGCTGCTAGCAGAGATGATGCATGCACCAGGGGTGCTGACAGTGTAGGATGAACCGCAGTTATATCCAACCCTGGCTGTCCAATGTTGCTAGATTTTCTGTGGCAAAACCATCTACCTGTTTTTGAGATGATGGAAAGGGTTATCCCAGCTCCCTCCCGCTGTGCTGGGACTCACAGCCAGCCCTTGTTGTGAGATGGGAGCCTGGGTCGGGAGCATCTGAATTTAAGAGGGGACCATGTGGGATGCCAGGCAGGATGGGGTGGAGGCTGAAGCACTGGAGTCCACAGTGTGCTGTGGGAGCATGTCCAGCAGCTTTCCAAAGCTGGGATGCCTGGGATGGATGCGGTGGCATTCTGCTTCCCTGGGAAGGCTCCATGTCCAGGGTTACCAGCTACAGGGACTGCAACGGAAGGGAAAAACAGCTCTTTGTAATAAGAGTGGCTCTTTCCCAGCGCTGCGCTGAAGCGCTTGGAGAGCTGCGGCTGTGGGTGGTGAAATAGCAGTAGCATCCTGCCAGGCGGGCGGTGCAGGTGAGGACAGGTGAGCTGGTGATGCAGGAGGGACCTGGAGGGAGGGCAAGCGAGAGGCATGATGCTTTCAAGGGGTTGGATTTCTACCCATGTTTTCTGCTTGCTTTGAGGTTTCGGCGTTTGCTAGTAGCAACCTTTTTGAGCGGGTCCTGCCGCAGTGTGACCTGCGGTGCTGAGACCTGTGCTGAAATATTCATGTGTAATCCTGCACTGACAAGACACTTCTCCTCAATCAGAAGCGCTTGCCTTGTGCTGCTGCTTTTTGTTCATTTACAGCTGTGATGGGTGGAGAAAGAAATGCTCCTTCCTTTCTCCCTCACTGGGCAAGGTGGCATTCACGTGAACATTTGCCCTGGTAAGAGGGCTCAGGCATATGTCTCTGCTTCAGGCTGGCCTGCCCAGCCAGAGCCTTGAGAGAGGGCATGTGCCAGGCTTCTCAGGCAGAGGCTTGGCACGCTGCTGGTCGAGGCTTCGTTTGGTGACATAATTCCATCGGCACAGAGCAAGGCGGCTGCAGCACCTGCTTGGCTTTGAGGCAGCACCTGTTTAGCCGGGAGAAGAAACTGGGTGGTGCCTTCAGAAAGCAGACCTAGGTTAGCGTTGCACATCTGAAGGCATCTTCCTATCTCTTGTACTCTTGCAGCTCACCTTAGAGGTCACCGGCTGCCCAAAAGCCCCCCAGCGTGGGCTCCTGGGGTGCCACCTGTGTGTGTCTTGGCGTGTGCTTGCTCAGCCTTGGACTACCAGTCCTGCCGGGTTGCGCAGCCCTTCTCGCGCTGGTGAAGCATCCTACGGACTGGGCTCGCTTGCTGGCGGCGTTGGCCTCCGCTTCCCCAACCCAGTGGGCAGCGCGGGCACTCCCACTGCCTGAGCCTGGCTATGAGTAGTCGAAGTGCATCAGGATTTTGGTGCGTGTTTTCCAGCTCTGCGTGTTCAGGAAGGATCAAGATGCTGAACGCAATCAGTGGCAGAGAAGTCTGTCAGCTCGGCTTGCTAGCTGAAAATCGACATTAAAGATTAAATTAAAAATGTATGCAGATTAAGAGCAAAACTAATGGCTTGACCTAGATAAAGCAGGCGCCTAGGACAGCAGCGCATTATCTGCGGAGTAAAATCTTGGCCAATTATAAATTCAGATTGCTTGAAACTTGTAATTATGATCCTCTGTGGAGCACTGCCCTGCCCCGTGTCCTGCCTGCACCAGCAGTGCTGCCGCCGTGCCGGGGCCGGGCACAAGGTTATGCTGCGCAGCAACTCCTGCAAGGGAGAGATTACAGCAAGAAAGGCTTTGACTGAAGAGCTCTGGCTGGCTCCTCCCGTCTGTGATTTGTGGTAGAAGGAGTTTTCAGAGGAAGGATTTTGCCTTAATTATTCGCTGCTGTCCTTTGCTTCTCCATCTGCTCTGTTCCCTTTGCAGGAACCAGCTAAGGGCTAGCTCAGAGGAGGTTTTTCCTTTGCCGTTGCTGAGTTGTCTCTAGACTGACAGGCTGGAAATACTAAAAAAAAAAAAAAGTGTTTTGTAACACTTCTATATCCGCTCTTTGCTAAAGGAAGAGCAATAAGGTGGAAAGCCCATCATCTGTTATGCTTCTGAGGGGTGTGCTGCCTCCAGCGCACTGAAGTGAGTGGGGCTCTGGATTAAAAAAACCTAAAAATTCCCTGTGCTAGACAAATTGTGTGCAGAAAAGCTAATCGTTATTCCAAGGCTCTTAAGAGAGTGGTGGCATAGAAAAATGGCAAAAACCCTCACCTTCCTTCATGCTGCAATATAGAACTTCTTCACCTTGGGACTTGTGAACGTGTTCTCACTTGCACTGTGTGAGTCACTGAGATTGCTGCTTAATTTATAATTTACTGTACTGCCATGGGGCTAAACTGAATTTTTATATATATATATGTGTGTATTTTTATATATATATATTTCCTCCATACAAAGAGTTAGCTGAGAACAAAGGTTACAATTGTGACTGCTGTGACTCCTACGCAGGACACGGGGGGCTGTTAGCAGCAAAAATACAGAAAGCTTTGGCTGTGCTGTAGCTGGCTGCTCCTTTACCCTTACCCAGCAGCAGATAACGCTTCTGCTGTGTCTCTTCGAGACCTGCCTAGAGAGGGAGATGCAAACCCAGCTGGGGCTTGCTCCAGCCCAGGTTTGCAGCAGTGGGAGTTGGAACCGCCCTGCTGCTTTGGGGACCCTGGCAGCGTGGCACTTGGTCACTGGCGATGCTGCAGCCCCCGCCACACTGGTAGAGCGGGGCTGAGCCCCCCTTGGCCACAGCCCTGGCTTAGCCACTGTTCAAGCTTGCCTACAATGGTGGCGGTGCTGGTGCATGCAGGTCCATCCCTTTGGGCTGTGCTGGGGAGCCAGGCGCCGGCACCTCAACCTGCCACAGCTTTGGGACCATGAGCTGGGGCTGCAGCTGCCCAGCTCATCGAGAGGCACCCTAGGGCAAGCAGAGCCCCTGTCTTCACCTGCCAGCTGGCTCCTCAGCCTTACATGCTGCTTCTTTTGCTTTCTGTCCAGGCATCTCTGCTCCTGGGCAAGCTCCTGAGGCTTTTTAGCGTTGGCTTCTTTCTCCTAAGGCAGTAGACAGCGGGTGAGGGGAAAAACACAGCGTGTTTTTATTGTTATCTTGGGCTGAGTTTGTAATGTAATGACTGTTGTAAATGATCTCTCTGAGCAGGGGGGAGCTGTGGTCTGAAACAGGGTCCCCAGCGCAGGGTTGTCATTCCCATCACTTTGCAGTGGCCCCCAAGTGACTTCAAAGCAACAGGCGCTTAACAGATGTTGAGCACGGGCAAAAGAGCATCTTTCCACATCCCTGATGCAGGTGAAGGCCTTTGATCATCTGCCAGGCTCCCATATCAAGTGCCTGCCCTGGCCTCTGTCTAGCAGTTCAGCATGCCCTTTGAAAGCTGTGCAGCGGAAGTCAGTTGCTGCTTAGGGCCTGGATGCCAAAATTGGAACCAGTTGAGGACCCCTTAATGGGAAATCGCGAAAGGTCCTGGGAGGTCTGTCACTTCTGCGTGAGCCAAGGGGTTCTGCAGCCACGCTCAGCCCCGTGGAGGGGACGGTCCCCAGGACCTGGCATATTCTTCCCGTGAAGGTGTGGAGGCTGCTGGGACACAGAGAAGCTCCATGCACTGGAAGTTGTAGCGGTGATGATAAGGCTGGCAATAAGTAAGGCTGAAAATACAGCTTGGAGCTGTGGCTCTGCTTTCATTTTTTTGGTATGCCAGCAGGAAGCATCAGCGATGCAGGGTGGACTGCGTGTTGGTCTGTCTGCCTTCGAGCTGCTGCCCAGCGTCCCAGGAGCCCCGAGAGGCCAGAGGAGGCTTGTGAGCATGTCTGGGGCTGGAGACGTCTCCCCGCAGCCTGGGCTGCCCTTACTGCTTTGCTCAGGTTGCACTGAAAACAGCGGCGCTGTGCGCGGGAGAGCTGCGGTGGGTGTTGCGTGCCGGGCGGCTGGCAGCACGGCAGCGCTGCAGGGAGCGTTTGCCTGCAGAGCACGAGGAGTACGGAAACGCAACATCTTCCTGGCTGCTCTGCCCTGCAGTAGGAGAGTGATCAAAACATGCCTCAGTGTCTGACGCAGCTCCCAATTCACATTTTCCATTGGCACGGTAGGGTGTAAGTGGTGGTAGCTGCTTAAATACTGATAGTTTGTAGGTCATGGGGACCAGCAATCAGCTCTTTGTGCTGGGATCTTTGATTTTTATTTTTTGTTTTGGTTTGGTTTTACCCAGAAATCTGCTTGAGGACAGCTTTGATTTTTTTTTTAATTTTTTTTTTTAAATTAAAAAGAGCTATTATGGGTATTGAGATAGCAGACCTGAGAAGCTGCGTTGGTTAGCTTAATCTCTCGCTTCTTCCACAACTGCATTCACATCCAAGATGATTTCGGTGTTACTATCTCAAGAGCAGCTTGAGCTGGAAAATGAAAGCGTGAAACTGCAAAAATCACTTGACGGTGCTGTATTTGGGATGAGGCTAAAGGATTAATCTCCAGCCTTTGTGTCCTGTGAGATAGCAGGCTAGAACTGAAGTCTGTGGAAGAAGCAAGATGGGAAGCAGGTGAAGTTATTTTTAAATAACAGGTGTCACCTTCTGTTATTAAAGTCCCCTCTGAAAAATGCCTTAATTTCAGAAAGTGGCCGGTCTTTTCACCTGTTGCATCAGCCTCAAGGAATAGGAAGGGATGAAAATGATGGTTAAGGATATGAATGAGTTTTACCCTTGCTGGGTTTGATAAACAGAAATGAATTATTCTTATCAGCTGTGTGAGCATGGGGACAGCGGGGCATAGAAGCAGGGGAGCATATGAGGCTGTGGGCATGGGACAGTGCTGGGGAGGATGCTTGTGGGGGCTGGTGGGCTTGGAGAACTGACTTGTTTTGGGAAGATGAAGGCAACGAGCGTGCTGTTGACCCGCTGCCTGGTGATGCTTAGTGCAGACCCCTTGGTTAAGGGACGTGGCAGAAGGTGAGCAGCCACGCCCAGGACAGTAAGGTCAGAGGAGTGAGGGAGAGACAGATGTGGGGTGTCAAGGCGTGAAGGCAGCATCCCTGGCCCTTCGGCTTCTTGCTTTGGGAGATGTCTCACTTGGGAAGTTGCAGGCTTTTGATGAGAGAGGGGCTGCCAGGAGCGCCAGACAGTGTCTTCTGTGTGCTGGCTTTTGGGATGCGTTTCAAAGGTTGCAGCTGACATGAATGCCGCATCTCTGCAATCTTGCAGCCAGCCTGCTGCAGCCTCCCAGCTTGAGGGCTCCTCCAGGCCTTCAGCATGGCAGCAGCAGAGCATCGGGTATGCTTTCAAAAGCACAAAGAGGAGAAATAAAAGTCCCCAAACCTTCTGCCATCAACGTTGGCAACATGCTCATGATGAGCTCATGTGAGCCCTGTTTCTTCTCATGCCTAAGGATGAGGCTAGAGGATGCTCGGACCACGTTATCAATTGCAGGGACACTGCTAGCATCCCTGTGCCATCCCTTGTGTTCCTTATGAGTAGTATTTGCAATGGTGGTTCGCTTTTATTTTAATTAGCGGCTGTGGGCAAGATGCTGGTGCAGGCAGTGGTCAGACAAGGTTTTGAAAGTATCATCAGGCAACGCTGAGGGGCACTCAGCTGGTCCGGGGGCTGCTGTGCTTGTGGTGCCACTTCTCCTGTTGGACAACGGCATCTGTTGTACCAGTGTGGTCTGTGCTTTCTTACTGGGTACCCAGCTCAAGGATGTTCTTTGAAGATGTAATCTTCTTCGTTACTCTGTAAATAAACAGGGCTTGCAATGGGACATTTCCACTCCAAGCAGCCCTGCGGTGCTTTCATCAAGGGGCTTGCCGGCAACAAAAATGCATCCCAGTCACTGAAGGGGGATGGGGAATTTTTTTGGTGGAAGTTGTTGCACCGGTAAACGAGAACTGAAAAATTTACGAGCGTGTCAAATTGTACAAGTGTGGCAGCTCCAGATCATTAGGTATTAAATTCTTGCTTAACTGTATACCTTATGATGATTGACTCTTACGTGGTGATCAGTTGGGTGGGAGTAATTCTTGTGGAGGTGCTGCTTGTGTGTCCCGCCAGCACCAGGCAGGACATGGAGGGAGATGCAGGCACTGGAGGTACATAATATCCTGCGCAAGAGGGCTGCGGAGGAGCTGGGGTGCCTTGCAAGGGAAGGGGCTTTCTCCATGCAACAAGAGCCTGGGGTTTATGGCCCTTTGTGAACGTTTCCTTGCTCACATCCTAGACTTTGGGGCTTGAAGACTGCCAAGAAAGTTCATGATGAGCAGAAAAAAGTTGCTGGTCCTCGCTTCCTTGGAGAGGGATCTGTCCCTGGGTGCCGGGAGGAGGGAGATGTGGAAAGGAGCAGGAGGATGTTAGGGAGCAGCGCGCATCCTTCCTGGAGCTGGCCTTTCTGCGGTGCCCGGGTCTGCGCTGGGACCTCATTGCTGCCCCTGACCTGGCTGCAGCCACCTACCCGAGACCGCTGGCCATGCCAGTGCCTTCATCATCTGGATGACAGTCTGGTGACCTCAACCCAACACTGACTTTGGGAGGTGCTGCGCTTTGGCTGTGTCAACAGGTTGTGCTCCTAACGCTGTTTCGCACAACTCCGTCAGGTGGTGGTTGCTCTGGACCTGAGATACTGTGTTCAAATGTTGCAAAAACCGACATTTGCAAAGTCCAGCTGTGGCTTTTACTGGGCTCTTCAGCAGCTGGCGTGGTATCTGTCAAACAAGCTTATGTGTGAGGTGACAGGTTTAGCAGTTGAGTTTTTAGTGCTATTTCTGGAGAAGAGGAATGGTCTCTGACATCTAATACTTAATGCTGCTTTCCAGCATAAACGAATCTATGCCAGTCCTTGAGCCATGGCCCGTAGTCTTTTCAAGCCAACTTACGTTCCTGTCAAACCTAATGTTTGTTCTAGTCATCCCTTGTCATGTGATTTAACAGATTTACCCCCACCCCCCAACAGACTTGTTAACAACACAGATACTTTTATGTTGTCGTTTTCTTTATAGCATCTCTCAGGGTGCCTCAAATCTGTGTTATCTTTTGCAGTTTCTAAATTCCCATTTATTCCTGATGCTTCTCTCCATGTTCTCCTGCTGTTTCTCTGCAATACAAACTCTTTCAGGGAAAACTTACCCCCTTGCATGGTTTCCTTCCCAGAACAGGTACTTTTGTTTCCTGAAACAACTGCAAGCCATTATCTTTTCAAGGCTTCTGTTTTGTGATGTTTTTAAGGGTGTGAGCTGGACTTCTCTTAGTTCTGCATGAATAAGGTTTTTTTTAAATAATAAAAAGAATTAGTGCAACTCCAGATCCCATGGAAAGTCTCCAACAGTGGAGGATTCCCTGCGTGGGAGGTGATGCTCCACTAGCTGCACAGCGTTGCCTTGTGGCCCATCACCTGGGGAGCTCTTCTTTGGGGTGCTGGGGTATGTTTTCTGCTTCTTGCTTCCTTTCCTTGGGTTCCTGTAAGATGGCTTTTCTCCTTGCGGATCTGAACCTTGCCTGAGGGCAGGATACTATTTAAGACTGTCTATTCTCAGCTATTCTGCAGTTCTCTAGCTTCCAGCAAGCTCATGCTACCTGTTCCTTCCCCCGCCCCCTTCTTATTTTTCTGAGCTTTTACTCTGAATTTTCTTCTTTGCTCTGTGGCTTTGGTAACCCAATCCCTTGGAGCCTTCACTTGGTATGTCCCGCAGTCTGCTGTGTTCCCGTGGCTTCTGAGCTCTCGGCAGCTGTCTGGCAGCCTGGTGCTCCGTGTCCCTGAGCCCCGCACTGCTGGCTCCCCGGGGCTCCCCGGGGCTCCCCCCGTCCTTCCCTGCTGTGCCCTGGACCCCGCAGCTGCAGGTCCATCACGGGGGGCTCAGGATGGGCAAAGCTGTTCTTTTTGGACTTGTAGGTGTGTTTCCCTTGTGACACTTGTATGCCAAAATGTTTTCTGCAGCGTGTCTTCGTGCTTATTCAGCAGGGTCTGGTTATCTGTGTTGCTTTTTCTTCCCCGAGCTGCAGGGTGCTGAGCAGTTCAGCACCTGCCCGGCCCTGTTCAGAAGTGCCTTCCCTGGCAGGTGACCCGCTTGTGCTTGTGGGTGCGCGCCCGGGCCCCCCTCCGCCTGATGTGTGTTTCTGGAGAGCCTCTGGCTGCTGCCTTGTCTTTCTCAGGATTTTTCCCCTCTTTCTGTGCCTGGCGCAATGTGGTGACTTAAGCCATGTTGGCGACAAGCCCTGCCTGCAATCAGACCGCAGTGGGCAGACCTCGCTGGCAAGGGGGGAAGGGTCTCGGGCTGCTTGTGCTGGAAGTGGGGGTTGCTGCCGAGGGCAGTGGGTCGCGTTGCCCCCATGCCTGCTGTGCTCCCTGCCCGGTGCCGGCTGGCAGGGCTGCTGCGGAGAGGCCCCAGCAGTGCGCATCCCTAGGGATGCAGCACCGGCCCTCTCCATCCTGCCTGGTACCCAGAGCCCTCTGCTTGCCGAAACAACTGGCAGTGTTGCTGAAAGATTAATATTCCTGCCCTGAGTAGCTGTTGTTTAATATTCAGGATATATTGCATTATGGGCATAATGAATATTCAAGAGTGCAAATTAGCATAGCTCAGTTAATTATGCTCTGTGTGCAGTCGGGAAGGCACTGGCTCTCGTTAGGCCTGTGCTCAGCTATTCGCGGCGCGTACTCTCGCTTGGAAAATGTGTCCCAGCAACGTTCAGTATCTTTAAGTAATTTGGAGAATCGGTTGTATGCACTGGGGCGAGCGTCATATGAATTTCTTAGCAGGCTTGAAGTCATGCTCTGAGATGCTGAATATTGCTATTATTATCACATTAGACCCTTAAATAGGCTTACAGGTGTTATTAAGTGATTTTACCATGACAGCTGACATGCTTCTTTAAAAAACCTACTTTGAATATCCTATCAGTGTAGTTTGATGTGCCCTTGTATAGAAATTAATGTGCAATAGCAGCGCATCTGCTGATAAAAATCCTTCTGTATTGGGTGTGGAAACGGATCTCAGGACCTTGAGATGAGGTGTGTGTGGGGTTACCTGCTCTGTTCTTCCAGGTGGCTGTGGGCTCGTCCCTGGAGTGTCCTGGCTCCCGCTTTGGGCTGCTTCTTCCCGGTATGCTGGTGCCGGGGTGGCCACCCCATTGCAGAAAGGCACAGGCTCCCTGCTGCGGAGCTGAGCATGTCCCAGGTGGCTGGCAGGCTCCGGCTTGTGGTGGGTGCTGTGACCATTTGCTTGACCTTAAAAATCCTTTCCAGCCTAAACAGTTCTATGAAGGCTGGTAGATCAGCCCACCTGGTTTTGATCTTTATCTATAAACAGGTATGTCTGTGATGAGGAAAGCAGAGGTGTGTCCCCAAAATCTCCTGAGCTGGCTTCCAGATGAGCAAGTTCTTGCACCTGTCATATTTTTTCAGAGCTCCTGGCTGGGTGGTCCATGGGAGGCCACATCTGTAGCAGCTGGAGAGCACTGTCCTTGCAGGAGGTCATGACTGTATGATGATATACGATGTGGAACGTAAGCATACACCTTTTATGCTACTGATGTGTAGCATATAGCACCTGTGTCAGAAGGTGGGAGCACCGCTATGGGCCATGCAGCCAGGCTGGATGACAGTGCTGGGCTAGCATGGAGAGTGAATTCTTGCTTACTAATTAAACTAATGAGGCAGTCAGTCCTCCTGGCCTGCCTTTCTCTTGTGGTGTGGCTCTGGCTGTACGCAGCAAGTTTAGGACTGCCTTCAGACACTTGAGGTGTCTGTGTGAGCCATGTTGACTTGGGGAGCCAGGCAGCCGATGTGCCTGTGTTGGGGTATAGATTGATGTCCTTGTCTTTGGTGCTTGGAGCAAAAGGAGTCTTAGATGTGAAGAGCAGAGACGTTTCTGATCGCCTCTCTCTAAGGTGTGGATTAGGCATTTCGTCTGTGCCTGCCCGTTGCCTGCCTTTTGTTTGGTTGGCTTAGGGGAGTGTGTTTTGCTTTGATGGGAACCTGCCCAAAAAATGTTCTTGTGAGAGGGGTACCCAGCACTGTCACTGCTGTGTGCTCCCCATGGCATCGGGCGGTGGGTTGCGGCGCCCACTCCCCCGGCCTTGTGCGAGCAGCACTTTGCTGCAGGTGCTCGAGAGAGAGCCTGGGTCCTGTGCAGCTGAGGGCAGGCGTGCTCCTGCGTGCTGGCCAGGGAGCAGGCTGGGATGCTCCTAGTGTGAAATAGCTTTTCCAACTGTGAAAGCTATTGCATTAGTCAGCTGCATCCTGCTGTCTTCTCTGAGCGTGGTCGTTTTGGAGCCCCGTCGGGCTGGGAGGAGGGAGCGGTGTGCAGAGCGGCTTTGGCAGGCTGTGCTCGCTGGACGATGCTCCCAAGCCTCACCCGTGCTGCAGACTGAAAAGTGGCCGGCCTGGCTTCCTGCTCCTCCTCTGCATGCCAGCAGCCCTCTGTTCAGGGACGGAAAATGCATGGCCCAGAGGAAACACGCTTCGTCTGACACAGCTTGTTTGCGTCCCTGGCCAGCTGGCCATAGCTGAGGAGGGAGGTTTCGCAGTGTCCCCCGGCTGAGCACCCGGCACTACAACTTTCAAGGCACATCTGGTTGCGAGGGGCTGGGATTTGGGCATTTTAGTTTTCCAAATTAGCACGATGTGCAGCTGGATCTTTGCGAGCCTGCTGAACCCCTTTCCGCTGTTATGGGCATCTCTGATTTATGGGATAGGCTCAGAAAATGCTGTGCAAAAAGGCGTGTGTCATGCAGGATGTGCCAAAGCTATAAATTGAGATTCCTTCCTTGTTTCTCTAAAGGGCTTTTGGGAACCAAACATCCGGCATCCAAGAGAAAACGTGCCTGGGTTGTCTTTCAGCATGTGCTGTTTGGCTTTATTTATTTATTTTTATGATGATGATGATTGGAAAATAAAGGTCACGAGGGGAAGGAGCCCGATGGAAACACCCACTGCAGTTCTGTGTCCTGGCAATCATCTGACGTTTCTGGTGGAGTGATCCATAAAAATCCAGCTTATAATGTAAAACATCAAAAAAAGAAACAAAAAAGAGCCCCCTCTTTGGCCTCCCAGGGAAGGAATTACGTCCTGCCGGAAGCTCTCCCAGTGCTATGAAGAAGGAGATGTTTCCAAGGGCAGTGGTTCAAGGGTAATGGTGTCTGCAGTGTGGCGCCTAACAAAACTGAAAGCTCTTTCTAAAGTGTATTCGTAAAGGCTTACCTCTTACCCTGAGTACTTCCATACTGCTTAAAACAGTATTCTTCCCGGATAACTGGTGTGGGGGACTATTTTTTTATTAATGCTGGGTGGAGGTTTGTGGGTTTATTGGTGCAAACGTTTAAAGCTGGGTATTCTCTGATGGTATCTGCAGGCGTAAAACTGGGTGAGAGTCTCGGGGAAGCCAAAGGCCTGTAGCGGTGTCAGGGGAACGCTGTTTTATGAGACTAATTGCTAGGTTAAAGCCATGAGAATTGAAGTCTGAATTTCTTTTCAGCCACACCTTGCCTTTCTTACCAGAAAGTCCTGGCACCTGGATCCTCGGCAGGAAGCCAAGCAGGCTGCAAAACTGAAAGATGCTTAGAGACGGTGTCATGGAGGAAGGAGCCTGAACCAAGGGGTGCCGGTTTTAGGATCGCTGTTTGCAATGTGAACACACTGATGTTGTCTCGGATGTGCGAGGCAAGGGCAAGCGCAGAAGGCTGTGCATCTGAGGGGCAGAGATGGGAGGTAGGAGACGTGTGGTGGCTTTCATTGCCTTCACCTCCCAGGTGCTCTCGGGCACCAGCCCCTGTGCCGTGGTGGGTGTTGTCCTCCAGAGGTAGGGCTGGTGAAGGAGACGCAGCTGTGGTTGCTGGTAATCATTGAGCTGTGGGCTGAGACCTGTACCTGCTCTGTTTCCAGAGAAGTGATGTAGCTTTCCTGACTCCTTGAGCGCCACTGGCTTGGCTGCTAGAACTTGCACCTTGGGCAGTGGCCTCTTCCTGTGCTTTGCGGATGCTGCTGCACATCCATCAGTGAGATTGAGACCTGCTGTAAAAGTTGCAAGAAACTATATCTTCCCTGGGACCCCTGTCTCTGTCAGCTCTGGAGGCCACTAGATCATCCCAGCGCCATCCATCCTTTTCCACAGGAAGTTCACAAGTCCCAGCTGAAGCTCCATCATGGAAAAAAAAAAAGTACCGTAAATGCCACTTGTCTGATTTGCCGAGCATACGAGTTGAGTGGGCAGAGGAGTTGCAAAGGGGCAATGCTGGGTGTGCAGACGCACGTTGGTGCTGCCTGGGCGAGGGGGAATCTCTTCTGGCTGGTGTCTGCCTGTCTCGGCCGTTCACCTGAAAAGCAGCCGTGCAGAGATGTCAGCAAGAGCCATTCAAGCGGCTTAAACTGGTTCTCACAAAGCAGTGGCTGGCTCAGCTCTCTGCTCTTGCTGCACTTTGATCTGACAAGCATTCACTAAGAAAATTAGCTGTAAGGTCTTTGCTTTTGTGAAGCCCAGGCGGTTTGGAGCACGAAGCGTAAGCTGTGAGGACCGTCTCTCCCCAGGTCTGCTGTGAGGAGGGGGGCTGCGCCTCCCGGCGTGGCTTCTCGGTGCTCGGCCTGACTGCTTCTCATCTGGCACTTTGATTCCCCCCTTAGTGGGCAGAGCTGCTGCTGGGAGCAGTGGCGGGTGCTGGGGGTCCTGCCCGAGCAAGGACTGGGCTCCTGGAGGTGACCATCTTCTGGGACTGCAGCCTGGAGAGGTTCTGTACTCCCCTTGAAGCCTCCTGAAGCCTTTTGAGTTGGAGGAACAAATTAATCTTTGCCAAGATGGCTTAAATTAATGTCTTGATGTCACAGGCACAGGTGCTGTCCCAGTCCCTCGTCCCTGGCTGTGAGCCCACTCTGGTGGCCGCGTGGTCCTTCCCATACTAGCTGGATGGGCTGTCCTCTGCCAGCTGTCCTTTGGACTGCAGCCCCCCCCCACCCCCTACCCCTTCACCCCTGCCCTCGAACAGCTTGCGGTCATTCAGCCGCCTGCTCCTTGCTTGCCTCTGGCAAGTTCTTAACTGTGCTGCCTCAGTTTCCCATCTTTAAAACAGTGCTATGTGCGGTTGGCATTTGAAAGACATATGGTGGCTGAGAGAAGCTCCTGCTAAAGGGCAATGCCATCTTTGGAGCTCAGAGCTGAGCTGCTGAGGGGAAGAGCTATTGATTTTTCTTTGCCTTGTTTTCAAATGGAGTTGTCAGTTTTCCAGCTAAACGTTATGTGCCATTAACGATTTGCTGTCTCAACTTTTGTTCTAAAGTCTTGCTGTCCACCTTTCTAGAGGTGAAGCGTGTAAGAGTTGGCACACTGGAGAGCAAGATACTTTCCACCTCTTTGGGTCATTGATTGTCAGCTCAAGAGGAAAGAGCAGTGTCGCGCAGGAAGGCAGAGAGGGGCTTCACTGGTTCACCGGGGGTGGAGACCTTTGGGGCTGCTTTCTGTCTTGTTGTCTCTGGAGAGCACCAACTGTGCTGGAGGTACTCCACATGCACGAGGCACGTGTATGGATGTGCCCCCACCCTTTGTGATGCTCCATCTGCTCTTCCTGGGTTGAGAAGAGTTCCGTCAATTCATCATTCATTAAACAGAGGGAGCGCCTTGCCTGCTCCTTCTCTTGATGCATCTTTATCTCCTGTGTCTCAAGTCGCGCCTATATATCGAGGCTGAGTCAGAGCTGTATGTGAGCAGGGAGCGGGCAGCTGGGGTCGGGTGGGACGGGTACACAGCCACACCTTGAGCAGCACGGACGACCCTGGCCGCATCCCAGCAGCCTGCTGGGAGAGTCTCTGCTCTTCACCCTTGGGCTGCTCCTACCAGCCCTTGGCATTGCTTCTGGAGAGCAAGCAGGGAGGAACACGGGTCAGCGCAGCACTTGCTTGGCAGGCGTTCAGAGTGCCTCTTTGGTCCTTCTGTGGATTTTTGCACGCCTGAGGAAGCGATGACTTTTCCTCCACTGATGCTCCTGCCGGGAGGAGGAGTGCTGTGTCCCACCCTGCGTGGGCGAGGAGGTTGCCGGCATTGACTTGAGCTTTGCTTCTGCTAGGATTCACCCTCCTGCATGGCCGGGCTTTTTCCCAGCCCTATGTTCACGCTGTGGCATCCATCTGCTGACAGCAGCCAAGAGGTCACAACGTCTGCTGTCCTCAGCTTCCCCTCTGCATTTGAAGGCTCTGGAAGCTGCAGGACGCAGGTGAGCCAGGAGGCCCTAGGACTCGGCCACCTGTCCCAGGGCCATGGAGCCGTGCGTCTGCCACCTCCGACCCAAGATGCCCGTGTCCACTTGCAAGGCAAGGCTGGGCTCTGCCTGCTCCTGCTGCTGGAGCATGTGTTTATCTGCAGCAGCTGCTCCTGCACTGGCTTCACGCTGGTGTGACACTTGGCAAGTCGCCGCTTTGATGCAGTCCCAGTGGCAAATTACTCCTTGGATGCTCGCAGGCTTCCCACACCATCTAAATGTCAGCTCTTTACAGTGCATCACAAGCAAAGAAGATCCGCATCTGTTAAGATTATCTTTGCAATGCCACTAGATTTGAGGGGGCTGGTGCTATTCCTTCAGCGCTGGAACCCTGGCAGGGTGGTGGCTGTTCTGCTTCAATCTTACAAGTTATAAGAAGAAAGGGTGAATGTCAGGATTTTGGCAGCAGGGCTTGGCTGCAGGTGGCGTGTGCAAGACTGAAGGGACTGGGTGCACAGGAGTTTTCTCAAATCCAGCCCTGGGTGCGAGCTGCATGCAATGTGCTGGCTTGTCCACCAAAGGGGTCAAAGCCTTTCCCATAGGAAACATCCCTCCCATCAGGGCACACAGGCGGGCGTTGCTGGGGACCCATGTGGGAGCTGGGCTAATGCAAACAAGCAGTGGTTGCTTGGGACCGGAGCACTGCTCCGAGAGGAATCCTGTTGTCTGTCCATTAGCCTGATGCTTCCATTGGAGACTAAGGGCTGGTTATTTACTTCTTGGTCTTCATCTCTCGTTTTTGCTTTTCTGAGACACATCTCCCGCACTGTGCCCAGAGGGTTTGTGCCCACGGCGGGGAGCCCGGCCCAGCCCAGCCCCACAGGGCAGCTTTTCGCCACCGGCTCTGCTGGGCTGCGCTGGCTGTTCTGTGGGCATCCTGCTTCCTCTCTGCCACCTCGTCGCCAGCTCTCTGAGCCCCGAGACCTGACTCAGCTGTAGCATAGCTGTTACCTCCTAGAAGAGAAATTATTTTCATGAGCTCGTTTGTGTGTTCTTCCCGATGAAATGTGAGGCAAATGCGTCAAGTTCTCCTTGCTGCTTGCCTATAGTGCCGTGGTTGCTCATGCACTTGAAGGGGAGTAAATTGGAACCTTAATTTTTGCGTTGCTTCCAAGGTCAGCCAAGGTGCTGTCATCCTCAGCGGCAGGGACGGTGTTGGCACTTAGGGACCACCTGCGCCTTTGGTCACGTCTTCCTGCAGCTGCGGGCTGGCATGGTGGTGCTGCCTTCGTGCCCAGTGCCCCGTGAGCTGGCACGGCAGGGGTGTGCCGCAGGCACTGGCCGGTTGCTGTCCCTGCTGTGCCACTTTGGCAGTGGCCAGGCAGGATGAGGTCCATGTGGTGTTGGCGTGATAGTGTCCCATTGATGCTCCCAGCCAGAAACAGTTGCAGGGGATGCATAGGGGTCGTATGGCCACTTGGAAAATATTTGTGTTAAATTTTAGGATTGGGAGGAAGACGAAGGAGGCCGGCACAGCCCTGGGGCAGGTCCCCAGGGAGGCAGAGGGCTCCATCCTCGGTAGGGACCCCCTTGTCCCCGTGCTGCTGCGGTGCCCCCGTGCTGGGAAGCCTGTGTGTCTGGCCACGGTAAGATTTGTTCAAACCCCTCCACATCACCCCTTGCTTAAAAACTAGCCTTTCCGTTTAACCTAATGCTGCTTGATTCTTAAAGCTGTCATTTTTAATTTGGCAGTGTTGTCAGTCCCAGCAGGGAATATGGTTGGGACCAGTTGGGAAACAGAGGGGAAAAAAATTACTAGAAGGTTTTTTCACTTCTTTGATCTACCTTATTTATTTATTTATTTATTTATTTTAAGAGGAAGCACAGCGAGAGAATGAGTAGTTTCTTGCAATCTGTTTGCTGCTCTCTGGGTATTAGAGGATGACACCAGCTGGGCTGGTTAAAAAAATCTTAAAAACAGAATAATTCCAAACCCATATTACCAATTAAACATGTCACTCGCTGAACTCTGGAGTTTAACCAGTTTCCCCCCTTTTTCTTTCTTTTTTTTGTTTCTCTTTCATTTTGTTGCTGAATTCTGGTCCGAGGCCGTGCTAGACAGGGGTTGCGCATTAGACGGATGCTGAGTTATTTTATATCCACTCAGGCTTAATTAATGCAATACATAAGCATGTTGGTGCCACTGTGGCCGCAAGATTGTGCTGTAACAGAAGGGCCAAAAGGAAGGGAGGAGGCCAAAAATAGCAGATCAAACCCCCTGTTTGGGAGGTGGATGAATGAGGCTCTTGCAGCACTTGCCACCTGGTTGCAGAGCTGGTGGGCGTCATTCCCGGGCTCTGGGTGTCCTCCTCCGGCTCTGTGCCCGCTGTGCTTAGCCAGATGGAGGGAAATGATGTGCTGCTGAGCAGAGCTACTGGGCTGGGCTCTGCTGTGAGTGCCTCCGGGCTGCCCTGTGCTGAGCGGGTTTGCTGGTTCCCTGCAGCTCCCGGGGCTGCAGACCCTCCCCAGAGGCGCGAGCATCTCTGGTGATCCTTCAGCTGCAGCCAACCTCCCTTAAAATGTATCTGCCCTTGGGTGGCTTTTCCAGCATCTCTTTTGGAACTGCTGGGAAACCTCCCAGCCCTGAAGCCTTTACCCTGAGAACTGAAGAGGTGGTAAATCCCTGTGAGCTGCGCTGGGCCGTTACAGGGGTGCCCGCTCCCTCGCAACCAGGACCAGGTGGCTATGGAGGGACGGTGACAACCCGTGACAGCCCTGGTGATTTGGGGGCATGTGGCAGCACCTCTTCCCATGCCCTGAGAAGCAAAACCCTCTCCTTGGCCTGCTGACCTGCTGTGCTGCAGTTCAGCATCTTTTCGGGGCCACTGCTTGCAAGGAGGGTGAAGGAGGGCTGGGAGCAGAAGGGTGCTGTGCCGGAGGGGAACCAGGCGAGCGTCTTGGGAGGCTGCGAGAGCTCGCTTGGTGCACGGCAGCTGCTGCCGTCCCTGGAGAGCCTTGCGGGAGGCCAGGGGGGGATGAGCAGCCCTGTTATGCACTGAAGCCCAAGTGTGTTTCTGCGTGCACGTTGTACATCCCGTGCTGAAGGTCCTTGTCCCTTTCTGAGGGTGGGAGAAACGAAAGTGCAGGGGGTTTCTTTGCTTCTTTCAGTACTGAGTGCATGCTTTGCTCTCTTGCGTGGCTCCCAGGCATGTCGTGTCGGCGGGGGATGAGGCAGCTCTCAGTCTCTCCTCCTTGTTCCTGGTGTGGGCTGGCTGCTCCTCGAGCTGCTGTCTGCCCTGTCCCAGATGTAAATGAGAGTCCAAAGCACTGTTGTTGTGAGCCAGGCGCTGCTGGAGGGAGCGTCTTCAGCAGCGTGGAGTGCTATGAACGTGCCCCAAAATGGGCTCTGATGAAATCAGTGAGGCTTCGGTTTCCGTGTGAGGGAAGAGCAAGTGAAAAGGCACAGGAACGTGTCTGCGGGGCGGCTCTCGCTGCCGGCCAGGTTGCTGTTTGCGCTGCCTGGGAGGTGGTTTCAGGGTGGATTTTTGTTTGGGTTCTTGCCAGGCGCATGGCTCTGCCTGCCGGCCACCGCAGCACATGCCAGACTGCCGCGGAGCTGCTGCGGTGCGCTGCTGGTGGAGTCATGGCCGAGAGCCGGGAGGGGCACCGGCATGGCTGGGCTGCTTTGAGCCCAGGCTGTCCCCCTGGGCTTGCTTTGGGCTTTGGAGAGGGGTAGCTATAAGCAGAAGGTATCCCTTGGCAGATGGAAATAAAAATGGTTATTTCTGCTCACGGAGGTGCTGGACCAGATCTGCCTTGGGCCATGATTTCTGGGGTGTTGGCCAGCGTTGGCGAGAGGACACCGCTCTGATGGAGCACAAGGTGGATGATGCCTTTGGGTCAAAACTCTGAGCACGGGGTTTCGATGTGCTGAATTTGTGCCACTGGCTGAGAGGGGTTTCCGTTCAAGCGTCTCTGTGCAGCCCAGGAGGGATTTGCTGGAGGACACACGTGCTTCCCCTGAACATCAGCATGGGCCAGTCTTCCCAATGAGCCGTGGAAATGTCCCATTTTGGCATGCTGAAGCCTGCCCCCACTGCCTTCCTCTTATCTCCCTGCTGCTTTGCAGCCTTTATTTCCATGTTTCATTCTTTGCTGCAGGGTTTGAATGAGTCTTGGAGCTTCTTCAGCGTGCTGGTAACGGGCAGCCCCCAGTGAGGTGTTCCACTCAAGTGCATCATTGAAATAAATTGTCTCATAAATTATCAATGGAACCAGCTCCCCTGCTCTAGCATCGCTTGGTGGTGCCCTGACAAAGGCAGCCAGGCGGTTTTAATACAGCAGCAAGGACAAAGCCCCTTTTATATGGGACCAGAGCCTTGGGAAAGGAAAGCTGATGGGAAACCACCCCCATTCCCACCTCTCTTCCCCTGTCCCCTTTGGAAGAGGCTTGGCAGCAGGAAGGTAGTAGTGAGCTTTCTCCAGCCTCATGTGACCCCGGCTTGGATGGCCTGGGCCAGGCAGGTTATTTTTTCTCCCCTTTTGTCAAAACTCGGGTTTGAGCAGAGTGGGAGGGTGCTCTGCTGCAGGGCTGCTGCACCGCGGGGCGGCGGGGGCTCGACCAGCCTGAGCAGCAGGACAATGTGGGCTTTGCATGTGAATATGCAGTTATTTTTTGAAACCTAGCAAAGTATCCCAACCAAAGCAGTGCAGTTATGGTCCAGGTCTAGAACCACCTGCTTTTTTTTTTTTTCTTTTTTTCTCCGTTTTACCAACGGGCTTTGCTAAGAAGCTTGTTGGAGCGGCATGTGCTCTTGCTGGGAGGAGCTGAACATCTCTCTTGGCTGGAGGACACGTCCCATGGAGAGTTGCTGCGTAGATATGCGACAGTTTCAGGGCATTTATAAATGAATTGGTGTCCTTAGCCTGAGTTCATCTGCATTTGCAATGGACCCTTTAAAAACAACTTAGAGGTCCATTCCCTATCAGAGTTTGCCTCAATAACAAGGTGATGCAGCATCTTCCCTTTGCATGTAATTAAGGATGAAGCTGTTTGCCAGGAGCAGCGAGGATGGTGGGGACGTAGGGTACCGGCAGGGGAAGCATTACGGTGTGGGGGGTGGCCAGGAAAGCTGTAATGATTTTAATTGCACATTGCCAAGGAGGAGAAGGGGAGATGTATGGGGATATAGCTGTTTCTTCCCCACCCTGACCCCACCCCCCAGGGATACTGTGGCTCTTTGGCTTTGTTTCTTTTGTGCATAGACAAGTCCAGCTGCTTCAGTGTCGAAAGGAGCAGACGAGACGCGGCTCGGCAGAGCGTGCAGGCATGGTTTGGCAGCGGGTCCGAGATGGGGCAGCAGCTATAGCCTGAGCTTTCAGTGCAGCGACAGACTGAGCTCTCCCTCGCCGGGGGAGGGAGCTTTCCTGTGGGATGCGAGGCTTGGACATGTTTTGAAGCTTTATTTATTGACGTGCCAGAAACCTCTCCCTTATTTCCGTTCTGCTTGTGGCTGGAGCAGGGGGCAAGCGTGCGGGCAGCGTGCTGTAGCGTGCTGTGACCCCTCACAAAACAGCGTTTCTGTAACAGATGGGCGTGCATGATATTGGGAGGGAGCGGGATGTTATTCCTGATGCAAAACTTGTCCGTTTTTCCCCCTTTTTTTCTCTAAAATGGGACAGGAGGTATTAACTGAAATCTTCTGAGGCCAGCCCGTGCCCATACGGATCTGCAGTGTGCGGGAGGTCTGCTTGTGCACAGTCCGTCTCACTGAGCTCTGACAAGGGACTTTGGCAGCATCTACCACTGCAAGCAATTTTTGCAGGCTCCCTGGGAGTTTCCTGGTGAAAAGTGAAGCAAGGAGAATTAAAAATTAGTTTGCACCAGGATCTGAGCATGATTGGTGCTTGAATCTGTTTGTGCTGTGCCAGAGCCTGCAGGAATGTCCCCTGGGGTGGCTGGCTGCTCTCAGAGGGCAGTGTGAGGAAAACAGAAGCTGAAGGCAGGCACTGCCCCAACTTGTGCTTCCGTTAAATCCTTATGCCAAAAACCCACCCTGGAACCCGTGCAATTTTTAATTTATTTTTTTTTAAAAAACAAGGTGATCTTTTAAAATGCAATGCCTCCATGCATGGGAAGGTAACGGAGCTGCACGGAGAAGCCGGTGCTGGCTGTGCCACCGTGGCTGCTCAGCATGGTGCCGGAGCTGGAGGTTAACACTGCAGAGCTTGGGTGTGTGTTGGCTTCTGGCTGTATGGAGCTGGTGGGAAACTCACTCCAGATGGGTGCCTCACGCCCCAGGTATGGCTGGTGGCAGAGGAGGGGCGATGAGGAGGCAGACAGCAGCTCCTGGGTGCCTGCGGGAGGGAAGGGCTTTTCCACAGCTCACCCTGCAGGGAGCCAAACCCCTGATAAACCAAGAGGGAGAGCCCCACGGTTTCCCCCTAGCCAGGCAGGGGGGTCACAGCAGCTTCCCTGGCAGGTCTTCCAGAATCCCCCATCCTGCTGGGAAGAGCTGCCCGTGGCAAGCACGGGCACCAGCTCGCTGGCCGCAGGGCTTGGCCAGGGCAGAGTGCAGTGCCCGTCGTCTGCAGGGCAGGAAGGCGGCTCGGCACAGCTCCTGCTCCGGGGAACTTCCCTGGCTGTAGCGTGGTTCAAGCGTGGTTCCTTCTGAGCATCACTGTGGTAGCAGCACATCCGCCGCTGGGGTGGCTTGGGGGGGGCTCTTAGGTCTCAGGGCACTGGCATTGCTGCCGGTAGGTCTCATGGATTATTTCTGGGGTGACATGGCAATAGTAGACAGGTTTACACGCTTCAGGACCTTCCCTAAGGATGGGTGTCTGGTGGGGGTCCTGCTGAGGGGGCCAGCCTCGGCTCTGAGCCTGGCTCACTGCTGGGCTGGGGCACCAGGGAAGTGGGGAAAAGCAAGGAGAATAGAGAGTAATAAAAGTGGCGGCTTTGGAAATAATTTAAATCTGAGTCGAGCCCAACCAGGGAGTTACCCACAGCTGGGCTTTGTTTAACCTTGGACAATTCTTCTTGGGTAAGTGAAAAGATCCCTTACACCTATAATAATATCTGTTGGTGAGAGTTATTTAGTGCTCAATATCTGGTTTTTAAACCGTTGTAAAACACTGCAATCGAAAAATAGAAATAAAATGCTAATTGGGCTGGTTTCAAAGCTTGTGACAAGGCCTCTTACAGAAGATGTATGATCCCAGACATGCTTGCCAACACATATATTAACAGTGTCAGAGGGAACAAAAAGTTCCTGTTAGCAAAGATTAGCTTTTAAAGAAAGATGAGGGGACTGGCGAAAAAAAACCAAAGGAAAGAAAAGAAAACTAGATGAAGGTTTTCTGAGTGACCCTCTTTGTGGACGGCTCTGCCAAGAAGATCAATGTGGTGGTTTTATTTTTGTGCCTTGACACCGCTAAATTTTGAAAGCGTCTCTTGACCTATTGGTGAATGTGCAGGAAAGAAGCTGCTGGACAGGGAAGGGGCTGGGGGAGCGGTGTCCTC
This sequence comes from Ibycter americanus, assembly GCA_035590275.1. Classification (NCBI taxonomy): domain Eukaryota; kingdom Metazoa; phylum Chordata; class Aves; order Falconiformes; family Falconidae; genus Ibycter; species Ibycter americanus. The sequence goes on along the minus strand of JAVJGI010000037.1, from coordinate 320,454 downwards.
TCTGTGCCAGCATCCCTGCGCGACAGCGCGCGATCTGCTGCAGGAGGCGGCTGGGTGCGGTGCGTGGGGACATGCTTTAGTGATGGACTCGGCAGTGCTGGGTTAGCGGTTGGACTCAATGGTCTCAAAGGGCTTTTCCAACCTAAAATGATTCTGTGATTCTGTGTCTCAGGTGCCTCGGCTGGTGACAGACAAGCTCCTGTTCTCCTGTTACCGAGGCAAAGTGTGTGGAGAGGCGAGGCTGCAGTTGCACTGGTGGTGGGAACTCCCCTCACTCCTTCCATGTGCAGAGGCCTCCCAAGTCATTGCTCTGCTGCAGATCTTCCTTTGGGAGCTGCTGCAGAAGCTTTTGGGCTTGCCTGACCCCAGCCCCAGGCCCATTGTGCTTTGGGAGCAAGCCTGAGAGCTGAGGAGCTGTGATGCTCTGCGGCAGCTCCCTGTGCCAGTAATGCCTAACTGCTTCCCACCACAGCCTGGTCAAACTCCAGCCTTCCTGGTCCCCCGTGGGACTGCAGCTGGGGCAAGCAGTGTCACCAGTACAAGGGCTTATCCCAGTTATCCATGGGTTTTTGGAAAGCCCACCCTTGGGGAGGAGAGAGGACACAAGAGCCTCAACCTTCATGTCAAATAAAGGACCACAGTGCTGGTTTGTGTATTATGCTGGGACTTTGGAGAGAAGCTCAAAAGCTGACTCAAATGCACTCCAAAGGCTTGCAAGAAGAACTGAGGCACATAGAGAGTACTCACGAGGTATTTATTTTCTGAAACTTGGGATTTTCCAGCCAGTCTCATGACTCACTCGGGCTCTGACTCACCAAGACCAAGTGCTTGGGCTTGGCAGCCTGTGACTTTCCGCTGCCATCCCGGAGCTGCTGGGGCAGGGAGCTGCTGGTGGGGATGCCACATGCCCCCCCAAAAGCTTTCGTCTCGCTGCCGCACCCAAGCAATGCTCGCTCCAGCTCCTGCTCGCCCTGGCTCGGTGCTGCAGCAGCTTCCTGGACCCCGGGCTCTTTGAGCTTTAGCTCTCACAGGGCAAAGAGCTGGCTGCCCAAGGCTCAAAGCACCACTCGGTCCATGTTGGAAAACCTTGTGCGTGGGGAGAGGGCTTGAGTGTGTGTGGAGGGAGCCGTGCACCCCAAAGGTCAGTGCTGGGCCCTGGGACACCTGCCTGCAATGCTTCGGGCTCCCCTGTACCCAGCTGTGCCAGGAAGCAGATCTGTTTCCTTTCTGCCTCGAAGTATCTGTGAGAAATAACCAGCTTGACTTTGGGATTTAAATTGTGAAGGGAAACGATAAGCTTTCCAACCCCGTCACGGCAGGGCTGTCAACATGGGCAGCTGAGCAGAAGGCAGCTACCTGCAACGGGGCTTTGCTGTAATGCTTGCCCCAGCCTTTTGTGGCTGGCTCTTGGGTTTGCAAGTAAATGCCTTCCTACTGGCAGCTCTCTGTGGTGTGCTAGAGCACTCAGAAGACCATTAAATAAAAAAAATTACTTTGGCAAGGTAAGCCTGGACTGAAGGGAAACCTTCAGCAGTGAGTGCTGGAGGACAGTGTGCCTGTCTCGGAGGTAAAGCAAGGCAGAGTTTGCAGTGAGGGGTAATGCTGCTACTGCATGAGGGATGTAGGGGAGAGGAATAGCAGAGCTGTTGGCCCCACAAGCCTTGTCTGGGGGCCTTTCCCACCGATTAAAATGTGCAGAGGCTGCTCCCTGGGGGGACTGTCTCTCTGAGCTGGGCAGAGCCCCATCACTGGGAGAGCTGGAAGCTCAAAAACACGGTGGGAGACTCCGGCAGCCTGGATCTGCGGTACCCCCGGGCAGGACCGGTGGCTGGGCCCTTGCCTTGACACAAGAAACCAGAAGCAAGACATAATGACCCCTTCTTTCTGCTCATGGGGGCCAGCTGGATGTCCCTTCCCGGCACGCTGCCTCCTGATGCTGTGGGCGCTCCTGGTTCCCCATTGCTCACCAGCCCCCTGCTTGGAAGCGCTGGCTTTCCACAGGGCTGCTCGCGGCTGCTGCCAGGCTGCTGGTAAACACCCGACTATAAACACAGCCGGGAGATAAGTGCACGCTCTCCCTCCACCCGCTCTGCGCTTGCTGAGCTGTGGTTTGAATGCTGCCAAGTGCAGCTACGTGTCAGTTCAGCAAAACCAAAGGAAGGTGCTGTTGCTTTCTTTCCCTTTGTATTAGTTTCCACCGAGGCCTGTTTTTCATTTAAATGATAGGAGCCAGCCCGCGTTGGAAAAACATTGTTCTTGAAGCCACTGACGCGGGCAATAAAAATAGTATACTGTGGAGTTGCTGTGTCCTGCTGCACGAGCGTGATTTACTTGTGCTCCCTGCAGCAGAGGAGCGTTGCAGCTGGCTCAGCAGCCAGGTGCTGCAGTGGTCGCGACCCGGGGGAGAGAGTCCTGCCACACCTTTGCTTGGGTCGGAAACCCTCGGGCAGGCTTCTGCTGTCCGCCAGCTGGAAGCTGAACCCGAGCGGATTTGGGGTGTGAGCTGTCGCACGCCCTCGGGGCTCCCCGGGCACTGCGGGGGGATGTTGTGCCTGAAAGGCTGCTGCTCGCTGCACTCAGCGAGGTTTGCAGCACAGAGCAGAGCAGGTCTGCAGCAGCTGTCCAGGCTCAGCCACGCTTTCTGGTGGGCACGTTGCCCATAGTGCCCAGAAACGAGGTTGCAAGGCGTCACGAAACCAGGCTGTGACACCCAGACCAGGATAGTTGGGAATGATCTGGTAGGTGATGGAGGGCTCTCCCCCCTGGGCAGAATGTCTGCTGGATCACGCTCCTCTCTCCGCCTCTCTAGGCATCAATATTATTAAGTCTGCAGCCACGGGAATCCTGGGGCTGTTGGAGAAGCTCAGCTGCTTTTTAAATACACAGTTCTGCGACCTTTAAAGACTCAAAAGATGGGAAGCAGATAGGAAGAACACTGGGTTTCTGTAAAACTTGTGGTGGTGGGGACACTTGGCTGATGGTTATCAAGTGTCTGGGCTGGTGGCAGGAGGGAGGTGAGTATGGCAGGAGGGAGGTGAATAAGGGAGGTGCGATGCTTAATCCCATTTCTGTGCAGAGTGCTGCCCACGGTGCAGCAGAGGCTGCAAAGGGCTGGCACTGGCTTGGATGAAGCACAGTGGATGGCTTTGTGCGGGGCGATGAATGCTGCTGGCGGGTTTACATCAGCCGCTTATTCTTTCAGAGCCGCCTCAGCCGCACGTGAAATTCAGCAGGTTTTTCCATTCTGAACTTGACGGGATTGTGTGCTTCCTGAAGCCGGTGCTGCACGTAGCAGCGAGATGCTTTCCATGGGGCTTTTATTATGCGGTTTAAGATCTATTCGATGCATTAATGTGCTGTGTCAGCGCAGCTGCAGGTCCAAGCCCAGGGATTCGGTTTGTGTTTATTCCGGATGCTCACCTGCCACTTGGTTAGTACTTCTTTGTGCTGCACAGCTTCGGCAGCTTTATGTGAAGCCTCTGCATTGTAGCGCTGTGGCTCTGTACAGCTGTACATCATACAGGAGGCATGTGCCTCCTGTACAAAGGCATTTGCCTTTTCAGCGTGCATCGAAGTCTGCAGCAGCATATGCTGCTGGGCGAATCACTAACGCAGCTTCTTTCTTTTATTCGATGGTGTTTTCAGTAACTTCACCAAATCACCGCTCTTCAGGGTGAAATTTTCCAGCATAAAAGACTGAAATTGGGTGTGAGCTTTTTGATTTCTGGGGTTGAGGTTTTGGAGTGAGGTGGGGTTTTTTTATTTGGTTCTGTGTTTTTGCAAAATGATGTGGTTGTATCAGAGAACAGGGCTGGAGGAAGACAAGGGTTATCACAGGCAGTTATGACTGCAAGTAAAATAAATCCGGATGCCTAATCTATAGACAAGCCCTCTGTTTGCAAAGACCAGTTTCACCTGGTCCTGCGTCTTGTGGGCCTTCTGCTGTTGTCCTGCTCCATTCCTGGGCTTCTGTGAGGTCTGAAGTGACATGTGCTTGGAGATTGCTGTGGTCCCAGCAGCCAAAGTCTCCCCAGGCCCCTTTCTTTGGGCACTCTTCTCCCTGTGCCTGGTGCTGCGCAGGGGGTGTGCTGGGCAACACAGGCGGGGGTCTGCACCCTTCTGCGCTGCCCCTCGCTGTCCTGCCTGCGTGGACAAGGGACAGGCAGGAGCTGAGCTGGAAAAGAGGAAAAGGGAGAGCTGAGGATGGCTGGGGCAAGGGCGGTGGTGGCACTGGGACGGCAGAGCTTGGGCTGCTGGGTTTGAGAGATGAGGACACTGGGGCAGCTCGCCAAACATCCCTGGGGGGTGCACCAACGCCTCGCAGCAGCTTGTCGCTTCGGTATGTTTGAGTTTTTTCCAGAAGAACAGCTAACCCTGCCCTCCAGACTTCAACCTTGACTGGTTGCGTGGGTCCTTTGAGTTTTCTAGGGAAACAACTGAAATTTTAGGGTTTTTCCTCCTCGTGTGAAGGAAGAAAGAGAATTTTTCCTTTTCTCATTATTAAAAATGGACAACTTTTTCTTGAGGTGGGAACAAGGACTGGTGGGAGCTTTATGCTTCACTGAGTGAAGTTTTAGCCAAGCTAAAGCAGCTGAAACAGGTTTTGGCATGAGCAGTTACCTTACGCTTGGCTTGAAGGCTCCAGTGGTCCCTCCCCTCCATGTTTTCCAGATGTTGTAACTTTCTGAAAAGTCTGTCTTTGGCTGTTTTTTGGCCCTTCTCCTTGAGGTGGCCTTCAGAGAGGCTTTAGCAGGGTCCGCTGGGCAGCATGGAGTGGGCTGGGGAGCTCCTGGGGTGCTCAGCACCACCTGGGCATGCCAGCTGGCATTGGGGTTTGGCTTTCGGGGAGGTGAGCAGGGCTCCAGGGGCTGGCTGAAGGCAGGGCTGGGCACATGGTTGCTTTACCCGGACTGCCCAAACACGCTGTCTTCAGGCGCTTTGGGGCACCTGCCAGCGCTGTGCTGTGCCCCTGGCCCTCGAGCGGCAGGCAGCACAGGCTGGGGAGGGCAGCTTGCAGCGGGCAGGGCTGTTTTCTCCAGGAAGGGAAACCTGTTCAGACGTTTTCTCTCGTGCCCGTTGCTGTAAGACGTTGGAGCTTGTGTAATCCATGGGGCTGGTGCCTGAGATCTGCTGGATAAGCTGAAAAAAAAGGCACTTCGCGGCCCACGTTTGGCTGGGGCAGCCGAAGGAAGCATGCAGGGATGCATGGGAGGGGGCTGCAGGCTCAGCCCCCCTGCGCCGGTGCAGGGCTCGACCCGTCAGAGTCATCCCCAACAGTGTGCTGGCTGTGCTGGGGAGGTGCCTGGGCTTTGCTCTCCCCAGCTGTGCTGCTGGTGAACTTGCTTGCCTGGGACTTGTGCAGCAGCCACAGGGCTGACTGGTCTGGTGGGACTCATGGATGCACAAGCTTTGTCAGCTCAGCATCCCCTACACATCTCTGGCAAAGTCTGCTGCAGCATCCCTCACGTTGCTGGGAAAAAGGGGGTCCCCCAACAGCACTAAGGCTCTGGCCACAGAAGAACCCCCAAAAGCGCTGTCTGCCCCATTGCTTAGTGATGGGTTTGATGGGTTTAGGCATTTTGTTGGCTTTTCCAGCAGCAGAGCAGCAGCGAAGGAAAAAAGCAGGCAGAAGGAATGGGACACCGGTGCTTGCACAAGGAGTTAAAAGTCTTCTCCCAGCGTAACCCTGCTGAAGTCAGTGCGTTTACCCTGAGGCTGAGTTTGTACTGGTGTACGTCTATCTCAACATCTCCGGCTCTGGGTTTAACAGTCTCTCCGTGGCTTAACATAAGCAACAAATCAGCCAAAGTAAGCCCCATCCTAGGCAGTTGGTTGGCGTGTTGTATCTGCTTCCAAGAGAAACCTGAGGGTTTGCATCCTTTTTCACACTTTGGCAGCACTCGCCACGTGCCCTGCCAGCAAAAGCTTGGCTGAGCTGGCTGACGCGGATGGGAGCGGGGGAGCAAGCCCAGCACCGGCACTCAGCTTTCCCATGGCCCTGGCTCCTGCCCCCGCAGCCAGGTGCTGGGGTGGGGGGAGCCCACAGCATCCTCCAAGCTAGCACAGCTGAACGGCTCCTTCTCCCCACAGCGCAGTGTGGAGCGAGACAGGGAGAAAACTCAGGGCAGGTTCTCCGTGAAATGGGGAATGACCCAACTAAACATGGAGGTCTTGAATGTGCCCCTGGAGGCTTTCACGTGCTGGTGCCAGAAAGGTGGGAAGGTTTCTCCAGCGCAGGCAAGTCCTGCACGAAGCAGGGATTGGGGAGGAAGCTATTTAGCCAGCAGCCTCCTTGGGCTTTAGATGTGTGCCCCTTCTGCGCAGCTCATCCTAGTTTTTCTGTCCAAATTTGTTCTTCTGCAAAGAGTGGCAAGGAGGAGAGACCTTACGCTGTAATGGTCGCCCTCCGGCCCATCCTTTGCTGCTGGCTGTGCTGCACTCCCTGCCAGCCCTTCCACTTAACGAAACAGCCTAATGGCAGGAGACAACTGCAGATGAGAGGTTAAGTCTCCCAATGGGCACGTTGTGCTTAATTGTTCCCATTTGTCACCGTCCTACCTTTGCACAGCACTGGGATGCAGGTTTCTAAATCAGCCTCGGGTTCTCTTTTTGCTCGGGTGGACAGAGACGTAGCAAATGCCCCGATGCAAAAACATTTTCCTGCAGTGGCATGCAACGCCTCTCTTCATTTGTCTTCAGGTTATTAGAAGGGAAAGTAGCTGGGTTCGTTTCCTTCAGGCGAACCATCCGGTAAAGCGATGTAAATTTAAAGCAAACAAGACTGCAAGGGCTGCACGGGGACAGAGGCTTTAAGAACATCTCTGCTGTCCTCCGGGTGTTCAAGCACGTCTTTGATCGGGGGAGGTTTTGCACTGCCCAGCGCTGGCCTTGCCCTCCTGCTGCCGTGTCCCGCTCCGCGCCCGCTCTCCATCAGAGCCCGCCGGAGCCCAGGGCTGGGGCTCCACCGAGGCACAGCAGGATGGGACGCTGCTCGGCCGGTGGCCTGTCCAGCAGCAGCCCCGGCTCCGGGGGGCACAGGCGTGTACCCGCCTCGCTCAGCAGGTGCCACCTCTGTGTTGTGCAGGGTGGGCAGCCACAGCCCCCTCCCTTGGCTGGGGGGTGCCGAGGGGCGCTGCTGCCATCCGGGGCAGGAAGGAGCCTCGGCGAGGGCTAGGTCAAGCCCTCGGGAACGTTCTGCTGATGCCTCTTATGGCCCCGGTGCCCGAGTGCTGACAAACAGTGGCAAGGTTTAGGGATGCCTTTCAAAGCCTGATACTGATGTTTTGTGACAATTAATCTTGCTATTTATATCAGTATAATTAGCTATGTTATTAATATTATCAAGGCGCCACAGTGCTAATTATATGTCTGCTTAACATGTGCTATCAGTGCTGTTTAAAATCCAATGTAATTCTGCTTGACATTATCCCTACCATTAGTGTTATTTGTTGTGTGCTGCGGAAGATAATTTGATGCTTCTAATTGCTGCGATACCCATTAAGCAAACTGTCCCCACTCGACCAAGCTTTTGAGAACGATGCCACCAAGTGGTGCAGCTTTCCTAGGGACATTTCCCTGTGCCATCTTCCCCCTTTTGGGGGTCCACTACCCGTCAGGCTCTCCCTTGGAAGGAAGGGAACCCTTGGAAAATCCTGCCACCAAAAATAAAGTAAGTAGATCTTTGCTCTAGGGTCTGTAGGAGCTCCTCTGGTCCTTTGTGTCCCCTTCTCGCCCTGCCAAGAGCTTGAGTATTTCAAATTGGCGGAGAAATATAGCTGAAGTGTAGGAAACCTGACTTTAAGGAAACTTTTCCATCTTTTGTCCTACAGCACTGTCTACCAGCACCGCAGGGGTTTTCCTTTGCTCCTGCCACGCAGCTGACTTGCGTTTGATGGCCAGGCTGTATGAAGCAGAGACCATCCTCCCAACGCCGATTCTTTCCTTAGGGGCACTGGCAAGGCAGAGTGGGCACTGGAAGCTGGTGAGGGTTCCCACTTGCTCCCACCATGCCTTCCATCAGAGGGGTTTGTCACCACCTGCCATTTTTTAAGATCCTCTCCCATTGCTAAAAATAGGGTTTTGCAACTCTGAATGTGGAACAAGGTGCCTATACATCTATTTTGGGACTAAAGTAATGGTCTAAATATGCGGGTAGGCGCTGCGGCTTCTCCGGTGCTGATGTGCTGTGGCAGTGATGCCCAACTGCAGCGGGCACAGGTGCTTGTGAGGTCCCTGCAGTCCTCATTGCAAGACTCTGTGAACTTTCTAATCCTTTTCCTTGCCCTGTGCACGTCTCCTGTGGCTTTACCTCTTCGGAAGCTACATGTCAGGAGGGCTCCTGGGGAAGCCCTGGGCTTTCTCTCCCCTGCAAGCAGACATCCACATCTGGATGATGGGGACCTGAGCGCCAGGTCCCACAAGCATCTCTGTCCAGCCCATCCATGCTGCCCACCCGTCTGACTCCCAGAGAAGGTTTTAAACTGGGATAAATCCTTCAATATAGGGACAAGTATAGAGATGCATTTGATTTTGGACTTTCTCACGCCTGCTGTTCATGCCTCAGCCTGCCCTCCTCCCGCAGCTGCAAACTCCCCATACTTCTGCTGCAGAGACAGAGGGAAGGAAAAAAAAAAAAAGGCTGTTGAGTGTGTGCAAGAGTTGGAGCAATGGGGAATTAAAAACCAGCTGCTGGAGTGTTTGATCATCTTGTTTGATCCTCAGAGCTGGGAGCTGAGATTTTTAGGGCACACCGGGAGAGGGAAGGCACCAAATAGTAGGCTCTGTATTTTGTTATCGTTCATTTGCTGCCATCTCGGTGGCACCTCTCCAGCAGGAGACCCCGAAAGAGGGAGCAGGCATGAGGGTGAAAGGTTGTAAGAACAGGGGGCAGGAGCAGTTTGGGGCTGGAGGAGCAAATATTTAAACAGCTTTGGGGATGGCTCTCCTGCCCTGTGCTGGGATGGGCTCTGACCTGTTGCAAGTGGGTGCCGGGAGGGTGCTGCCTTGGGCCGATCATTCTGGTGCTTCTGACTGCCGAGCTCGGAGATGCTGAGCCCCGGTCCTCATCGGTGGGATGCGCCCCAGGGGTGGGACGGGTGCTGCGGCCCCACAGCAGGCAGCTCCTGCCCCCCCGCAGCTGTGTGACAGCACTTCCCTAGCTACGGTGTCTGGGATGGGGCTCTGCTGTGGGCAGAGGTTTTTGGGGACTCGGTTTGGGTTAGATCCCCCCCTGCCTCCCACCTGGAGGGAGCTGTGTGCATGGCCTGGGGACTGAAGCAGGGCTCTGAGCCTGCTGGGCTTTCCTCATTGCTCAGCCCCTCCCCACTGCTGGGTTGGGGCTGAGGTGCGATGGGGGACTCCAGCCAAGCCACCAGCGACCCCTTTGGCCTGCCTGGCAGCGGGGGACTGGGGCAGAGGAGGGTGGGCGGCACGTGCGGTGCCAGGGCTGCCTCTGCTCTGTGGTCCTGTGAGAGTGTGACGTCTTGGCACTTCTCTGGGGTCTTCTTCCCCTAGTGCAGGCAGGGAGGTTTCCTTCCCTTTGGGTTTCTCTTTGAGCTCTTCCCCCCGGCATGAACTTGCCCTGTCCTTGGTCGTGGGCACCAAGTGCTCAAGACCCTTCCCAGCGCTGTCCTCCTCCTAAGCCCTCATCGCCCGCCTCCAGCATTCGCTCCCTTCGGGCATGGACCCACAGCTCTGCCTGGGTCAGACCCTGCCTGCGCTCGGCTCCTGGCCGGAGGAGCTGGCAGAAATAAACTGCAGGGAGAAGAGTTGAGTGCCTGTGCTGTGGTGGGTAGAAGTGCCATGGCAATGAAGATCATAAAAGCCACCAGTGCAAGGAGGATAAGAGACCAAGTAAATGCACAAAGTGGGACTAACAGGCAGGCCAGAGGCCGAGCTGCTTGCAGGTATAATTTATGTGCTTTATTAGCAATTAATATTTTAGATTAAAATCATGTTCTGCAGTGTTTTGGCTTAGTAAAGCTAAACTCTGGGTCGTGGTCATAACACAAGCCAAGCTCCCCTTGAATTGATTTCTCCCCCGTCATTTGTCATCGACCTCTGATGCTGTATCTTTCTGATCTCTGCAGAATTCAATACATTTTCTGCAATAATTTGTGATGCAGGAGCTTTAGCTTCACTTTCAAGCTAATTTTGTATTTGTAATGCAAAACGTATCTCCCCGGTGTTTAGGCGTGAATTCTACTTCTAATTCATTTTATGCATTTCACATTCAGTTTTGGAGCAGCTGAATCTAAATACTGATATGCAGACCAGGCAGTGAGGAGAAGTGGGTATAACAGGTATTTTCCTTGCAATTTTTCATTACTTTTTGCTTGAATTTTGCTAATTTGGTTTGGGAGGTGTGATAGAAATTGAATGAAGTAATTAGTGAATCTTTGATAAAACTGTTATCTATCTGGGGAAAGTCACAAAGCATCCTTTTTATTGTTGAATGGAAACCAGATGTTCCTTGGAAATGTATGAATCTTCCATGAGTTTCTCTCTAGCACTTTTCCTAAACTTTCTGGTGAGTGAGTGCTCGTTCAATTTCATCTCTTCATTTCTGCAACACAAGCTTGATTGTGTATTAAGTGCAAATACAAACTTGCATATATTATGTGCCAGATTCCATATTTCCTTTTTGCAGCCTCAGATTGGGTGTTTAAGCTCTTCAGATGACGTCATTAATTTGGAAAGGCTGTCAGATCTTTCGAAACTCAAGCCATGCACTGAGTCTTGTCTTGCAAATGGCCCACGGGGTGATTTCGTAGCTCCTTAGGATGCATCACACAGTCACTTCAGCTATCAGACCGTGTTTAAAATGCTGAAAACAGCTGATAGAGTCCGCTGTGATTTCATATACTTACTTATTGCAACTTTTACTGAGGAAGGACTCACAGGCACTGTGCTGTTTAACATTCAGTCATGAAAATGAAATAGGTATACTAATAACCTTCTTCCCATATAACTGTATTCTTCAATTTCGAGAGAGTAAATGCAGGTCAGCTTTTCACTGATGAAGCTTTCTTGGTTGTGAATCACATTGAGAGTGTCAGAAGATGAGGCGTGAAGGGTGTCTTCAATCAGAACAGCTCAGGATATGACAGGCAAAGCATTTAACCCTTTTGGTAGAACCCAAATGGTTCATGGGCACTGAAACACTCCTGGGGGAGCTTCCAGCGAGAGGGCTGAGCCCGGGGCAGGACAGCGAGGGAGGGCAGGGAGGGTGGAAAACCTCATAGGAGTGAGTAGCCTGAGGGGTGGAGCTGGGTGTCTGTCTGATCTGGAGCTTCAGTTCTCCAAGGATTTTAAAAGGTTCTTTATTTCTCACAATACTGCTGCTTTAACAACTCATACCACTTCTTTCTTTTTTTGTTTGTTTGTTTGTCAAGGGCACATTTTTTTCCCTGTTGCTCATGATTCACATTAGGTCGTCCTATATCTTCTCCTGTTAAAACTTCCATGTCTTCCATGATGGTTGTGCCTTTCATGACGGCTGTTTTCCATCTGCTGTGTTACAGGTCTGAATGTTGTAGGAACAGGCTCCTGAGGGATGCTCAGCCCAGGCCTTTTGCATTGCCCTGCCCACACCTGCGGCCCACCCAGGCCGTTGGGGTCCCACTTCACTGACTGCATTTGTGCCTTTGTAGACTTCCTACAGCTCCTTCTTAGATCTTCCCCACATGTTGTTCTTCCTCACAGTCCAAATTCATTTTAGTGATTTGTGTTCAAGGATATTTGTGGTCTTTATTTTTTTCCCTGGGGATCTTTAATGGCAAAAATGTTTGTTGATGCTCTTAGTTAGTTTGTCCTCTTTGGCCTTTAGTAATCGATCCCAAACATTATCAGTGACACTTAGTCTCCTGCTATTCTGATGCTCCCCATGTGCCTCAAATCAGTATTTGTCAGGCTTTTTTTTTTCTGGAAATCTCACCTCTGCGTGATATTCTCACATACCCGTAGGAATATTTGTAAGGGCTTTTCATATCCATACCATTATCTGCAGCAAGAGTAGTTAACATAATTGCACTATCATTAGTGAGCCCACGAAGACTCATGATTGCTGGAGTTGATTTCCACCCACCTCCCCCTTCCCCTTCCCCTTCCCCTTCCCCTTCCCCTTCCCCTTCCCCTTCCCGGGCAGCTTCTAAGGACAACTTTTATGTTGTTCTTTGTCTTTGCCTACCATGTATTCATATAAATCCTTCAAAGGATGCATCTTCTGTTCCACCAGTCAATTCTTCCATGAGGCCATACATATTTGTGGGAAGGAGGCTGTGTTGTCTATCTTTTCTACTTTGAAAGGAGTTTTGTTCACTTTTGGCTTCAAAGCCAATGGTAATAGGGTACCGCTACCTACCATCCCACTCCTATTTCATGTCTGACAGTCCTTCCTTAGCTGTAAAGCAGAGTGGCTTTGCAGGGTATATTTTCTCATGGTCTGATCTATTGTCGAGCTGCATTGCTGTTAGCTTTGTCCTCCAGTTATTCCTTTGCCTTTCTGAATCGGGTCCTCCAGATGCTCGGCGTGTTCTGGTTTCTAACCCTTCCTCCATGTCTGAGGTTGTTAATCTGCTTTACAGGCTGTGATTTGTTGCAAGTCCTTTGAAGTCTCTGCCTTCGAAGGGTTGTGTGTGTAACTTCTACCTAACCTTGACCCGGGTGTCAGGTGGGTTTCTGCCCCGTCCAGCTCATGAGGTGCTGCTGGTGTAGCTCTCTGGGCATGGGGCCATGTAAGCCTTCCACCTCACAGGGATCTTGTGGACCCTCGGAGATCTAGCAGGCCCTGCAAAGCAGGATTTGTTCACCTCCAGTGTCTTTAAAGTGCTGAGTATCCCAAGAAGGAATCTGCACTGCTGCCAGCACACAAATCCCCCATCTCCGATGCAGCCGTGTCTCTGAGAGTTGAAAGGAGCTTGTTCCCTTGCAGCCTCCAGAGAGTGATCAAGAAACATCCTCAGGCTGTTGCTTTTCTGGTTAAATGAAGCTGGGTTTCTAGCAAGCTGTCAAATTTGTCATCTTATCACCTGCCTGAGCGGGCAGGGAAGGGGACGGATGCTTGCTGGGGTGCCATGGCCACATGCTTCAGCGCCTGGAGGTCAGGGAGAGCAGGAACCGAGAAGGCACATGGTAAATCACTTGATTTTGAAGATTCCCACCTTTTTGCTACAAAGCATTTTGCAGGGGTATTTTCCTAATTGTGACTTGTTAAGAAGGAGGAAGAACTTTGAAATTATCTTCAGTTTTCCTAATTTTGAATCGTTCTGAGTGGGTTTGTTCTTCCCAGGCTGGAGCCACATGTGCTGGAGGTGCTTGCATCCAAGCCAGTCCATTTGGATGTCCTTTCTCATCAGCGGAGAGAGAGGTGCTTCTGAGGCACTCCTTTTTGATGTCTCACATTGGGAGATGGGTCTGTTAATGATTTCTGCTTCTGACCATTACAAACTTGGGAAGCCCAAACGCTTTGTGCAGCTGTAGAGTTTATGCTGTAAGTGCCCAAGTCCAGTAAGCTCATTCCCACCCTTCCCCCCTGTTAGAATGGGTCAAAATTGAAAATTTCCATTTCAGTCTGTGGAAAACATTTGGTTTGTCCAAACCTTCTCTTACATCCTTGTCTCAAGCACGCTGACCCCGTGCGCCATTGCAGGGAGAGTGTTCAGCATTGCTGCTGAGGCTGCTTGTGCTTTCTGCTATGGTGACCCGAAAGGATGATAAACTCAGCAAACCCCAATGAAAACAAAGAGCTGCAGGAAGCCTCAAAAAGGTTTCAAAGTCCCTAGTGTTCATCCGGGTCTGATAACACTTCCCTGAGCTACAAACAGGCGCTTGGCTGGAGCTCGGGGTGCTTTTCTGAAGATGCATGCAGGGATGAGGCAGCTGGTGGGAACCAGCCCTGGGCAGCCACGCCGTGCCCTGGCAGCTGCTCTGGTGGGATGTTCAGGCCCAGGGTCACTTGTGCAGCATGGAGAAAGAAACCTTGAAAGGACCGAAGGCTGAAGAATTCAGGCTGAAGGAGCAGGTGGACATTTGCAGTGTCTTCTTTCTTTTCTTGGCCTCTCTCCTAAATTTTCATGGTTTCCTAACTGTGACAGAATGAAACAGAACAGTTACTAGTGGCTTATTTTTCCAACAGACAGGATTTCTCAGTGAAGCAGGGATGCAGGCGATGCTCAGTTCCCGTAGGAATGGCAGAGCTGCTTCCAGAGTTTCTCCCGAGATGAGCCCTGGGGATTCTGGGGCTGGCGTGGGTGGACCATGGCTGCAGAGGGGCTGCTGGGGCTGCTGCCGGCTCCGACTCCTTTAGCACACCATAATCCATCCCTGTGCATGAGCTCAGAGGTGGGGAGGATGGGGAGGTTGGTTCCCCAGCAGCCCTTCCACCCCTTGGGATGCGCAGCTGCCGGTGGTACCTACAGCAGAGCACTGGAAAACGTCCTCTCTAGACCTCCTGGTGCTGGTTTGCCACAAACTAGGAATGACTTGCCAGAGGAAAATTCCTGGACAAAGGCATTGCTTGGAGCAGTAGAAATCTTTTCCTTCCACTGTCTTTTTAAAGGAATAAATAAAAGCAGCGGAAGATACACAAATAAGCTCAGGACTCACCGTAGTTTGGGAATTTTTAGATCAAATGTAACAAATTTAATAAGATGTCTGAAAATCACATTCTTTTAAGCTGAAAAGCACGCAGCCTGAACCGCGAGTGAAGTCTTGGAGTATTTAAATAGGACAGCTCAAACAAGCAGATAATGGTTAGATGGCTTCAGGAATAAAATCTGTCTTGTCACAGTCGGGATGAATTTAATAAAATATTTAAACAATTTTCAACACTGCTGCAATGATACAGAAAACTGTGATAATATCCAATAGTAGAAGAATTGCTTTGAAAAGATTAAAGGACGTATACACTGAAGGACCTAAATAAGCCGTCTGCATTTGTGCTGTGTTTTTGCAGAAGTATTTGTTGAGGGAGCTCTGTAGTGCCTCGTTAGCTCCTTTTTGTGGCTGGATGGTTTTAGGCTGGAAGGTGAGGGAAGCAGCTGGCGCTGGGTCAAGGGATATGGTCCAACCTTGAATGTGACCTGACCTCTGGGACCTTGCTGGGCACAGGGATGGAGCCCTTGGGGATGCCTTGCCCTCCAGGCTCATCTCTGTGGTCAGGGTCAGCCCAAAAGTGAATCAAAGAGGCTGCTGTGGGTGCCGGGACCAACCTGGCTGCACCAGGCCCAAGGTCTCTATGTTTCTCTGGCTGCACAGGTGGGTTCTTCATCCCACTCCACGTTAGCAGGATGCAGGGATGCTCCTTGGAGTGCGCCCATGTACCACTGTGCTGTGCTGGCAGCGTGGCTCTTCTGCAGGTGATGTGCACTTCATGTCCAGCCTGGTCCCCAGGTGTGTCTCTTTGCAGCTCACTGGCAAATCAAAGCTTTTTGGCATCACCAGTAACTCTTGTTCTTCTGATTTCTTGATTTATTTGTAACTTGTTAATGTTTTGGAGGTCTGTCACATTGCTGAGTTGGAGTGGCCAGAAAGGAGCCCCATCTTGGTGGAGGCCAGCCCTCCACCGTGGCAGCATCCTGGCAGGACCATCCTGACGTCCAGAGAAGCAAATGCTCCAGGGTGGCTCCACTGCCCTGTTCAGCTGTAAACCTCAGGCACAAACCACTTCTGAGCATCTTTTCTGGTGAGCGTAGGGGGAACCGGGTGACAGCACAGATGCAGTCAGCTACCTTTGGGTGGATGAACGCCGCTGTGCATCTTCTGCCCATCTTACCATCAAGCCAGCATGTCTCGGAGGGCTGGCTGTGGAAGCAGATTACTGTTAGCACGTGCTCCTCAGGCTGTCTGATCTCCAGCAAGGCCTGCAGTCTCCCTGGCTGGCAGGCGGCAGTTACCCCCCGCCACCTCCTTGGCAACTGGTGAAGAGGGAGAGATACCGCAGTCCTCCTGCAGCCGCCAGGCAGCCCCGTGCCTCAGCGTGTGCCCTCTGGCACCTGGAGGATCTGGGGTCTTGGAAGTGAGCTGCCAGATGCCCCAGCCCCTCTGTAGCCTGGAAGCGGCTGTCATAGAAGATCTGTTGCAAGATGCTTCGGTCAGTGATGAAGGACACAGAAGAGCGACTACCCAAAAAGCTGCTGTGCTGTGCCCTGCGCTGACTTGTCGCTGGGATGAAAGGGACTGGCCTCTGCTGGAAGTGTGTTGGGTGGAAGTGTGAGAGCTGAAAGGGCAGCTCCTGGTCTTCTCCTCCAGCTCCCAGGAGAAGGCACGCAGCCCGGGAGCTGCAGGCTGCCCACAGCGCTGCAGAGCGTGCTGTGCCTCGGCGGGCTGGCCTCTCCGTGCACCGTGGTCGCGTGGCCTTGCTGCTGGAGGCCTTGCACCTCGTGGTGGCTTAGGAGAAGGTTTGGTCACCCCGTAACAGGGAGGGGTGTCAGCTGGCTTGTTCTTGTCCTTTTTCTCATTTTACCCAGGAAAACAGGTCAACGTTTCTTGCCAGGGAACAGCTTGTTCCTTGGGAGACGTGCTGGTGTGGATGAGCTCCAGCAGCAAGAGGTTATCCATCACCAGCGAGCCATTCCTCTTCTCTCTGCGGTGAGGAGGAAGACTCATGCCAAGGACTTGCAGGTGCAGGGGCTCTTACAGGATCTTTGCCTGAAGGAATGTTTTCGGAAGCAGAGCCCCTGTTTCTGTTAAGTAGCACAGGGAAAGAAAGAGCAAACAGGGGAAATGTGAAGTCCTGGAGGTGCACGCTAAGCAGCCAGACAGCAAAACTTGCCAAAATGATGGTTCAGACTGAGTCTGCAACTAATCAGCAGCTTTGGCGAAATGACAACATTAAACTATTTCATGTGATTCTTTCCCCCCCTTGGAATTGTGTGGGACAGCTTTGATTTATAGGAGAATTAGCGCGCTCTCCCCACCCCGTTCCTCAGGTTGCCTTTCCGTAGGAGCAGAAACATTTTGTGTTCTGGGGAAACGAGGCCAAAGAGCAAGTTTCTGGGAGGAGGCGAGTGTGACCCTGGGTCGCTGCCATTGACAGGCAGCAAGTTTTACACATGGACATTTTCTTCCTCTCGTTTCTTTAGCTGAGAAGCCAGATGTACCTTAAGAAGACAAAAGCTCTGCATGCGTATGTGTGTGTTGGTAGACGTTGAAGTCGCCGCCGTAGCTGAGGATGTGCTTTGGTTGTTTCCCCGTGGTACGTGAGCATGTGCCATGGGGATGAAGCGATGCTCAGGAGTGGTCCCAGACCTGGCAGCAGTAAAACCGTGCAGAGGTCTGGCCATTTGCCACGTTCAGAGGGCTGACCCCTAGGAGGAGTGCGGTGGGCTTCAGAAAGATGTGCCAGTGCAATGACACAGCTGGATGTTTGTGGGAGGTGCTGTCCTCCTTGGTAGACAAGGACTGTCACTGGCAGAGGGTGGAGAGGGCCCTGACCAAGCTGCTGCACCCTGGGGGAAAGGTGCGGGAGGTGCTTTGGAGCCTGCAGACCTTTGTGGCACAATATCCTGGGTCATGTCAGTGTTAAGGTCTCTTTTCCAGGAGCTTCCAGCCCCAAGAGCTGTGGAAGGTCGCAGCGATGCTGCCGAGGGATGTGTCCCAGCTGTTGCGGGGAGGTCGGTGGGGAGGGCATGCGGTGCGTGAGGGGCCACCTGGGGAAGGGAGAGAGGAGGTCAGCGGGGCCAGAGGAGGGAAGCTGGCTCGTGTGTTTGCATGCCTGGCCCCTGTCCCAAGCACGACTCCTTTACACCTCGTTACGGTGTCTCCGGGCCAAGTCCCAAGGGGAAAACCCAGAGGCCAGGGTTGTGCTGGCTGCGTTACCCCACACAGGGATCCGCAGCCCTGGGTTGCCTCGCTGGCGTGGTGAACATGGGTGCTGCAGCCCTGCCGGGGTGCAGGGTTCGATTTAACAACAGGCAAGGGAAGCTCCTTCAGTTCGTGGAAGGTCTTTCACCATGAGCATGCACCCCTTGGCAGCCCCAGCCGGGATCAGGGGCAAGTGCTGGCTGTCCCTAGCATCCCCCCGAAAAGCCAAAGCCTTGCGCAGCACCAGCCCCATGGCTGGCATGGGCCCCTCTGTTGTGCAGTGTGGCTTTGCCAGGAGGACGAGATGTGCTTGCAGAAGTGGGGGGTGTTACAAATCTTGGAAGAGGTGAGCAGCTTCGCAGGGCAATGGCTGCAGGACGTGGCTTTCCCTGCAAGGTGTAAAGCTGTCGTCGCACTAGAGCTGCTTCAGCAGCACTGACAAGCATCGTCACACAAAGCTGACAGTGATACCAACCTGAGTGAGTGAAAATAAGACATGTCCTTTCATTTTAAGTGCCTCCTTGCTCCAACTGCACAGGATTTTCCAGCTGCCTCAGTGGTCATGAACCACATCTGTGTAAATCGAACAGGCTTGCTATAGCTCTCCTTGCGAGCGATGCCAGTGCAATTTCCATCCTCCCTCTCCTCTTGCCAAAATCCAGAGCTCATCTGAAGCTGCAGGAGGAAAGGAATTTCCTGAGAATGATAAACAAACCATTCTCATTACCACATCTTTGCTGCTGCAAAGGAGGCTTACCCGCTCCCCTACCTCAGAGCCCCTAACTGTGATGTCGTTAGTGGCCATGGGCTAGTGACAGGGCAGCAGGAGCACCTGGGCAGAGCGTGGGGAGAAGCCCTTGCTGCTCCTCTTGCTTTCCTCCAGTCCCTGCCAGGAGGAGCTTTGTCAGTCGCGACAGGTATTTCTCCCATATCCTTTCTATGAGGGAAGGACCACGTGTTGGAAACATGCCGCTTTTTGGGTAAGTGCATCTGCGGGCAGGAACCTCTTGCTCTGCTCGGCACCTTCCTCTGGGCTGCAGACCCTTCCCGCCCCTGCAGCCGCTGGCATGAGGCTCGGGGCAGGTCGCAGGAGCTGCGGGTCTCCGAATTGGCCAACCTTTTGACGTTGCTGCTCTTCAGCTCCATCAGGCATGTGATCACGTGCCTGCGTGCGTGTGCTGGGCAAGGAGCGCTCCCCTTCCTGCCGCAGGGGTGAGGGAATTTGGGCTCTAATGAAGACTTTTACCTTGATGTGTAGCCAGGCCCTGGGGGAGCTGCTGAGAAAATCACCTGCAGCACCAACGTCCGGAGCAGTAAAAACCACAACAATTACGTGAAGGGTAAAAAAACCACCTTACTGTCTCCTTAGGTGATGGGTTTGGAGAGGCCTGGCTGCCTCCCCTTGAAGGAAATGCGTTTCTCATTTAGAGGGAGCCTGGCTTGAGATCAGGGCAGGAGCATCCTGGGGAGGGGGGTCCCTGCCAGCGCAGGCTCCTGCCGCACGTGCCCCCGGCATGGCCTGGGCAGCACCGGCATGAGCCTGCAGAGGGTTGCCCCTTGGCTTGCAGGCTCCAACGGGCTGCGTTTAGCTCACAGCTAACTGGGACGTCTCCTGTTTCGGAGGCATCAGGCCATTTGATCGCCTGCTGGGCACTTTCTCCAGCCAGCATCTGGGTGACCGTTCCCTGTCCCTCCTTCAGCAACAGGCTTGCACCCTCTGCAGCGAGAAGCTCTAGGTGTTACAAGCCAGTGGCCAGAGCAGTGCTTGTTTGATACTGCTAGAAATAAACCTGTATCACCAACGCATGACAGAGCTGCTTGCAGGAGCCGGGCGCTGCCTGCTCGCCTGCCGCGCCGCTGGAGCGGGGGCGTGCTGAGTCCGGCCGCACTCGGCCGTGTCTGTGCAGGGGCTTCGGAAACTGCCGGGGAAACGAGTGAAGCCCAAACCCTCGTGGCCTCGGGGGTCCGTGAGTTGTTTCCTCATCCTCGGCAGTGATCAGGAGCCCCACGGATGCACCAATGGAGGAAGCCGTGTGTGAGCGGCTGTGGGAAGGAGGAGTAAATAACGTGTTGCTGCTGCTTTGGTGGTTGGGCAGGTTTTTGCCCAGGGTTGTCTGTTCTCATTAGGTTGGTTTGGGACCATCCAGTAATGAAACGCCAGAGCTGCTGGGAACCTGCCGCACCTGTAATAGTGTCCCACGGCGGGTGGAGGTCTGTGCAAAGCCTAACCGGCATGGGGAGGGATTGTGTTACAGACCTGGCGTGCTTCATTATCTCTTGTGGGGCAGGATGGAAGAGGGGTTTGTTCCCTGTAATCGGACGAGTGCCAGCAATGCTGGTCAGCTCAGCGCAAAAGAAGATGCTCAAGAAGAGCCGGTGAGATGCAAATCCAGTATGTGCTCATTAGGCAGTGGCACAACAAACAGCTGTGAATTTTACATTCAGTTAGCCCTGTTTACTTGCGGTTTTTCTTCTTTTATTTTTCTCTCATAAATTTGAATTCCCAAGGAGCCCCTAGATACAGTATGTGCTAGTGCAGTCTGTATTGAAATGCTGTGTGGAGGAGCATGTGTCTGTGGTCATACCTGCCCTCCCTCTGCTCCCGCATCCCTGCTCAGCCGAGCAAGGCTGCCGCTCCGGGCTCTGGGCCCATTCCTTCCCTGCCTTTATCTCCTTGCACACTGGAGCACAGCCATCGCCGTGGTGGATTGCCCCCCTCAGAGCAGGATCCAGCCCCAGGTCTTGCTGGGCTGAGGTAACTCTGTGCTCACTGTGCGTAGGGTGAAGAGGGTGGGCTGGGGACCTCCCAAGACTCCAGGCTGGGGACCAGGGATGTTGCTCCGGAGCCGCTTCCCAAGCCCACAGGAAGGTGAGCATAGAAAGAGCCGGGCAGGGTTTAACCCTGATAAACAGGTTCAGAACCGCTCGTAATTGCTCTGACTGGGCAGGGGACATGGAGGGGGATGTTTCAAGTTGTCTTCGCAGTGCCCTGAATCACACCCTCCAGTGTATCCTTGTCTGTTGGTGACATGCTTCCCCCCGGCCCCTGTCCCCCTCCGTGTGGGTGGCTGGCGGGGGGTGACTGCTGGTGCCCCTTTGCCCAGCTCGGGGCTCCCACTCTAGACCCTCTGCAGCACAATAAAACACCATTAGAACATCGCCATAACAAATCATTTGATTTTCTAGGTCAGCTCTGCTGGTTAGGGTGATACCAGGCACTGAAAGCTGGCAGTTTATTTCAGCTTTTACTCAGTATGTTTTGCTCCAAAGCGACTTAAAATGCATTAGTGTCACAAGGCAGGAGCGGCGTGGGAGCCGCTTGGCAGCTCAGTCGTGTCTTTCTGTCACTTGCCCTATTGTCTGGGGAAATTCTTTTAGCAAAGGCAGGCCGCTGGCTTGCTTATCATATTTACCCCCTGATTTATTTTTTTTTTTTTTTCCCACTGAGGGCTGAAAATTGATTATAAACATTGTCTCAGAGGGATGTGTCGCTGCCAGGGTTGACAGTGGTAATGGGTGGGTGGGCCCCATCCTCGGTGCTCTTGCTGCCCGGCAGGAGGGGAGATGGAGCAGGAGCGCCTGCCGGCGTGGGAGCGGTGCCGGCGCCGCAGACCTGCCGTGGCCGTGGCCGTGGCCGAGGTGAAGAGCCGGCTCTGTGCTGCGCTCGCCAACTCACGGGTTTTCGGTCCGGCAGTGCAGAGACAGCTGTCGTTAGGGGAGCTGGGAGGATGCTGCACAGCCACCCCGTCACCCTCCCTCCCCAAAATAACCTCAGAGGGAGGCAGACCAGGTCAGGACTGGTGCTGCTGGGAGCTGGCTGCGGCTGGCCCACGCCAGCTGCCACTTCTGAGAAGCCACACTGGCGCTCCCAAGCCAGGCTGCATCAGTGCCCGTCATCCCTGCGAAGGCAGGGGTGCCTGGGGCAGAAGCTTAGTGCAAAGCAGCGTTTTGGCCGTGGGCAGGACATCCAGTGTTGCAGCTACAAGATGCCATCAAGGACTTTAGCTATGGTTTTAAAATCTAACCAACTCCCACAGGAGTGATCATGGCAGTCTCCAGATACCCTGGGCAACATACTGGTGGCATCTGGCTTTCCTGTGCTGCTCCAAATTGGGGAGAGGACACCCAGCAGCAGTCCTTCCCCATGCTGGGAGACCTGGCAGCACATCCTCAGCCACCGAGGGCTTGGCTGTGTGTCCCCAGCCTGGCAGAAATCCCACACAGCTGCCACAGGTGCCCTTCTCCTGCATCGTTCTAGTGAAGCTGGCAGGGGGGGCATCCAGGGACCCAGGTTCGTGTCACTTTGCAGCCTCAGTGGTCGGGGCTGGTGTGTGGGGAAGCATTTTGCAGCCAGTTTGACTTCTGTGCGTGTGTGCGTGCCCATGTGTTTGTGGATGGGCGCATGGTTTGTGTTCGCGGTATGTGGAGGAAGCAGAGCAGGGACCTGCGTCCTTTATTGAAAGCAATTATAAAGGATCAAGGGCAATGAAATAAGCCCTGAATAAATCACTGAAAGTAAACGCTCTCCAGTTTTGGCTGCCTTTGCATGAAGATAAATGTGGAAGGCTGGTCCTGTAATAAGGCAGAGCCAAACGACAGCCTCCTGTGCCGGCTCGCGGGGGTGAGCCCTCTTGCCCATCCAAGCAGCTCTGGGTCTGGTTGCAAGTGAGCGTCAGCACACACCAGCAGCGGCAACCGACAGCCTTTGCACTCCCGTGCCTAAAGCTTTCCCCAGCTATAGGACACGTCAGGTCCTCCCGTCCTGCGCCTGGGGGTTCCCACTGGTGGACAGGACCAGAGGCTTGCGTGGCTCAAAGCCCATGGGACTCAGAGCCCCATCACGCGGCAGCTCCAGCCGCTCCGGCCAGCAGGTCTGTGCAATGCTTCCAAGTGGGGACCCCTTCCCCTGCCAGCCTACTTGGGGCCCAAAGGCTGCTCTGCTCCTGTCTCCCAGTGGGTTAAAGCCACGAGTCCAGCTGCGTTTCGCAGTGTGGACCAGCTTCCAGATGGGTGGGTGCGGTGGGGACCTGCCATGGAGCACGGCTCCGAGCAGCACAGGGAGTGCAGGATGCAATCCTGCCGGGACAGGCAGGGTCATGTTTGGGAAAACACAGCGGACCAAGAGGAAGCCTAATATTTATAATTTCTAAAGTTGTCTTGAACCCTGAACCTTGATGCTATTTTCAAACAGGAATAGAGAAATCCAAAGTTCAACTGCTTGTTTGATATTTGGAGAAAAAGGAAAATCAAGTTGTTGCTCATAGTGCACACAACTAAATAAAATAACAACATCAGTGCTTGCACATCAGTACCATGTTATTCAGCTCCTTTGGTTGGGGGCCAAGTGTATTTATTTTGCAGCTGGTCACCTGTGGGTAAATGGGGTGCAGCCGCTGAGCTGCTTTGTCAAAGCTGCTGGAGCGGGTTTGGTCCTGGCAGGGTGTGCTGCGAGCCGTACGGCCGCAGCCGGCTCGGGCTGGGAAAGGTTCGGCTGCTTTCCCAGGGTGGCCTGTGCACTCTCCCTCTCTGGCCCTGCTATCCCTGGCCGAACAGGTTTCCATCACCTGGGCAGCCCAGCCCCTTCATCTCACCGAGCACCAATGACTTTTGCTGAAGGACATGGTGATGTTTCCTTCTTATCTCTTTTTTCTCACTTCTCTTCCCAGCTGTAGAGATATCAACGATTCTGTATTTCAGGCCAGAAGGTAAATGTTCGGGGCAATTATGAGCATGTTATAATGCAATTAAAAAACACCCCCTACAATTGCTGTAATTTATACACTACCTACAAAATATCCAGCTGGTATAATCAAAGCTTCTAGTATATTTTATTTCAGCAAATCAAACAGAAGGAAGTGGTTCCATCTGCATTTTCAAGTGCTGCACAAGGGTTTGCAGCAGTACAGAGGTGCCTCGCTAAGGCAGCCCTGCAGAACCAGGGAGCAGCAAGAGGGGGTGCTTGCTGTTGGAGCCATCGTTAACACCAGTAACAGGCGGCTGGCTGCTTCAGCATCACGGCAGTGTCAGCTTGGGCTTAGCGAAGGGACGGGTGCTCAAGGGCAGGTGTCATGTGTGTTTGTGGATGGGGGAGGAGTGATGCTGTCCCCTGGAAAACTTGGGATGCTGCAAATGTGTTTTGGACTTGTGTGCTTCAAAGTGCATATCTCGAGCTCATCTCCCCTCCCTCCCCTCCCTGCCCTCCATCAACAGCCATGGAACATTAAAGCAGATCGGTTGCAATTTCAAAGCTGCGACTTCACTGCCACCGAGCTGGTGATGAGGAAGACAATTAGCAAGTTAAATGTTCAGTGCTTTAGTCGAATTATGTTTAATAATAGTGAGCTACAAGGAAAGAGGGTGGCAGGAACTGTTAGCAGCTGGCTGTTTCATTGTCGATACAACGTTGTTGTGCAAAGCACTTTCCACTTAATGAAGGCACCCTGGGTTTTATTTCATTTTTCAATCCTGTTTCTGTGTTCTGCTTCACCCGCCGATGGCTAGCAATTTGCAGGATTGCAAACGAGCTCGAAGTATTTTAGGAGCCAGTGGTTTTTCAGGAATGAATGCTTTGCCTATGCTTCAAGACTATGATTCAAGTTCTCTTGGCTAACTAGCCCCCAAATTATCTGTGCGTGCAGAGAAGGGCCATGTTTATGGGTCTGTCGGAGTCTTGATGAAAGCCTCGGACTGCAGTTTCTAGCCAAGGATGAATAAAACACCACAGGGATCCGCTTCCAGCCCTGAAGTTTAAAATATTAATAGGATATCATTTTCCCAACAAGCGTTGCAACAGGTAGTGAGCACTTAGTTATAAAACATTTCCTCTTAATGGAACCGTGTATTTTAATGGAAATGCGGTGTCACTTAAATTATTGATATCCAAAAATATACGAGTCCACTGTGTGTCCACAGGTATCGAAATCTTTTCAAACGGGCTCTTTCTCCACACTCTGCTATATCCCATTCTGCTCCATGAATATTGCAGCCTGCAGGCACCAATGCAGGTGCGCTGCCCGGGGATCCCCGCGCTGCCTGGGCAGTGATCCACTGGCAGTGATCTGCTCCCAGGAGCAAAAGGCAGCGTGGCCAGGGAGCTGGGAAGGGAAGCGCAGGCAGCTTGCGGTGGGGACCACAGCCTTCTCCCAGGGGCAGTTTGTCTCCGGTACTGACAGAGGGTGAGGAGGGGAGAGCAGGGATGGAAAATAGCAGTTCATTTGGAGCAGGCAGGCTTCCAGGCTGGCCGTCGAGGCAGAATAGCTCTTTGTACTCTTATAAAAAGGTGGGACGTGGTGGGAGGGAATGGCTGGACTCGGCCGGGTTTCGGCAGGGCTGGGCAGCCCGGCGGGAGCTGGGGAGGGTTTTGCCCTGCTGCCGGTGCAGGGCAAGCTGTGCCATGGCTCAGCTGGACTGCCACGGTGCTCTCCCCGCCTGTGCCTCTTGCAGAGATGGTTTGCAAAGGAGGGAGGTCCCTCTCTGATGGTTCAACAGGCTCTTGTTTGGCTTCCTTACCTTGTGCAAAACAAAACTGATGACAAAAATAGCCATGCTGGCTTCTTTCCTGGTAGAAACGTGGGGAGCATCATGCTTTAGTCTCTCCTGCCTTGTCAGAGGGTTCAGCAGCAGCCAGTGGTTTGAGAACATTTTTGAGAAACTTAGATACTCCTGATGTTTTTCTGGCTGCCTGTAGTTTTCCAGGGAATGAAGGAGAAACAGCTTTGCTGCAGGAACACAGCCCACCCTGGCTTCTCAAACTATCTCCAAAGGGGCAGACGCCCATGCTGTCACCTCCAGCTGGTGACATCCTCAGGGCCACCATGGTGCCGAGGCCAGTGGCTTACTGTCTCAGGCCAAGCCCTCGTACAACTCACCCATGTGGGCAGGAGCTTCCAAGAAACTCAAGAGCCTTTGCCCAAAGTTATTGAAGTTGTTGCTCCCTCAGGCACCATGTTGGGTGTCAAATGGTCTTGGTTGCTAACAGGGGGCTGGGGACAGTCCTCTGACTTTGCTGATCTTTTTGTTTTCTCTCTTTCTCCTCCTCCATTTCTGGACTCACAGCAAACCCTGGAGACGAATCTCACCAACCTGGTTAAACGCAACAGTGAACTGGAAAACCAGATGGCCAAGCTGATCCAGATCTGCCAGCAAGTGGAGGTTGGTGAGAGCAATCAGAGGACCAGGGTGGTGACGGGGAAGGTGCACTGAGAAGCTCCTGGCTTGAGTGGCGGGATGCGTGGGATTGCTCTTGTGTCCTCTCCTTGGGGGCTGCCCTGGGAACAGAGATCAGTGTGTCATGGGAAGCATTGCTGACACCGAGGGGCTGAAGGGAGGCTGAATTGTTTCGGAGAGCTTAGTCCCAGGTGATGGAGGGCACGGGGATGGTTCCCCGGGGTCTGAAGGAGAGGGTGGCGTGACTGGGAGCTGCCGGGAAGCGACACAGGCTGCTGTGCTGGCTCGGGAAGGGAGGACCTGCTGGCTGCTCTTTGCTCAGGGGACAGTTGGTGCTTTTGCTCAAAGCCTGGGTGATACCGAGCACAGCTCCTAGGGAGGGGGCAGCAGAGCTGCACCTCTCGTAGCTGCCTCCTGCACTCGGTGTGGCGTTCCCGGCAGCTCCCGTTTCCTTTGGTGCACAGGTGGGACCTGCTGGGGCTGAGTGTTGCAAGACTTCGTCTGCAGCTGGAAGGCATTAGTGAGAGTTTGCTTTGGATACTCAGTGTGCTGTAGCCTGCACCTTGCCTTCAAAGGCTGGGGCATCTCCAGCTGCGCTCCCAGCAAAAACAAATCCTTTTGACCGTGATGCCTCGTGCTTCAAATTCCCTGTGAAACTCTGGGCTAGTTACACCTCTCTCTTGTCTGGGGGTGCTGTTGAAGTAAACTAGTCAATATTTGCTGAGCATTTGAATATCAAAGTGGCAAGCGCTCTGGGAAAGCCCAGAAGGAAGCGTAGGTTGTGCCTGCAGAGCAGTGTCGGTGCAGCGTGCTGCAGCCAGGGCTGCCCACGGAGCAGGGTCAGCTGGCCTCGTCGCCAGCCCCAGAAGAGACTCATGGTCATGTAACCACAGCTTGTATCAAAACCACACCTGCCCAGGCAGGTGTGGAAGCTGTGGCAGGGGTCCTTCTCAGCTCCAGGGTGCTTGTACTGTGTTAATTATATTTTAACCCTTTCCTCTTGGGAAGGAGAGGCTGGGTTGAGCAGAAGTCCTCTCCACAGCCTGATGGAGAGGAGGGAAGCAATGGGTGTCTGCAGGTGCTGGCGAGAAAGCAATATAAAATCTCCATAGCTGCTTCCAAGCATGTAATGTTGGGGTGTGCTCTCACCTCGGATGCGTTTTGGCAGTAGCAGCTCCCCATCCCAGGACTGAAGCCAAGCAGCTTGAGTCAGCCTGCAGGTCAGAGGGGGACAGAGGCACAGGCAGCAATGCTGGGAACATCTGGGTGCAGGGCTGGGGCAGGTGCTTTCCCCTGCTTTCTGGGGCACAGGAGCTGTTGTTCCCAGCACTGATGCTCCTCGGGGCTGCTGCATCCACCAGTGAGCTGGGGCTGCGCCGTGTTTGCAGGCAAGCCTTCCGTGCTGGGGCGGGGTGTGCCTACAACTTCCACGGGGCTTGGGTGCAAACCGGGGCTGGTAGTGAGGGCTCTTCTGCCCAGGGGAATGAAGGGGTGTTGGGTGATTTGGGGACCCAAAGTGATGCTGATGAGGCTGAGCCTGCTGGTGAAATCAAGACTCATTTGAGTCTCTCTTTCCTCCTAAGCACTTTGGCATAGCCTTACTTTTCCTATTAACATGAGAGTGTTTTTCTGACCTTTACTGTATAAAGAGGACTTCCAGGCATTGCCTCCAGCTGCTGTATTCCTATTTTGCTGTGTAATTAGCTGCTAGCTTGGGCAGAAACCCTGGGAGAGCCTCTCTCACCCTGCTCTTCCCTGAGCCACCCAGGCGCTCCATGACGTGAATGTGGAAGTGGAGGGTCCCAGCCAAGGAAGACTGAAAGGGATCGTCCCCCATGGGTGTCTGTCCCGAGATGCATTGTGGCGATGTGTTGCAGGAGCTGGTTGGAGGAGGAGTAGTGTGGACTTGCTCCCGAAGAGACGAGTTGCAGCTCGGACAGTGAGGGCTGGATATCGCCTACTAACCTGCCCGTGCTTGCAACAGTGATGGCTGTCCCACCCAGCCCTGAACGTGTGATGGAGACGCTGCCTCTTCCCCTGGCGTCTGGCATCTCATGCTCCTCCATGCTGGGAAGCTCTTACCAAGTCCAACTTGAAACTTCCCTGCTGCAGTTTCAACCTGTAACTCTCTGCCATGTTCTGTCCACTGTGGACACCAAAGGAAAGCTATTTTGCTCATCCCTCCAGCAGCCTGTAGCATACTTGCAGACAGCCCATCCTCCCTTCTCTTTTTTTGGGCTGAGATAGTTTCAGTATTAGCTTTTTTTTTTTCTTCATGTTTCTTCACAGCACAGTCCTTGGTTTCTCTGCAGTCCAGACTGTCCCCCTTTTGTCCACACTTTCTTGGAGATTCAGTGCTCTGAACTGGTGTAGTTCCCCAGTCAGGGCAATACTCTGCTCTCCTTCCAGTGCTCTGAGGAGAGAAGAAAGGGTTATTTTGATTGTCTCCAGGCTATATTCCCATTTCTGTATCCCAGGGCAGTGGCTGTTGTTTTCACACCTGTGTCTCCCATGTAATTTTTGAGCCATCCCACCTCAGACTGTCTCCGCAGGCCGCTGCCTGGCTGCCATTCCTTAGGACGGCACGATGCCCTGCACTCATCCTCGCTGAACCTCACCCTGCTCCTTCAAGCTATTTTCCTCACCTTTTTTGTGCGTTCTCGGTTCAGGGCCAGCCTCACCCTGTGGCAGTGTAGGTAGTGACTTGTCCCCAGCACCTTGCAGTAGGCAGGGATGTCTCTATCCTTGCCGTGACAGCAGCTTCCCTGCACAGCTGGTCCCAGCCTTTCTGCCGGTTTGCAATGGTTGGTTGTCTTCCCCGCTTTCCTTCCCCCTCCCAAGCACATGCACTCTGCCTCCCTGCATCCTTCCTGCTGTCAGAGACAGCGATTGCAATCTCTCCTGCCTGAGCTCTGAGCTCTGTAGGAGAATGGCAACATTCAGGCTTAAGCCAGCAGCAAGTAGGAAAGGCTTTGTAGAGGGGATTACAGAAAGCATCGGAGGAAGAGAGGAGATCACCTTTAATCCTGCTGAAGAAAGGGACTCTGCTGACCTTGCTGCTTTGACCACTCGATCTATAAAAGTCTTTGTGTTCCCAGTGTGCAATCAGGCGTCTTTTGTTTGCATCGCCAAGGGAAGTGTTTGTGCGAGCTGTGCGTGGGGAGAGCCTGTGCCAGCAGACTGACGCTGCCTCTTGGCTGCAGCTCCGGAGTCAGGAGTTCATAAGCCATGCGGTCCTGTGAAAAACATTCTAGAGGAAGAAGGCGGTTAATACCTTACCGTTGTTTCAAAGTGCACATAGCAATTAATAGCAAATTAATTTGCAGCTTTGTTTACTGAAGTGATACATGGAGAGAGGCTGTCGCGATTAGTTTCTTCTTAATGGGCTATTGATTTCTTTGGTTGCTAAATTAAGCAGTGGTTCCTTGAACCCGCACCTTTCCAGAGAGTAAAAACAGGCTGCTGCAGGAATTGCTGACGTAGATGCGGGGGGAGTTTGCCAGTGGCTGAGCAAACATGACGGCTATTTGCTTCACCCCGGTCACCCCAGCCCTTGCTGGGGGATGCAAACCACGCGGCTTCCCACGCGACTCTCCCGAGCCGCCTCGTGGGGACGTGAGGATGCTGCATGGGCTGGCTGCAGTCATTTGCCCATAGCAAAGCACACGGGGATGCGTTTGCACAGGGACCTGCAGCTTGTTCTTCTCCAGCCACATCTCGGGGAGCAGCTGGTTCTCTCGGGTCAAGAGGGTGCTTCCTAACCCCTGTGTTTCCTGCAGGCAGCATCAGCATTTTGTTCTTTGCTCACTAAACAAGGTCCTTGTGGCTGTCCTGATGATCTGGAGAGAGGAAGAGGTTGCAAAACCCCTTTCTGAGAGTGCTAGCGGTGCCATGCGTGCCACTAGCAGCTGCGAGCCACTATCGGGTGCAGCTCAGTGCGTGAGGAGGAAGGAGTTGAGATACTGGAATAAGGAGCGGAAAAATCACAGCTGGGTTTTGCAGCAGTGCTGGCCTTCCTGAGTGTGGCTGCGCTGATGCTGCCTGTTGCTCGTGTTGTCCTGCTGCTCTCTCTGCCGGTGCATTGCAGTGGGGAGAAGAGGGATTTTTGGCTCTGCGGTAGGAAAGGCCTTTGTCAGAGGTGTCTCTCTCTTCCCCCAAGGCTCGATGGGTTTGAAGTGGTGTGGTAAAATAGATAGAAAATGGATGTCGTGCAGAGAAGGAGCCAGAAGGTCCTTGCAGATCCCTGGTGACAGTCATCAGCCTTCACTGCTCTTGAAGGTCATGAGGTCATGCTTTGACTCATAAGACCCACCAGGGATGGAGCAGGGATGCATCTGGATGTCCTTCCAAACATCCTCCTCTGGATCCAGCTCCAGCATCTTAATGACTGACCCGCAATGAATTAAAAGCTATTTGGTATTTCTGATTCTGGAAGTTTCAGACCTCTAGTCTGTAATTTTCTACATAGTTTAGGAGTTTTCAGCTTTGTCAGTTGTTCTGCTTAAAATAACAGTTGAAATACATTTCTCAGCCTTACTAAATATACAGTCCTGCCCTTCAGGGGCACCTTTTCCGAGAGCACATTAAAGTGTGAAGTAAAAAATATCTCTGCCCCTCTGCACTCCCCTGTGAGTCCAAATGCAGGGGATTTTGCTTTTGAGCTATTTGTGGACATCACATACAGGCAGACACATGCAATCCCAACATACTCTGCCCATCGAGTTGCATTCGGTGTAAGTCCCACCTCACATCCAGGAAGCTGTGCCAGCGGCACCCTGAGGTGCAGGGGGGGCCCCTCCAGAGAAGGGCGTTGTGAGTGTCCCTGAGCCACCGAGCCTGCACTGCCCGTGGCGTGGCAAGGGGTGACACTCCTTCTGCGCACTGCGTGGGAGGCTGCTGCTGCGAGAGGGCGAAGGGACTAAACCCTGCGGCCGTGGTCAAAATGTGGACCAGAGACAGCAGGTAACAACCCTACAAAGAGGCTGAGTTTGTAAAATGCCAGGGTGGGTAGCTGCGGTGGTACCCACCCCCATGTCCCCATCAGGGGCAGCAGTAGGAGATGCTGGCTGTGCCGCTGGCGGTGGGGTGGTGGCCCTCTCAGTCACGGCAGCCGCAGGGCTGGCCTCAGCGCAGACTGGTGCGTGTCCCCTGGGGCATGGCTGCTTTGCTACTTAGCCAAAACCTGTTGATGGTTTTGAGGGTGACAGCACTGTGGTGGTGGGATAGGGTCCTCTGCTCCATCTCTGGGCTGGGTTCCTGCTGCCTGGCTCTGGAGGAGGAGGAGGTTTGTCTGTGCGTGGATCGTGCCTCAGGCTGAGATGATGTTCCTCATCTCTCCACAAGCTGCAGCGTGAGCTCTTTCCAGGTTTGGGTTTTACCATTTGCTTTTTCTTGCAGGGCTGTATTGTCCCTGGCACATTTCCCCCACGCACACATTGAGAATGGCGTGTTTCCCCTGCTCCTCTTATGTCTAAAAGCTCTTTCCCATGCCCAGCTCTTCTACAGTCATAGCGCCCGCTGAGCCTTCACCCCCAAATGCAGCATTTACCTGGGAACTTGCTCATCCTAACAAAAAGTGGTTTGGCCAGTATCTGGCTGTGCCTGAGCTAGGGCTTTTGCCAGCAGAGCTGTATCGGTCTGAAATGCTGTCCTCGTGCTCAGCGAGCACTTCAGAGGTGGGACCCTGGCCTCGAAAAATGCTCCTTTTTGGACAGAAGGGAGCTGAGGAAAGGGACTGTGGTGGCCTCTGTGGCTTCATCTGCCTTCAGTCTCTCAGGGCATGAACACTGGCCGAGCTGCACATTTCTTGCCTGGTGTAGGTTTTCAGATTTCGCATTCATTTAACCAGGAGCTCGGGATTTCTGCTTGGCATGCCAGGCTGGAAGGGGGAGCCTGGCGCTTGCTGAAGGACTCCCCCTGCTTCTCCTCCTGCTGTTGTTTTTGCCATCCTGGTACCCAGGGCTCACTCCTTCTGGCAATAAGCAAGCACCAGGGCTGCAAACACTTGCAAACAACCCTGATTTTGTGCTCCTGGGAAGTTTGAGTGATGGCCATTTCTGTCTGCACTCATGCCTCAAGGGGTGGGCGCGCTGCCAGCATCCTCTGCCACAGCCCGGGTTGCGAGGCAGTGCTGTTGCCTTTGCTGCCACCAGCACAGATTGCTGCAGGCTCCAAACCCCAGGTCTGATTTCCCCCCTCTGTTATCTTGCAGCAGATTTGGAAGATTATCCGCTGTTTTTTCTCGGTGGAGTTATCTTTGCAGACCATCAGCTGTCTCCCACTTCAGTGTTGCATAATCTGCTGGCCAGGTTTAAAAAAAGATCTTGTATCAAATGTGTTTAACTCTGGGTTGCCTTCAGACTTCTCCACTCTTTCACATGGCTTTGAGAGTACAAAATGAAGAAAAGCTATTTATGTCCTCTAGTACACTACTTAATTTAAGCAATAGAGCTCAATTCCCTCTCTATAAAGTGTATCCCCCCTTTCCTGTCCATGCCCCCGAGGATGCTGGTCTCTCCCGGAGACAGAGGACTGAAACTGCTGGCTCTGCTTTCACTGCACTCTTTGCATGCCTTCCCTTCAGCTTTAAAATATAAAAACCAAAAAACAAACAAACAAACCTTGTGTATTTGAAGCCTGAAAAGGAGGTCCGGCAGGGATTAATTAGCCTAAATTAAGCAGGACACGTGCAGCTTTTTTTGTAGAAACATGCCACTGTTCCCTTCTGCCTCCTGGGGCTGACACCATGCTCACCTCGGCTTGTTGGAGGGGCGGGGTGGGAGCCCCCCATGCCTCCAGCGTGCTGACCCTGCTGCTCCTGCATCCCAGTTGTCCCGTCTCTCCAAAGGGCATGTGCTCCACCATCCTGCGGCAGCCCCAGCTCAGATTTACCTCCAGCATCTCAGCTGCTGACCACCTCGGGAGGGCTCCTGCTCTCTAAGGTCACTGGTGTCCCACCCGGCGCTCCTGGCCCGCGCCTGGCCCCTGCGTGGCAGAGCCAGGCTGGGCACCGATAGCTCCCGCACCCACAGCAGTGGTGCCTGGGCGGAAGCACCGATGGCCTTGGGAGATCTGTGAAGAAGGATATCATCGATGGATCTCCTGCTTGGGCTTCTCTACTCTTCTTTGAAGTCTCAGGGGACAAGTCTGCCATTGTGTCCTGCTGCCTTCTCTTGCTGCTCCCTGCCCTTGCCTCGGCCTGGGAACATGGCTTTGTAGCCTGGGGTGATGAGGGTTTACCAGTCCCTTCTGCAAAGATGAAAAGGCCATCTTGAGTAGCATCTTCCAGAGCAAAGCTTCAGAACTGGTCACTGAACAGTCCAGACCAAATGGAGGAGCCACATGTGCTGGTATTCCCTGTTTTCAGCACCTCTCCCTTTGTGACCAAGGAGCTGGAGTGTCCCTTTCTGCTTTCCCCAGAAGCATGCTGAGAGCCACACAGCCTGCCGGCGATGCCCTGCCTGACTGGGGGGTATCTGGGTGCTTAGCAGGGGAAGGAGAGCGTATGTGTTCTCCCCGTGGTCCTGTTTTGGTAGATGCTGAGCAGCAAAATTATCATCTTGGCCAACCGTCCGCATGGCAGAGGCCCCAAGGAGACCAGACCTGGTCTGGAAGAGGCCAGATTGTGTCCAAGGTGGTTTTCAGCACGTCAGACCTGAAGGTGACTTCTGGGAGGCTCTGGCCAGTCTGACTGTGTCATCTTCAGTCCCCCAGTGGGACTGACCCAGGTCTGCACGAGGTCTCCTCGTCTCCTGGCTCAAGTCCCTCCCCTTGGTGCAGCAATTCTGGAGGGAGAACTGTTTGTGCTGTGCAGCGTGTTGTATTTCTTTGCCAATGAACTATACATACTGGGAATGAGGTTAGGGAGGGAGGAATATGAGCAGCAATCTGGAAGATGGCCATGATCATGAAAGTGCTGTTTGATGCTTGCTCTGTTACCCCGCTGGGGGCCGGTCCAGCAGAAGCTGCGTGTCTCGCGTTGGGAACTGTGGTTAGGAGGGGATGCTGTACGGAGGAGATGATGGGTTTGAGCATCACCAGGCTCCCCTCGTCATGAGCCCAAAGCAAAATCCATTAGGGGACGGTGCCCCAGTTTAGGAATTGAACTGCAAGTGCAGTAAGAAATTTGCCTTGAGCTGAAGAAAGCTTAAAGAGTTATTGTGGTCTTGGCACACGTCCTGGCAAACCTTTGCACTATGAAGAAATGGGTCTTTTTAGAGCAGCAGGTGCTGCCAGCAGCATCTGGTACATTTTTTTTTTTTTTTAGGGGGAAGATTGCTATTTGTAAAAGGCTTTGCTCAAAGAGAGGCTCCTGAGGAGTACTCTGTGACCACCAGGCACTGCAGGCACTGTCCTGTGGCTGAAAATAAGGGTAATGGAGGTGTCTGTGGAGCCCGGGGCTGCCACCCCGCCTGCCTGGCCCTGCCTGCCAGGTTAGCAGCACCAGCGTGCTGTGCCCAGTTCCCCACACTGGTGGTGGAAAGCCACCCCCGAGGCAGTGCTGGAGCCCGAGGACCCTGATGGGAGCATCCTGCAGTGCCGGGAGGGGGAAGGTTTTTCCTCCCCACAGCCTCGCACCATGCTGCAGAGCTCAGAGCTGCAGCCCGGCACGGTGAGCGGCCGGAGCAGAGGCAGGGCAGCTACACCTGCCCGACCTGCCCATGGCTGTTGCTGCCCTGAGCTGGTTCAGCCCTTTCATTGAGACCCCACACGGGTCCTGACCTGCCCTTTGGAGCCGTGCAGCTCCCCACGGGCTCTGCAGGCGCCCCCTCCCTCTGCCCACACCGGGCGCTTGCTTTCAGTCTTGCTTTTGCAGATGCTTTGAAGTCATGGCTGCCCTTGCTCTTCCAAGCAGGTGCTCTCATGCATTTTTTAAGCCTCTTCTTGCTTTAACGAGCACAGGGATACTGCCTCGATGTTGGTGCACGAGCAAGCTGAGAGGCTTCATCAGCAGGAGAGGCTGGCAAAGCTGGCTACTTCTGCGAGAAGCCTGTGCTGCCGCACTTGAAGCAGGAGGGCTAGGGCAGGGTAACCTCCAGCTGAGGGCAGGGTGGGGGTCACGCAGCACAAGCAGCGCAACCGTGGCTCTGCAGAGCACCCCAGAACCAGGGGGGGGCAGTTCCTACGGAGTGTCTGCCCCACAAGCCACCCAGCACAGCCCTGTCACCTGGCGCCGACCTCGGGCGTGCAGCAGAGAGGGCTTCACACCTTTCTCCGGCCTTTTTCTTTCCTCTAGCTGGTGTGGCAGTGGATGCAGGTGAGCCAGCCCGCTTCTGTCTGTGTTGCAGGGCTGTTATCTCCTGCCCAGCTCAGCCCCTGGCAGCTGGCAGAGCCAGGGTTCGGCACGGAGGATATATATTGCATCTTTCCCTGCCTGAGCTGAGTGCACCATGGGGCTGGGGGCTCAGGGACGAGCGTGTCCCTCCTAACAGGGTGTGCTTTTCCTGTTCCTGGCCAGGTGAACACAGCCATGCATGAGGCCAAGCTGATGGAGGAGTGTGATGAGCTCATGGAGATCATCCGCCAGCGCAAGCAGGTCATCGCTGTCAAGATCAAGGAGACAAAGGTAAGGAGGACCGGCTCTTGTGTCCACGGTTCAGGGGTCCTCTCCCGTGCCCATAGGGTGGCCGGTGCAGGGTCTGCCCTTCCTCTCTGGGCACAGCCCAGCAGTTCAGCAGCCCATGATGCTGGGAGGTGCCAGCCACACACAGGGGCTGCTAGCAGCGTGTATTGCCTTGCCCGTGAAGGAACTGCTGTGGGCAGCCATCGGTGCACACAGCTTCGCCTCCCTGCTGCTCCAAATGGTGTGCCAAGTCCCAGTGTCCCTCGCTGCTGCTGTCCCCAGAGCTCTTCTGCTGAGGACAGTGCACGCACTTGACATGGCTAGAGGAGGGAAGGGGCATTGATTAGCATGACAAATTGGTGCAGTTGCTTGGATTAGTCCAGACAGCTTCCTCAGGGCTTTTCTAACACCGTGGTGCTAATATAATAATGTAGAATTAATATTGAAGGGCCATCCAAGCCCAGCACTGCAGATAAAGGAGAGGCTACACGCTCTGCATTGCAGCATAGCTGTAGATGAGCTGGTTTCTCACCCTTTTCTTTGTGGGGGGTGTTTGGACTCTTCCTCCAGCGGTCCCAGGTGTTTTGGCTTTTCCCAGTGGTTTCCGTGCAATGGGGAGAGGCTGGAGGGATTGGCCATATCTCTGAGTGACGCCATGGGAGTTTACAGCACACGTGCACAAGCCCTTTGCCTTTCTTACTGAGCTGGAACGTGCATTAGGGTCCAGCTCTGCATCCATCAGTGCCAGTAGCTAAGCCAGGGAGCAGCATTACCCCAGATACAGATTTTTTTGCAGGCAGAGGTTTTCGAGTGCGTTGCACTGCGTGTGTACACAAGAGAGACAACCAGCATGGCTCTTGGACACCCTTGGCAGGAGTGGAAGCTTCAAAATGTCTGCTTTTATCCCAGCCACTTCAGGGAACATATTTTATGTAACGGTGCCTTATGCTGGTCCATCTGTCTGTCTGCCTCTCACTTCCCACCCTCTCCCCCCTGATGTCTTTTGACCGTGTTGTCCAGTTTCAGCCATACTTGGCAGGGAGCTGGAAGGCTCAGAGATGTTACTTTCC
This sequence comes from Ibycter americanus, assembly GCA_035590275.1. Lineage (NCBI taxonomy): Eukaryota > Metazoa > Chordata > Aves > Falconiformes > Falconidae > Ibycter > Ibycter americanus. Next base: position 283,854 of record JAVJGI010000037.1, on the reverse strand, counting down.
TACAAATTGGCTGGGTAGAGGAGAGAGGCCCTGATTAGTGCCCAAAAACATCAGCAGAAGCAACCCTCAGCTGCTTGTAAATTGCCAGGGTAGGAGCAGCAAGCTTGTGCCCACGTAGCTGCAAACCCAGTGCTGCACCAGTGGGAGATGGATGTGGGGATGGTGGTACTGGCGGTATGGGGGAGGGGACCACGTCTTGTTTCCAAAGTTACCTGGAAACTGGAATAAGCCTCTTTGCTGATGAAATAGAGCTGGAGATGGAAAGGTGCGGGTTTGCAGCACTGCAATGCCCCTCCATAGCCCCCGGTGCTGCTGGTGCTGGCTGCAGGGAGGCTGGGCAGGTTTCCTCCATTGCTTTTGACACCTCTGAGCAACAGTTGCCAAGTGTGAACGGGAAGCAGCCTTACTGAGCAGCCCCAGCCACAAATATCTGAGAGTTTAAAAACCTCCAAACACAAAAGAAAGGAGGAAGTGGTGGAGACTGCAGTTGGTTTGAAGCGCTCCAACTGCAGAGTGAGAAATACTGCTTTCCTGCTGAATTGCCTTTTGGTTTTCCATTTGTTGTGGGCTGCTCTTCCTGAGAAATGGCCTGATGGATGCATGGAGCAGCCTGGTCACAGTAGCACAGGGTACTGGGAAGAGTGGCAGCCCCAGGCCTGAGAGGGAGTGTGTATGGAGGCAAAAATGTTGCGACAGCGGTTTGTCTCCAGCCAGAGAGTGGCCCTGGGAGGAATGGGCTGCTCCGTTCCGGAGCTGCTTAGGTAGCTGGGAGGTGGAGCCGCTCCGACTCTACAAGGCAGCGAGAGAGATGTAAGGACCAGGGCAGCTGCCTGAAGTTTATGCTTGGTCATGGGTGGGAGCGAGGGGTGCCAGGGGAAGGTGCCTGGCAGGTGACGCCCGCTGTGCTCCTGGAAAACGCACCTTAGATGTAAGGACACCATGCGCACGCTTCAGGTATCTTTTAATCCAGTAATCCTAAAAAAGAAGTTATCCCAGATGCGTCACGCATGTGTCTTTGGAAACGCACCAGAGATTAGATACTGAGGAACCCATGTGCATCTCCAGGCTGGGATCACACCTGGCAGGGGTCAGGTTTGTGCACTGCTGGGGCTTGGATACCAGCGCCGGTGAGGCTGGGCAGCATCCCATGGCGAGCGTGACTCTGAGGTGGTGGGGGTAGGTGGGAAGGACCCAGGAGGCAGTGAAAATCATCAGGGAGGATGCAAGAGGAAGAGCAGGAGGGAAGCAGGCAGCTGGGCTGTCCTGAAGAGCACTCTGCCACGGCGTGGATCCAGCTGCGGGTGCCAGCACCAGTGTCACCCGCTCGGGGCACTGCAGGTGCTGGTGTCACAGCCCAGCCCGGCTGGCCTGGGCCCAGGGCACCTGCACCTCCTTTTCCCTTAGCCACAGCGGAGGCTTTGCCTGGGATTAAAGCTGCAGGCTGCCGTCACTGCGGGGATGTGGCCAAGGAGAGCTGGGTCAAGGCACACCAGCGGCTCCTGAGAGGGATTGTGGTAAAGGTAGGGGCTCTCCTGCCTCTCCCTGCCTGAGGCTGACAGCTACTCCGGAGCTCGCCAAGTCCTCCCTCGAAACAAAATTCGTCTTATTTCTCCTCCTTATGCTCCTTTTGATAATTCTTTTCTGACAAGCCTGGTCATAAAATGAACCATCCATCAGCCCATTAAGCCCCAGCAGGAGAATTGCTTCCTTGTGCAAATTGCTGTTTTGAGCTGTGCCTGCCCGCTGCTAGCGAAGATGAGCCCGTGCTCGTCCCCGCTACATGCTGCTGGGGCACGGCTTGCTGCAGCGTGCCACTGCCTGCCCTTGTCCCACGGGATGCTCCCCAGGGTGGCAGCCCTCCCTGTCCCTGAGTCAGTGCTGAGGCGCTGGGGGTTGCAGAGCTCCCGACCAGTCTGAGAGAATCCCTGTAGACCGCGAGGTGCTGGATGGACATGACCCTCCTTGCGCTTTCTCTCATGGGTCTGTGCTGCTTGTCTGACCCCCTTGCTTGGATGTCATTCATCCAAGCCAACATCTTCTTACTCACAAACAATCTTGCCGGTGTTCTGGGAAGCGAGGACGTGAGAAGCAAATGGCAGTGGCCATGGCGTGATTCCATGCCATTCTTCAGATGTTGTGTCGCAGACTTTGTCCGTCCATGTCTTGTCCCATAAGCCGGCCAGGTCCCCTGCTCCTCACACGGCTTCCCCCAGCCTCCCCAGACACTGGCACTGGGATGGGATGGGTGTCTGGGATGCCCTGGAGGGAAGGGATGTTGTGCTGAGGGACCTGGACAGACTGGAAGAGTGGTTCAACAAGGTCACATGCAAGGTCCTGCACCTGGGTCAGGGCGACCTGTGGTATCAATACAGGCTGGGGGATGAGTGGGTTGGGAGCAGCCCTGCAGAGAGGGACTTGGGGATGCTGGTGGATGAAAAAGGGACATGAGCCATCAACGTGCACTCACAGCCCAGAAAGCCAGCCGTGTCCCAGGTGCCTCACCAGCAGCATGGCCAGCAGGTCGAGGGAGGGGATTTTCCCTCTCTGCTCCACTCTGGTGAGGCCCCCCCGGAGCACTGCACCCAGCTCTGGGGTCCCCAGCGCAAGGAGGACACGGACCTGTTGGAGCGGGGCCAGAGGCGGCCACAGAAATGGTCTGAGGGCTGGAACCCCCCTGCTAGGAGGAGAGGCTGAGAGAGCTGGGGTTGCTCAGCCTGGAGAAGGCTCTGTGGGGAGACCTTGCTGCAGCATTTCAAC